>BLLK01000075.1:0-600000 GCA_021927905.1 Chaetoceros tenuissimus
ATTCAATCTCTGCTCTTCATCATCCAATACCATCATAATCCAATCTAAAACATACACCACACAATCTTCCTTTCTCTCTCTGCTATCTCCATCCATCATCATCTATTCTATTATATTCTACCTCCCATAAACCAAAACCCTACCTCTCAAAATTTCACTCTTCTATCTTCCTCCTCACATTCACACTTCTTCTATCAACACTACGGTTAGCTTACACTTACTCCACTCACCTGCTTCTCATTCAATCTCTGCTCTTCATCATCCAATACCATCATAATCCAATCTAAAACATACACCACACAATCTTCCTTTCTCTCTCTGCTATCTCCATCCATCATCATCTATTCTATCATATCCTACCTCCCATAAACCAAAACCCTACCTCTCAAAATTTCACTCTTCTATCTTCCTCCTCACATTCACACTTCTTCTATCAACACTATGGTTAGCTTACACTTACTCCACTCACCTGCTTCTCATTCAATCTCTGCTCTTCATCATCCAATACCATCATAATCCAATTAAAAACATACACCACACAATCTTCCTTCCTCTCTCTGCTATCTCCATCCATCATCATCTATTCTATCATATTCTACCACCCATAAACCAAAACCCTACCTCTCAAAATTTCACTCTTCTATCTTCCTCCTCACATTCACACTTCTTCTATCAACACTACGGTTAGCTTACACTTACTCCACTCACCTGCTTCTCATTCAATCTCTGCTCTTCATCATCCAATACCATCATAATCCAATCTAAAACATACACCACACAATCTTCCTTTCTCTCTCTGCTATCTCCATCCATCATCATCTATTCTATTATATTCTACCTCCCATAAACCAAAACCCTACCTCTCAAAATTTCACTCTTCTATCTTCCTCCTCACATTCACACTTCTTCTAACAACATTACGATTAGCTCACACTTACTCCACTCACCTGCTTCTGCTTCTCATTCAATCTCTGCTCTTCATCATCTCACCAATAACGTCATCATATTTCAATCTATACCAACCACACAAATCTTCCTTTCTCTGTCTGCTATCTCCATCCATCATCATCTATTCTATCAAAATACTACATCCCTTCAATAAACCAAACCCTATCTCTCAAAATTTCACTCTTCTATCTTCCTCCTCACATTCACACTTCTTCTAACAACATTACGATTAGCTCACACTTACTCCACTCACCTGCTTCTGCTTCTCATTCAATCTCTGCTCTTCATCATCTCACCAATAACGTCATCATATTTCAATCTATACCAACCACACAATCTTCCTTTCTCTGTCTGCTATCTCCATCCATCATCATCTATTCTATCAAAATACTACATCCCTTCAATAAACCAAACCCTATGTCTCAAAATTTCACTCTTCTATCTTCCTCCTCACATTCACACTTCTTCTAACAACATTACGATTAGCTCACACTTACTCCACTCACCTGCTTCTGCTTCTCATTCAATCTCTGCTCTTCATCATCTCACCAATAACGTCATCATATTTCAATCTATACCAACCACACAAATCTTCCTTTCTCTGTCTGCTATCTCCATCCATCATCATCTATTCTATCTTATACTACATACTTTCAATAAACGAAACCCTATCTCTCAAAATTTCACTCTTCTATCTTCCTCCTCACATTCATACTTCTTCTAACAACATTACGGTTAGCTCACACTTACTCCACTCACCTGCTTCTCATTCAATCTCTGCTCTTCATCATCCAATAACATCATACTCCAATCTTTAACATACACCCAATCTTCCTTTCTCTCTCTGCTATCTCCATCCATCATCATCTATTCTATCTTATACTACATACTTTCAATAAACGAAACCCTATCTCTCAAAATTTCACTCTTCTATCTTCCTCCTCACATTCACACTTCTTCTAACAACATTACGGTTAGCTCACACTTACTCCACTCACCTGCTTCTCATTCAATCTCTGCTCTTCATCATCCAATAACATCATACTCCAATCTATAACATACACCCAATCTTCCTTTCTCTCTCTGCTATCTCCATCCATCATCATCTATTCTATCTTATACTACATACTTTCAATAAACGAAACCCTATCTCTCAAAATTTCACTCTTCTATCTTCCTCCTCACATTCACACTTCTTCTAACAACATTACGGTTAGCTCACACTTACTCCACTCACCTGCTTCTCATTTAATCTCTGCTCTTCAACATCCAATAACATCATTACCCAATCTATAACATACACACAATCTACCTTTCTCTCTCTGCTATCTCCATCCATCATCATCTATTCTATCTCATACTACATCCTTTCAATAAACGAAACCCTATCTCTCAAAATTTCACTCTTCTATCTTCCTCCTCACATTCACACTTCTTCTAACAACATTACGGTTAGCTCACACTTACTCCACTCACCTGCTTCTCATTCAATCTCTGCTCTTCATCATCCAATAACATCATACTCCAATCTATAACATACACCCAATCTTCCTTTCTCTCTCTGCTATCTCCATCCATCATCATCTATTCTATCTTATACTACATACTTTCAATAAACGAAACCCTACCTCTCAAAATTTCACTCTTCTATCTTCCTCCTCACATTCACACTTCTTCTAACAACATTACGGTTAGCTCACACTTACTCCACTCACCTGCTTCTGCTTCTCATTCAATCTCTGCTCTTCATCATCTCACAAATAACGTCATCATATTTCAATCTATACCAACCACACAATCTTCCTTTCTCTGTCTGCTATCTCCATCCATCATCATCTATTCTATCAAAATACTACATCCCTTCAATAAACCAAACCCTATCTCTTAAAATTTCACTCTTCTATCTTCCTCCTCACATTCACACTTCTTCTAACAACATTACGGTTAGCTCACACTTACTCCACTCACCTGCTTCTGCTTCTCATTCAATCTCTGCTCTTCATCATCTCACAAATAACGTCATCATATTTCAATCTATACCAACCACACCATCTTCCTTTCTCTGTCTGCTATCTCCATCCATCATCATCTATTCTATCAAAATACTACATCCCTTCAATAAACCAAACCCTATCTCTTAAAATTTCACTCTTCTATCTTCCTCCTCACATTCACACTTCTTCTAACAACATTACGGTTAGCTCACACTTACTCCACTCACCTGCTTCTGCTTCTCATTCAATCTCTGCTCTTCATCATCTCACAAATAACGTCATCATATTTCAATCTATACCAACCACACAATCTTCCTTTCTCTGTCTGCTATCTCCATCCATCATCATCTATTCTATCAAAATACTACATCCCTTCAATAAACCAACCCCTATCTCTTAAAATTTCACTCTTCTATCTTCCTCCTCACATTCACACTTCTTCTAACAACATTACGGTTAGCTCACACTTACTCCACTCACCTGCTTCTGCTTCTCATTCAATCTCTGCTCTTCATCATCTCACAAATAACGTCATCATATTTCAATCTATACCAACCACACAATCTTCCTTTCTCTGTCTGCTATCTCCATCCATCATCATCTATTCTATCAAAATACTACATCCCTTCAATAAACCAAACCCTATCTCTTAAAATTTCACTCTTCTATCTTCCTCCTCACATTCACACTTCTTCTAACAACATTACGGTTAGCTCACACTTACTCCACTCACCTGCTTCTGCTTCTCATTCAATCTCTGCTCTTCATCATCTCACAAATAACGTCATCATATTTCAATCTATACCAACCACACAATCTTCCTTTCTCTGTCTGCTATCTCCATCCATCATCATCTATTCTATCAAAATACTACATCCCTTCAATAAACCAAACCCTATCTCTTAAAATTTCACTCTTCTATCTTCCTCCTCACATTCACACTTCTTCTAACAACATTACGGTTAGCTCACACTTACTCCACTCACCTGCTTCTGCTTCTCATTCAATCTCTGCTCTTCATCATCTCACAAATAACGTCATCATATTTCAATCTATACCAACCACACAATCTTCCTTTCTCTGTCTGCTATCTCCATCCATCATCATCTATTCTATCACAATACTACATCCCTTCAATAAACCAAACCCTATCTCTTAAAATTTCACTCTTCTATCTTCCTCCTCACATTCACACTTCTTCTAACAACATTACGGTTAGCTCACACTTACTCCACTCACCTGCTTCTCATTCAATCTCTGCTCTTCATCATCCAATAACATCATACTCCAATCTATAACATACACCCAATCTTCCTTTCTCTCTCTGCTATCTCCATCCATCATCATCTATTCTATCTTATACTACATACTTTCAATAAACGAAACCCTATCTCTCAAAATTTCACTCTTCTATCTTCCTCCTCACATTCACACTTCTTCTAACGACATTACGGTTAGCTCACACTTACTCCACTCACCTGCTTCTCATTCAATCTCTGCTCTTCATCATCCAATAACATCATACTCCAATCTATAACATACACCCAATCTTCCTTTCTCTCTCTGCTATCTCCATCCATCATCATCTATTCTATCTTATACTACATCCCTTCAATAAACGAAACCCTATCTCTCAAAATTTCACTCTTCTATCTTCCTCCTCACATTCACACTTCTTCTAACAACATTACGGTTAGCTCACACTTACTCCACTCACCTGCTTCTGCTTCTCATTCAATCTCTGCTCTTCATCATCTCACCAATAACGTCATCATATTTCAATCTATACCAACCACACAAATCTTCCTTTCTCTGTCTGCTATCTCCATCCATCATCATCTATTCTATCAAAATACTACATCCCTTCAATAAACCAAACCCTATGTCTCAAAATTTCACTCTTCTATCTTCCTCCTCACATTCACACTTCTTCTAACAACATTACGATTAGCTCACACTTACTCCACTCACCTGCTTCTGCTTCTCATTCAATCTCTGCTCTTCATCATCTCACCAATAACGTCATCATATTTCAATCTATACCAACCACACAAATCTTCCTTTCTCTGTCTGCTATCTCCATCCATCATCATCTATTCTATCAAAATACTACATCCCTTCAATAAACCAAACCCTATCTCTCAAAATTTCACTCTTCTATCTTCCTCCTCACATTCACACTTCTTCTAACAACATTACGATTAGCTCACACTTACTCCACTCACCTGCTTCTGCTTCTCATTCAATCTCTGCTCTTCATCATCTCACCAATAACGTCATCATATTTCAATCTATACCAACCACACAAATCTTCCTTTCTCTGTCTGCTATCTCCATCCATCAGCATCTATTCTATCAAAATACTACATCCCTTCAATAAACCAAACCCTATGTCTCAAAATTTCACTCTTCTATCTTCCTCCTCACATTCACACTTCTTCTAACAACATTACGATTAGCTCACACTTACTCCACTCACCTGCTTCTGCTTCTCATTCATTCTCTGCTCTTCATCATCTCACCAATAACGTCATCATATTTCAATCTATACCAACCACACAAATCTTCCTTTCTCTGTCTGCTATCTCCATCCATCATCATCTATTCTATCAAAATACTACATCCCTTCAATAAACCAAACCCTATCTCTTAAATTTCACTCTTCTATCTTCCTCCTCACATTCACTTCTTCTAACAACATTCACGGTTAGCTCACACTTACTCCACTCACCTGCTTCTGCTTCTCATTCAATCTCTGCTCTTCATCATCTCACAAATAACGTCATCATATTTCAATCTATACCAACCACACAATCTTCCTTTCTCTGTCTGCTATCTCCATCCATCATCATCTATTCTATCAAAATACTACATCCCTTCAATAAACCAAACCCTATCTCTTAAAATTTCACTCTTCTATCTTCCTCCTCACATTCACACTTCTTCTAACAACATTACGGTTAGCTCACACTTACTCCACTCACCTGCTTCTGCTTCTCATTCAATCTCTGCTCTTCATCATCTCACAAATAACGTCATCATATTTCAATCTATACCAACCACACAATCTTCCTTTCTCTGTCTGCTATCTCCATCCATCATCATCTATTCTATCAAAATACTACATCCCTTCAATAAACCAAACCCTATCTCTTAAAATTTCACTCTTCTATCTTCCTCCTCACATTCACACTTCTTCTAACAACATTACGGTTAGCTCACACTTACTCCACTCACCTGCTTCTGCTTCTCATTCAATCTCTGCTCTTCATCATCTCACAAATAACGTCATCATATTTCAATCTATACCAACCACACAATCTTCCTTTCTCTGTCTGCTATCTCCATCCATCATCATCTATTCTATCAAAATACTACATCCCTTCAATAAACCAAACCCTATCTCTTAAAATTTCACTCTTCTATCTTCCTCCTCACATTCACACTTCTTCTAACAACATTACGGTTAGCTCACACTTACTCCACTCACCTGCTTCTGCTTCTCATTCAATCTCTGCTCTTCATCATCTCACAAATAACGTCATCATATTTCAATCTATACCAACCACACAATCTTCCTTTCTCTGTCTGCTATCTCCATCCATCATCATCTATTCTATCAAAATACTACATCCCTTCAATAAACCAAACCCTATCTCTCAAAATTTCACTCTTCTATCTTCCTCCTCACATTCACACTTCTTCTAACAACATTACGGTTAGCTCACACTTACTCCACTCACCTGCTTCTGCTTCTCATTCAATCTCTGCTCTTCATCATCTCACAAATAACGTCATCATATTTCAATCTATACCAACCACACAATCTTCCTTTCTCTGTCTGCTATCTCCATCCATCATCATCTATTCTATCAAAATACTACATCCCTTCAATAAACCAAACCCTATCTCTTAAAATTTCACTCTTCTATCTTCCTCCTCACATTCACACTTCTTCTAACAACATTACGGTTAGCTCACACTTACTCCACTCACCTGCTTCTCATTTAATCTCTGCTCTTCAACATCCAATAACATCATTACCCAATCTATAACATACACACAATCTACCTTTCTCTCTCTGCTATCTCCATCCATCATCATCTATTCTATCTCATACTACATCCTTTCAATAAACGAAACCCTATCTCTCAAAATTTCACTCTTCTATCTTCCTCCTCACATTCACACTTCTTCTAACAACATTACGGTTAGCTCACACTTACTCCACTCACCTGCTTCTCATTCAATCTCTGCTCTTCAACATCCAATAACATCATTACCCAATCTATAACATACACACAATCTACCTTTCTCTCTCTGCTATCTCCATCCATTATCATCTATTCTATCTCATACTACATCCCTTCAATAAACGAAACCCTATCTCTCAAAATTTCACTCTTCTATCTTCCTCCTCACATTCACACTTCTTCTAACAACATTACGGTTAGCTCACACTTACTCCACTCACCTGCTTCTGCTTCTCATTCAATCTCTGCTCTTCATCATCTCACAAATAACGTCATCATATTTCAATCTATACCAACCACACAATCTTCCTTTCTCTGTCTGCTATCTCCATCCATCATCATCTATTCTATCAAAATACTACATCCCTTCAATAAACCAAACCCTATCTCTCAAAATTTCACTCTTCTATCTTCCTCCTCACATTCACACTTCTTCTAACAACATTACGATTAGCTCACACTTACTCCACTCACCTGCTTCTGCTTCTCATTCAATCTCTGCTCTTCATCATCTCACCAATAACGTCATCATATTTCAATCTATACCAACCACACAATCTTCCTTTCTCTGTCTGCTATCTCCATCCATCATCATCTATTCTATCAGAATACTACATCCCTTCAATAAACCAAACCCTATCTCTCAAAATTTCACTCTTCTATCTTCCTCCTCACATTCACACTTCTTCTAACAACATTACGGTTAGCTCACACTTACTCCACTCACCTGCTTCTGCTTCTCATTCAATCTCTGCTCTTCATCATCTCACCAATAACGTCATCATATTTCAATCTATACCAACCACACAAATCTTCCTTTCTCTGTCTGCTATCTCCATCCATCATCATCTATTCTATCAAAATACTACATCCCTTCAATAAACCAAACCCTATGTCTCAAAATTTCACTCTTCTATCTTCCTCCTCACATTCACACTTCTTCTAACAACATTACGGTTAGCTCACACTTACTCCACTCACCTGCTTCTGCTTCTCATTCAATCTCTGCTCTTCATCATCTCACCAATAACGTCATCATATTTCAATCTATACCAACCACACAATCTTCCTTTCTCTGTCTGCTATCTCCATCCATCATCATCTATTCTATCAAAATACTACATCCCTTCAATAAACAAAACTCAGTTTGTATCTAAAGATAAAGGTAGAGATGGTGGTAATGTCATCAAGAAGGTTGATACTAAAGATCAAATATCTGATATCTTCACAAAAGGTCTTGCTCACTTGCAGTTTTCTACTTTGAGAAAGATGCTGACAGGATGGTAATAATGTAATTTTTAATGTTTGTCTGCAATCTCATTCAAATATTCATTTTGCTTGAGAGAGAGTGACATGAAAGTGACTTTCTTGAGCCTCTGTATGTTGTTGGTAAGAAGTGATAGCTGGGATCCATTGCTTTTGATGATTTATTTGGTGTCAATCACTCTGTGCTTGAGAGAGAGAGAGAGAGATGAAGTTGAGTCTTTACATCTATCTTTAATTCAAAGCAACTAATAGTAATAAAGGAATTTACTGTTACAATCTATCTATCAATACAATCATCAACTGATTCAATGGAAAAGTCACCTTCTGCAGTTGTCATTCAGTTCCCTACAAGCTTCACTAACATTTATTCCTTGATCAAATAACTCTGATATGATTTCCAGTGCCTCCTGGGATTATATGAACTAACTCCCACATACTATCAGAAGCTATGATGAGGAACTATCTTAGAATGAAATCTTTAGAAATACTATGTTTAACAAGCCAGTACCAAATATTTCTACAACAGGCTCTACAATTACTGTACATGCTTCAATGCATGATCTCCAATCGACCTAGATATGGTTAGTCCAAACTGTGAGCAATTCACATCTGACCAAATTCTAGCAGGTAAATTTGGGTTGTTTGGAAGTGTAATGTACCCTCCAGAATTAATATATCTGTTTCTTTTAGATTCAATTTGGACATTCTGGTCTCTGGACAAGTCAAATCGGCTTTAGACTCATCACTTCCTATTGCTTTTCTATGGCCAATGACCACCCTTGAATCTCCTATTTTAGGATTCCAAAGGCTGATTGGTGATGTCACAAGCATCAAGGATTGCTGAAAGTAAATGTTCCATGTATGTGGAGGCTGTGAAGAATACATACTCAATCAGTATACATTGCAAAAAGAAGTTCAGTAAATGACTTCTACTACATCAATTATGTTCAATATATGACATGTTGAAGGGATCAGGACCCAACAGATTTTTCTAGCAATTTAGTTTGACAAGAAGATGGGCTATATGGAGACCTAACCCTAATCCCTTGCTATATAGACAAAGATGGGACCCAACCCTAATCCCTAGCTATATAGACGAAGATGGGACCTAACCCTAATTCCTAGCTACATAGTTGAAGGGAACCTAGTAAACATTGCTGGATCTCCCAACTTGACAAAAAAATTTTATATACTTATTAACTATTATGTTAAATGCCTCTCCAAAACATAACCATTTAGCTCAAAATCATAGGCAAATAGCTCAACTTTCCCAAAACATCTGTCATTGTTATTTCTCGTTTTCTTCATTTATCTGTTTGAAATTTTATTCGTGTCAAGAATAAAAATTTGAACAACAGCAGCTTTTTCCGATTAATCACTATGATCATTATGATGTACGGTATGTGTGAAAGTTTCTTTCATGAGCTTCTTTCATTTCACCTATTGGAAAATTCATTTAGAATAATACTCTTTCTTTGAGCTTGATACAATCAACTGTAATTGTATTTGTAGAAAACAAATTCTTACCATGATGTATGATACTTTCAGTATTCCTTTTTTTCAAATGTAAACTAGCTCGGCAACTCCATTTTACAGTTTAGAAAAAAAGCATTTTGCGACTGATTTAATGATATCACCGGCTTTTACTCTAAGCACATTGTCCGTTTCTAATTATGATTTTTGTGTGAGCCTACACAAAAGCCATGACTTGTTTTTCATGGTTTCGATCTCTAGAAGATTCAAATTCAAAGCTTTCAAAGTGAGAACTTATAGCAATGAAGTGATGTGTACTAGAATAAGCATAACTTTTCATCACGATGTTAGAGAAAGAGTTTGATGAGACATTTAAAAAGTTATGAGTTATGAGAGAGGTGTGTTTGTGCAACGATGTGTTTTTGTTCATGTGTTGTGTTACTGTTACGTCATATTCACCGTTTTGAAAATACCTTTTTAAATTAATGACACATCAAATTAAGCCTATTTAGCCTATTAACAAAAGACTACTAATAAAATTATTAGTCTATTAAATTATCATCTATCTTACTATATACCACATAATTTTATGGGATAAGATCTAAAAACAACATATTTCAATTAAATTATTGATAAAATTAAAAGATGTAAAAACATAGTCATACTTAATCTAAAATTGTATTAATTTGCACCTCTTTTTTTTATCCAATGTTCGAAGAAGGAAAAAAACACTTCTTCTACCATCCTCTTTTTCTCATAAAAAAGAAAACAAGTAATATGAACGGAAATAATAACAATGCCATGGGCAAACGTAGACGTCAAAGAGGTGGACAAGGTCTTACAAAGAAGATTCGTAGGGAAATAGAAGAACGCCGTGATAGAATGCGCAATTCGCAGTTTAAAAAACACTCTCATCGGCATCATCCCTATTCTCATTTTTCAAGAGACAATCGTGGAAAACAACATGTGAGGAACTGCAACCAACATAATAACCAAAGTAAACGCCAACCTCACAAGAAAGAGCAATATGTGCGGAATTCGCAGTATAATAGGTACAAAAAACACAGGCAACACTGGAAAAAAAGTGAATTTAACTCACGTTCAAACATGTCTTATACATGCAGAAGAAACAACGAAAAGTATTATAACCCCAAAAATGGGAAGTATGTGCGCTCTTCGCAGTCTTCTCAGTCATCTATCCACCATACTAAACCATCGTTTCATATGCGCTCATCGCAGTCTTATCACCATCAGTCAATCTTCCATCATGATACTAAACCATCGATTCATACAGAGCAAAATTTTCACAACCCTTCTAAGTGTAACTCATTTCATTTAAAAGAAAAAAATAATATAAAGTACAATGCCGATCATAGAGAAGAATGTAATACCTTCAGGCCTACGAAATCGTTGGATCTTCTTAATATATCTCAAATCGGAACATTTGATATAGAAGGTTAGTTTTAATTGACTTTGTTTACATTTTGTATCGGAAATTGTTATCTAACCTATCATCTTTTAGACGAAACAGAAAGAGAAGATATAGAATCATATCCAAATGAATCCCACCTGCTTAGAAACGATTTTGGCAGTTACCATCGATGCCAATACCACAGCAACTATAGTAATGATGTTACACAGGTTTTTGGTGTTCCATGAGTCGTGTACTCTAGAAAATAAGCAAAGGTTTCCTAAATTTGTTTGTAATTGGATGTATAGCTGGACAAAGTCGACATGTGATTCCAGTGCTGAGTACGAAACTTCAAAGGAACTGCTATTGTCTTGGCTTGTAAGTGATGAAGTTATCACTCATATTTGTCCAATTGAGGTCTCTAGAATGATTATTACATGGATGCAAACGTCTGTGTTTCCACACGTGGCCGATTATGCATTTTATACGAGACGTACAGATGAGAATATGGAAAACAGTACGTGTTGTGCTATTGAAGGAACCCATAATGCGCTCAAACATAATGAGAACGCAGTCAAAAGAACAGATACTCTTCCGATTTATGTGAAGAAAGCTGTTGATTATGATCTGATGCGTTTAAAAAAAGTACAGACAATGGCAGCAGAAAGAAAAGAAAAGACAAACCTATATGGATACGAGTGGGCCAATCATCTTTGTAATAAGGGATCGTTGTTGACGTATAATATAATTCAATGGAGTGAACACTATGTGTCCCAATTCTCAGGATGTGTAGATGGTTTGCCAGAGTTTGTTGTATTATGTGACGAGCAAACAGATGAGGATAGTCATATATTAAATGAGAATACTCTTGAGGCCAAGGGAAAGACAGTTGCTAATGAAAGCGACCATGTCCATGAAAAGTCTTATTCTATACCACGATCGTATCCCAAGTACAGACATTCTTGGAAGGTTCGATTAGTGAAACAAAATGGAGAATTTTCGTTAGTGTGTAATTGTATGTTGTTAAGAAGAGTGGGAATACCGTGTCATCATATTCATACAGTGATGAAATATCATCTGAATGATTGGTTTTTTGGAGTGGACTGGTTTGATTACAAAGTTGAGTGGTGGAGGATTACCTATACATTGTGTTATAAGCCTCCTGAGAATTTTACAGAGGATGAGAAGATATTGTTTGAAAAATTACTTCATTTAGCTGATAATGATTCGAGGTTAGGGATCCAGTTGAGACCAAAGAACAGCAGTAGTGTCGAGTCTTCTATCATGAAACATGAATGGGATTGTAATAAAAAATTTGGTATGTGTGTAGTGAATGGGGATTCTTTAGAACCTTTAGACGTTGTCACACAAGGTGCTAAATCTCGTTTGAAGAATTGGAAATTTGGAAAAGATGACGATGAAGTACCAAACAAAATGTTGGAAAGTAGAGTGATCGACTACTCTGAGGAGGCATCAAATATTGAGGTAAAAAAAGTTGTGCAATCATCTTTGACTCAACAGCGATGTAAAAAAGATGTACTCGATTTGGTATATGATATTTGCGAGAAGGTTGAATTTGCAGAACATCCAGAGTACTTTGATAAGTTGAGAAAATCGTTAGATAGGTTACATACTGAATCTATCGACATCGCTATGAAAGGTAAACTTCCAGTGGAAACAAATGTAATTAAAACGTTTGCAGGGGCAACTAGACATGGGCAACAACATACACAAACTAAAAGAGTTCATTCGTTTCATACGAAAAGTGAAAAAGCAAAAAAATCGAAGGGTAAACGAAAAACAAATACTAGTCCTCGAAGGGGTAAGAAGGTATTTAATATTACATCTCCATAACATAATGATTGTGAAATTTATCAACATTATTATTTTTTTCTCTATTTAAAATTACATGAAATGAAAATTATCAATGTTGTTTATTTGGTATTCTTATAATTAATCTTCTTTCTTGTTGAAATTCAGTACATACTTACTCTTCTGTATTACCTTCAGTCTCATAAAGCGCACTGTGCATATAGTCCCAGTCACCTTGCTCCACAGGATCAAGCATCATGTGAAAGAATGCCCTCATGTATAGATCAAAAAACTGATTTTCTTTAAGTTTTTTGTGAAAATCAAGTTTGTATGTTGCAATGAAGTTGTCCATCTCTTTGATGAGTTTTTTTAAGTCATCAGGATGGATGTAGGAGAAGGTTTTCTCCAAAGCGTTCCAGTTTCCTTCGACAAGGCTTCTTCTTTTGGAGCAAGTATAATAGAGTACAATGATCTCGTGTAGTGTCAACCCTTTACTGAGAACGTAGCGTTCTGGATTACTTTCAAAAGACTCGTATGACTTACTATCCTCATCGAGGTTGAAAATAAGGAAGTTTTGGAGACGTTTGTTATTATTAGCCTTCATTTCCGCATTTAAAGCAGATCTAAAACATTGATGCTCTAATTCCAAAAAGTCCAAGGAAAGAACTTTAGTGAATTGGGATGGATCAAGGACAGTGGTACGGTGAAGCATATTACGACTGAATAGAGGATGGTGGCCCTTAGTAAAGGTTGCATCAACCGAGATGCGTGACTCAATGTTAGCGAAATGGAGTCTCAGTTTTGCGATACAGTTATGGACAGTATCAGACCGAAACTGAGTCAATAGTGGTAAAGAACCTTGCTTAAAATCAGTATTCCAGGAAGATGAAATGAGGTCGACAATTTGGTTTCTGATCAGAGTGTCATATTCCTCTTGCTCATTAGGACGATCGTCGACAGCAAGAAACACGTGATGATGAAGGTACTCTCCATTGTTGTTGGTCGCAGTAATCACAGGGTCGATGTAGTCAGTAATCTTTTGTTTTTTATTCATGATGATTGTATTATGGAACTGTGGAATGAACTATTTCTGTTTGTAGAAGAACATAACTGTGTAGAAGCGCAGGCATGTTCTTTCGGTTAAAACAGGATTGTAAATATAAGACTTGAATCATATAAATTTTGGTAATTTTCTATTCATTTAATTGATAGACTGGATAATTTTAACAAGATATAGAAAATTCAACGCTCGAAGGCTAAACTAATTGTATTTTTTTCTGATTCAATAAAATTAGTCGTTGTTTTTTTTAACCCTACTGGTGCGGGAGATAATCAATGGTTCAGAGATTGTCTCTCTATGAAATGAGCAGTGTAAACACTATGAACTTCAACTAGAAGTGGTTGATAAAAACAATAGAGTTTTTCGGAATGTGTAAATTTATGTATTTAGATGGATCCATACAAATATGAATCGAAGTTATTTCTTTCTTTTTTTTTTTAATGCGTCTAATGATGGTGTCTCAGACATTATATCAAACTGCAGAACGACTTTGATTAAAGCATCTTCAACTGGATGAAAAAACGGAAGCGTCTCTTTCGTATCTCTGGTTCTTTCATCTTTGATCTTCACAGCCTTCCTGAAAGTATATATTGACTCACGAATGTCGTTGAATACTGGAGGACGAGATGCTAGTCTATCAACAATACAATTCATTGGACGCTTTTGGTCACTTTTTTCATCAAAGTTTGGATATTTATCCAAAAACTCATTATTAGATGTGTCGAAAACAGTCTTTGCATAGTATAAAATCCGCCGGTTGAATGCTATGTAAAAAGAGTCTATTTCTTTTTGAAGATCTAAGTATTTCTGTTGGTCGGATGAAGAAAAGTTAGGTGGGGGAACAGGCAGTATTTTGATCTTTGATTTGGTAGTTTCGTCGGGTTTCTTCGGGTTTGTGTCTTGGCTGTCGGTAGAGTTGACTGTTGAAACAAGCTGTCCTTGATTTTCAATTTGTTCTTTGGTTCCTCTGTAACCTTCAAGATAGAACTGTCTATGGAATTCATATACTACCCACCATTCGTAAGGGGATGAGAGGGGAAAATCAGGACCTAGAACTTTACCAATTAAATCTAGGTTTTCTTCTTGACGAGTGAATTTGTAAAGGGTAATTACTGCGGCCATACAATTTACTATACGTTGATTGTAATGTTTCCATTTACGGGCAGGACGATATGTCGGAAATGTTTCTGGGATTAGGATTTGTTCAAGATATGGGAACAGATTGGTCTTGATGAATTCCGTCAGAACACCTTTATCATTAGTAAGGGCTTCTATTCCTATTCCATTGAGAACAATGGGCTTCTTGAATTGATCATCCAAATCGTATTTACAATTGTCGGTGGATTGATCAAAAGTAGGTGTTCCTGTTTGGGATTGTTGATGAATCAAGAACAACTCTACTTCTTTGGAGACGTTGTCTTTCAATTGTTTCAATTGAGAATACTAGAAAATTGCAGTGATTAGATATTTTTACAGTATGAAAAATATATTAGATTTGAAACTTACATTCATCAATATTTGAGAGCAAATCAAGGCGGTGTTGGACTTGATTAGATGTTCAATGAAAGGTTTAAAGGGTTTGATCGTATATTTGGAATCGAGAACATGCAGTAAAGATGAAAATACTTCTCTTTCAATTTGAGTCAAGATTTGATCTCTATTGAGAAACATTTCTTTCGTATTTTCATCTATAGATGAACGGATTGTATTTACTAAAGCATTGTGAGACGAAACTTGCTCTGTTTCGGTAACTTGCTCTGTTTCGGTAACGTTCTCGTCACTTTTTTCTCTGGACGGTGAATCTAGAACATTCGCTTTACGACCCAGTTGAGTATTATTCGGGTAGCTCATTACAAAACTGTCAAACTGTTCAGAAATAGACAGGCGGATCTTATTCATGACGGATTTCGCATAAAATTCACGTTCTTCAGATTCCTGAGACCCTGTTTTGTCTAGAAAACAAAAGTATTAGAAAATAATGATCAGTGATTGCGATAAAGACAATATCCTATAAAATGATTTACCTTTTTCAGGAAGGATGCACTGGTATGGTCGAATAACGTTATGATCGATTGTAAGAAATGCAGCATATACTTTTGAGATCGCGGAATTTGTGTCTGTATCTTCTGGGATAAACTCCTTATGATTGTCGGAGCGCAACTCGGTCATAAACGGCAAAGAGATGGGTGAGTTATGGTCAGAATTCATGCTTCTAATGTTATTTGATGTATTCATAATTATTATTGTAAATTATGGTTTAGGTAGCACGTAGTAAACTTACTGATCTCTATGTTTTCGAGTATCGACTGAAAGAGGCGGTAAAAAGTTGAAAAGTTGGCGGGCTCAAATTCAACTGGGACTGATTCATATTTCCTTCCGTGATGAGTTGGGGGATCCAGCAATATTTACTAGGTTCTCCTAACCCTAATCCCTAGCTACATAGTTGAAGACGGGACTTAGGCCCCTCATTGCCTTTGGGGGCTTTTAAGGACTATTTTACAATCTATGAATCCATCGTCATTGGATTGAAAATACGACGAAATAGTCTTCTCGAAATTTGTCTCACAAACAAGTTTATCTTCATAAACAATATCAATAAAATGTTTAATTCATTTATGCTACTTCTGCATTCGCTAATCCAGATTTTGCTTTGCACTCTCCAGCGCTAGTCATGAACGGAATACCCTTGTAAGTAGCAACACCGTCGTCATTCGTCTTTAAATCAGGAAAAACTGCATCCAAAATCTTCTTCTTTCCAATTTGATTTTCAGTTGCTGGCTCACCATCATATCCATCAACTACAATTCGCTCTCCAATCTTTGCATCTGCTGGTGGCTCAACGAATTCCGTTGTATCCCCATTCGAAGCGCAAAGTACCATACCATGCGATGGAAATCCTACCAATTTTCTTGATTTTAAATTTGTCAATACCAAAACCCGTTGCCCTTCTAAGTCTTCGAGCTTGTAATGATCCCGTAACCCCGAAGCAATTTGTCTAGGACCCGACTCTTCACCAATATCAATCTCCTCGCAAAACAATTTATCAGCCTCTTCGTGCTCCCATGCTTTTGTAATAACTCCGACACGAATATCCAATCTACCTACGTCCTTCTCCAAAGGAACATTGTTCTGCTGCTTCTTTGGTTGCTGTTTCTGCTTTTGTTTCTGCTGCTTTTGCTTTTGTTGTTGTTTCTCCGCCTCTTCCCCTGGAACTTCAAATCTATGTAAAACAATTTGAGGTGCATCCATCTTCGTTCCCGAAACAAGTGGCCATGACTCTAAATGCGCGAAAGTTCGCTCATCAGCAGGCACAGTCAATTGATCTAATATCTTGTTTGCAGAATCTGGAATAAGCGGTTGATACAAGATTCCGACATGACGCAAAGTCTCCATGAGCACATACAAAACAGTCGACATACGTTCCGGATCCGTTTTTTTCAAAGCCCAAGGCGCTTGAACATCAATATATTTGTTAGCATCCTTGACAAGATTAATCATGGTAGTAGCATACTGACTAATGGCTTGGTTAGCAATGTGTCCAGCAGCAATATCTCTGACAGACTTTGCATTTTCCAACATTTCAACATCTTCGGGTAAGAATTCACCTGGAGTCGGTATCGATTGATCGCAATTCTTATAGACAAGTGTGCAAACACGATGAGCAAGGTTACCAAGTTCATTTGCGAGATTCGCATTGCATCTATAAACAAAGTTCAGATCGGAAAAGTCACCATCATTTCCAAAAGGCACTTCGGACATGAGAAAGAATCTAGTCGCATCAACTCCGTATTTATCTACAAGTTCCACAGGATCAATAACATTCCCTAGCGATTTGGAAATCTTTTCTCCATCCTTGGTCCACCAACCATGTGCATACACACGCTTTGGAAGAGGCAAATCAGCTGCAAGCAAGAATGCAGGCCAATAGACAGCATGAAATCTAAGAATATCTTTTCCAACGACATGTAGAGCAGCCGGCCAAAACTTTTCATAATCTTCTGAATTGTCTGAACCATATCCAAGCGCCGACATGTAATTTGCAAGCGCATCAATCCATACATACATGATATGATCTTCATCATCTGGAACAGGAACTCCCCATTTGAAACTAGTTCTTGAAACAGACAAATCACGTAAACCTCCCGAAACAAACGATTTGACTTCATTCAATCTCGATTTCGGCGCAATCATTTCCGGATATTCTTCATACATTTTCAATAATGGTTCTTCCATCGCTGACAATTTGAAAAAGTATGATTCTTCCTTTGCTACCCATTCCACTTCAGCTCCAGTGGGTGCTTTTCCATCAACAAGTTCGGATTCATTGTAAAAGCATTCGTCTCTGACGGAATACCATCCCGAGTATGTTCCTTTGTAAATGTATCCCTTTTTGGTGAGTACTTTCCAAAGTTGCTATGATTAAAATAAGTCAGTACAATGAATAAAGACGACGATGTAATATCTCCTTTCACTCTTTCCATTTCTTGTTCTTACCTTGACAGACTCTTTATGTGCCTCATCGGTAGTCCTTACAAAGTAATCATTACTAATATTCATGACACCCAATAAATCTCTAAAACTCTGAGAAACTTCATTGACAAAATCTTGACATTCCATTCCTTTCTTGGCAGCAGACTGTTCCACCTTTTGTCCATGTTCATCAGTACCCGTCAAGAAGAAAACATCTCTTCCACTCAATCTCATGAATCTAGCAATGACATCACATGCTGTAGATGTATATGCGTGACCAATGTGTGGTTTATCGTTTACGTAATAGATTGGAGTTGTGATTTGAAAAGGACGTTCTCCATCATCGAATGCAGTCGAAGGTGTCGATGAGAAAAGAGAAGAAGAAGAAGTGATGGTCTTTCGTTGGAAAGAAGGAGTAAAGGCAGAAGAAGGAGACAGAGATGTCCATGCCAATAGACACGATACGATTGGAAACTTCATTGTTAATGTAATGTAATGAGAAGAAAGTAGCTATAGAAGAACGCTAACAGTATCTCTCTATTTGATTGCATCAATGAGTAAGAAAGATAGATGTGTTGTCGTAACAAATAACAAAAGATCGCTTTTTGTGCGTCACCCATCTTTCGTGGTGGTGAAACAGAGATGATAACCTATATCATTTGTTACTATTCTAATTTATGTCTTAGTAAGAGAGTCATAATGCTCCGAACTCGCTTGCTCCGGACAAGCAGCAACGTTGGAACAAGAAATGTTGCATAGGTATATGTGTTTATGAAGACAAGAATTCATACTATACAAAAACAGAGAGTTTAGTTAAGAATGCCTCGACCTGATATGAGAAAGCAGCAACTGGAAACAGAGAAAAAGAAGAGAAGCACGACGACTGGAAATTCGACACAAGATGAAGAAGCAAAGAACAGCAATGTTCCTCCTCCTGTTGACGATAACAAGAAGAAGAACAAGTCAAAGAATAAAACGAAAAAGAGTAATGCAATGGCTTCGATAGAAATGAAGCAAATGAATCAAGCAAATTCGACTCTTGTAGCTTCATCGTCTGCTAATAGTACGACAACAACAACAAACTCATCGTCGACTTCTTCTTCTTCGGAGGAGACAATCTTTTCAAAGGCCATCAAAGGATTCACTTTCTTTAAACAAAAGAATTTGGAGAGTCAAGAGGATCAAGATACTGGTAATGATAATAGCAAAAGCAGTAACAACAAGTCGATACGAGGACAGACGAGTCCTTCTCAAGCACCGACTATCATGATTCATAACAACAACGACTATAGCAGCAATAGTAATCTACAGCAGACGATACCCAACTGTACATCGAGCTACATATCATGCTACTCACAAACACATCCAGCATTCACTATAGCAATCATCAACACAGTCTTTTTATATCTATATTATATATTCTGCTCCAAACGAAAATATTCTAGAAAATGGAGACCACATAATAAAACTAGAGATGCAAGAGGACAATACTCGGCTGTACAAGTATATGATACACTATTGGATGATTTTGATGATGGACAATTCTCTGTGAGTAGCTCAGTATATGATGATGGGGATGATAGTTCGGAAAGTATTGGGAGTGTCATTAGTCAATGGTCCGATATTGGAAATGCTAGTAGAGGTGGGAGAAGTAAAAGTGGAGCAAGGAGTGTGGAAATGACAATCATGGGTGATGATCACTTGGCCATGGAAGAAATGAATGGATAATACTTGGTTAAAAATAGGATATTTGTGATTTACATTGGTTTAATTTTGGCAAAGTTTCTTGAATCAAAAGATAGAGAATTATGACTTGTACTTTTTTATAATTACATCAACTTTTACCCTTGTGCCATCTTTGCTATTACAGACGAGATTGAAGCTCGCTCAAATATGGGAGTTGGAAGATAAGCGAATTTCTTATCTTTCATGACAAATCGCATCAACCTTTCAAGCGATGTTCATGTCATTCATGCCAAGTATGGTAGTCTCTCTGACACTTGCGTTTGCAACATTCATCTGGAACTGGAATCCATTTTGGAATGCAAATCTATTTTGCAAATCTATTTTGCATCATGCTCATTATTCCAACTTTGCAATTCGGAAAAATTCTTTGTGCGATCCTTAGGAGCATCTATTATGCCCGTAAAGTCTTGGCCATTTGTCCCATTTACAAAATGAGTTTGTTCTATTTCTGCCAATCCATCAAAGGTTTCAATTTATCTCCGATGGGTAGCTAATGTACTTGAACATGACATTCGATGACGTTTCTGGATCTCAACTGAGTGTAATGGAACATAAAAAAACCAGCAAAGATCAGTGTCTAAGTTTGGTTTCTTCCATTACTTCAGATCCCACTTTCATTGCAAATCTCAGTGGTTTCAGTTCAGTACAATCAGTTCTTCAGTCACAATCATATGTTCAACCGTTGTTGTTTTTCTGTTAGCTGTTTTGGAGTACATATTCTTGGTCAAACGGACTTCTCAACGCGACAACTACAAAATCCATCAAGGAGGAAACAAATGGCTCAGTCATTGGTACAAACGTCGATACAGTTATATTTTTCTATCAGTTCGATCAGAAGAATATGAATCTCATCACTAGTGCACTCCACAAAAGTTTAAAGGTCATTTTTTTGTAATATGCAAATCAGTTGTACGTATCTTTGATATCTTTTTGAAACTTTCAGGAAAATGCAAAGGATAGGAAGGCTTCTCAGACGATCAAGAAGGTCTTCAGCACCGACGAGCGAGCATTGTAAGCAAATCATTTCATCCTAACAGCTTTATACAAAAAGCATGCAGTCCTTTCGGAAGTAATTGCACTTGAGCCTTCCCTTCCTCACTTTTCAACATCGTGTTGAATGTGGAATGGAGGAAAATAGGAATACAAGAAGCCTTCTCAAAGATCCCAACAATTTAGTCAAAAATAATCTAAGTTCCTAGAATAGACAAGGATAAAGATAATTTTTTCCAGAATTGAAGCTGCACGTCTCAAAGAGCGACAAAGGTGAGAAGCCTACAGATTCTCTCACATGCAGTCTCTATTATCTCTATCACATAACCTTGATAGCAAGATAGATCCAATCACCTTGAACAATTTCTAATGCAAAAACACTATGGGATCTGAAGAAGAAAATACTCATCATCCATTTGATTCTATTCTTCAAGAAAGCAGACATCTCTTTGAAAAGGCAGACGAGAGTTTACAACCAGATAGCCTAGGCTCTCCTACACTCACCTTTTCTCGTCGAGGTTCGACTGCATCTACAACAAGTACTGACTTCTCTCTCCGTAGTGCATCTATCTTGCAAAAGAGGGAGAATAAGGGCTCTCGTTACGTCAATCGGCCATCTGCATTGACCCAAACAGAGCTTGATTGCATTCATCAAGTCAACCGAAAGTTCAGTAGGAGCGAACCCCTCTTGCAGAGATTAAGTAGTGATAGATGCGTTGCAAGTGTTGCCAAAACACCTTTTCGTAGGAATAATGTATCATTTGGTAAAGTGATGGCCGATACTACAAGTGAATTGTCTACCTCTGAAATCTGGGAAAACAAGGGCAAAATGAGCTCATTTGGTAACATCACAGTCGATACAAGCAGTGACTTGTTTGCCTCTGAGATCTGGGGCTCTGAGATCTTAGAAAAGGGCAAAAGAAGTTCAATTTCTTCTAATTCCTCTGCCGACAGTGAGTTCATTCTTCCTCTTGGAAGGTGGAAGAATAGCAGTGCAAGAAGAAACAGTGAAAGAATAAACTTCAAATTGTCATCCGATCAGAGAAGAAATAGTTGCAAGAGCTTCAATTCTTCTTGTTCTTCTTTAGGCGTAATGCCCGAGTCCATCTTATCTGAGATGAGAACTAATATTTCTTCAAAAGAAAATCAATCCTTTGAAAAATCGAAATTTGACATTGCTGTTAATGAGTCCATCACTTCTTTGGAGAAAGCTAAAAAAATTATCAAGAGACAAAGAGCCGTGTCTACCCTTGTCGATAGACTTTTGCTAGCCGAGAGCGAAGATGAATGCTATGATATTGTACAAGGTGTTATGGCTTCCCTCTTCTCTGTGGACAAATGTGAATTTGCTTTAATGTATGATTGTGATCATTACTTGATTTATCAAACAAAAGACAATGATGCCTCTTTGGATGCTCCGGATCTATTTCCTTTTCATGATAGCCTCGTGGAGGAATGCTCGATCAGGAACTCGATCTATTGCTCTGATACCACTTTTAGACATGGACCAGAGTATCAAAGATTCACTGAAGCTAATCTACACACTGTACTGATTGTTCCAATCATGGTCGGTGCTCACAAATTCGCAGGATCGATGACTATAGCGCTTGAGAAGATTGATGCTCTCACAGGCATGGATATAATGCTTATAGAGGATATTGCAATCAGCTTGGGTATCCAACTTTTCAACAAAAGACTACAGAGTGAACAAGAAACTGCTTACAATGAATCACGGGAACTGCTAGAGTCAATTATTCCTGTTCAGGTATTGGAAAAGGTTGAAGATAAGCTGTTCATGAATAAGGATGAATTTGATGGTTCGAACCAAGAAATTCATTTCAATGCAATGGAAAACATGGGAATTCTAGAACGAATCATCCTCAAGAATAACACTTCCACAATTCATACTCTCGGAAAGAAGCATCTTGTGCCTCAGCATTCTTCTCCCGAAAGTCAAGTTCTCTACGCCGAAAATGAGTCAAATGTGTCTATCATTTTCGCAGATATTGTAAGTCCACTCTTTTTGAGAATGAACTCACCTTGTCTTGAATCGACACTGACATACAATTTCTTTTATAAATCTCTTTAGGTTGGTTTCTCAAAAATAGCATGTAAAATGCATCCAATACAAGTAATGCAACTATTGCAAGATATCTATGCAAGATTTGACTCGCTTTGTCAAAAACATGGAGTGAGGAAACTCGAAACCATTGGAGATGCATATATTGTGAGTGGCGGCCTATTGGATGAATCAAATGACATTGATGATGGAAAAGATGCAGCTAAAAGATGTCTAGCAATGGCTCAAGATATGGTTCGTGAAGCTCAAAATGTATATGCGCCTACAGAACCTCCTGAGAGAGTACGAATTCGTGTAGGTATTCATGTGGGTAACCTTTCCTACGGCGTTCTTGGTCAGAATGTTCCAAAGTTTTCAGTCTATGGAGATGCGGTGAACATTGCAGCAAGAATGGAACAAACTGCTCCTATAAACAAAGTCCATGTTTCAGAAGCTTTTCATGATCTTGTTGAAAATACTGACGTTCAATGGGAAAATAAGAAGATAACGCATATCAAGAATATTGGGGAACAAATGACTTGGACGCTGAATCCGATGTAGACTACAAGTAAGACTTAGAAAGTAGAGGTATAGGATTTGAATAATCATTTTAGAAGCATGAGGAAAACAATCAGCAATTCAGATAAAAATATAAGATGTATTATACATACATTTCTAATTCAAAGCATCACTTTCTTGGCCTGATCTTGGGTTCTCAGCCACAGCATTCTTTGCTTCGTTCGCCTCGCAATTTGAAGTTGGCGCTTTTTGTTGTCTGTTTTGTGCATCTTTTACCTCGATATCATTTTTTTATGAAGATGAATGTTTGATTGTTGCATCATTTGATACTTGAATTTTATTGATACTTTCTATGTCAGCGTCGTCAAAACCTAAAAGAGAACCTCCATTACTTTCGCAAGCTTCTTCCTCCTTTTTCAACTTTGCATCAAGAGGACTAGGTTTGTAAGCTACAGACTTTCGTTTGAATTGTTGCCTGACAATCTCTTGTCTACGTTCACGTTCCGAGTCTCGAAGACGAGGAGCATCAATACCCTCTTCATCTACTACTTCAAGTCGATTGTCGCCAAAGTCATTATCTCCACCGGCCTTGAAAGCTACAAAAAAAGCTTGAAACCAGTTCAACTTCGGATTGCTGTTTTGAATAGTTTTCACATGAGGTCTTGAGTAAACCAGAATGAAAAAGAAACCCTGTAAAGGATTGAAGATGCGTGAAAGCACAAGTACTGGAAATGGTATAGGGCTACGAATGATCGCATAGATTCTAGCAATCAAGGGGAATATCCAACAGAGAAGAAAGCTTGAAACGTATAGCATGCATTGAGTAACTGCCGTCTTATCCTTCCGAGAAGCCAACTCATCTCGACTTTTGCTTGCACGAGAGCTACGCAATGGCCTGTCATTGGAAATTTCACTGCTTAGAACAATGGGCGCATTATGATCTAGCCTAGACTCCCTCCTAATTGACTTCCTGACTTGATGTACATTGAAAGCTAAAGGGTCCTGCAGAGTTCCAGATCTGCTGGTAGTTGCATTTGTGTCTTCTCCTGATTTGTTTGACTTTTGGTGTAGTGCCTGCTGCATTTTGAGAAACTTTTTTTGAGCTGGAGTAAGAGATGACCCAAGCTCTACATCTCCAGTGGATTCCATGCGAGTTGGACTTCTCTGTAGTACTAGCTTCTTTTGTAGTATAGCAAAGAAACCGCAAGATTCGGAATTGTCCTGTGCTCCTGATTGCATTCTCCACTTGTCGGCCTGTCGCTTTTGTTTGATGATGTGATGATATACAATCACCATTGTTCCTACTACAAGAAAATAAATCATTAAAAATGGAATAACAGCGAACCACTTCGCATATTCTATCGTCATGAGACCACCTCGTTCACATTCTACATCAGGATCAGCCAGACAGTTTTTTGGATAGACTCCGAGATAACATCCATGTCCATCAGCTAATGGACCATATTGGCGTTTGACAGCTAAGAAAATAGCTGTAATGATTGCAAATCCATTTGGAAAGAAATGGAGCATATATTCAAAAAGTTTCTTTGAAATATCTTTTTCCTTTTTATTGAACTTTATGATAGCAACGTAATACAATGACAGAGAAAAAGTGTAGAAAATGGACCCAGACAATCCGAGTTGGGCAATGAACCTGAAAAAGATATGGTTAGAAGAAGATGAAGTCTCAAGAGTGACAGCGATGATGATGATGATTACGACTTACCCCTGGATATCGCAAGTAACTAGATTTCCAAGTGCAAATTCACTCGTCCCTTTCGGGGTCATGAATATGGAAAGTGCAGAACCAAATGAGTATATACAGTCGTAGATACAGAACATGAACAGCATCCTTCGCACTACTTTCTTCAATTTGATCTGTGAGTAAACTAGGATACAGAACATGAGAGACGAGGAAGAGACAAACGAAATTGCCCCGGTGAACATTGGGAGGATCAAAATTGTCAGCAATTTTGAGGAAGCGACCGCCATGTTTCTATTATGATTTGGGTTTCTTGTCGGTAATATTCGCCTATCGAAGATATTGGATTATCGTAATATGAATATCTTAGTGGCAACTACGGCTTCCTCTTTTATTTATGATGGTTCTCGAGATGTGGTGGCTTGCTTGTCTCTTCAACCAAGGTTGATAATTCGGAAAATGAGAAGGCCAGGCAGGTTGTCTAATTTAGCTTTTCAATGCTTTGTACGTAACGATGACGTCATAGTGTTCTCATCACCTCCTCCACACAAACGTCGACAGTGAACACTTCAAAGATACTGCATATATTCTTAATTAACATAACAGAACTGCATCAAGATATTAAATTGAAAAAGCAATCCTTTTAGACTCAATTTCTCGTGCATGATGATGTCATCAATTCACCTTCAAAGAGCAGCGAAGCTTGTAGTGAAGCGCTCTTTTCCTATGCCAGCTTCAAGACTATCTCTTGCCTCTCATTCTTCCTCCTTATCGTCTCTCTTTTCAACTTCAACAAAGCGATCACCAAAACATGAATTCATCGAGAATAAAACTGTGACGCCTCTCTTAGCAAAGCTTCAGACTGAATGCTGGGATGGCTATGTATCTACTGGAAGAGGATGTCATACACTATTTCAAATAGTAGACACGGACAGTAAAGGTGCAGTCTCGTGGAAAGAATTGAACTTCTTTTTACAAAATGTTCGTTCCAAAGATATCAATCCTGCTGCAAAAAAGGATCTATTGACTCAAGCTGCGGATGGTAACTTGAATTTTAATCAGTTCCAGTCTTGGTTGATCAAAGCTACGAAAGTAGATCCTGGACTTGATAATGCTTATGCTACCGAACATTATAACAAGAGTTTGGGAAAAACGGAACGTCCTATGAATTATAGTTGGAACAAAGATAGTATGAGTCAAAACTTGAGAAGAATGCAATATGCTGTTAGAGGTGAAGTTGTACTCCGTGCAGATGCAAGTAAGTATAGATATGAATGGTTCTATATGAGTTTTTCGTCTTGTACACCTCATGTCTCACATATATTCATGTAAATTCTATAGTGGCGGCGGAAGGAAGAAAAATCATTTATACAAACATTGGAAACCCTCATGCTGTTGGACAAAAGCCAATTACTTATTATAGACAGGTTCTTGCTTTGTGTGATCTACCAGCTGAATGTGGAATCGGGAATCCAGACATTGCGCATGCTTTTCCCTCGGATGTTGTTGAAAGAGCTATTGAAATGAGACATGCCATTGGACCAGCTGGAACAGGTGCTTATACGAATTCTCAAGGAGTAGGAAAGTTTCGTGATGATGTAGCACATTTCATTACCAAGAGAGATGGACATATTTCCTTCCCTTCCAATATTTTCTTGAGTAATGGTGCTTCTGCTGCGATTGAAGAGGTATTGACTGGTTTGATTGGTAGCAATCGAGATGCAATCATGATTCCTATTCCACAGTATCCTATTTATTCTGCAATCATTTCTAGATTAGGTGCGAGACAGGTTGGATATTACTTGGATGAAGAGAATGGTTGGGCCATTTCGGAACAAGAACTAGAGACTCAAAGAGAAGCAGCTGTCAAGGATGAATTGAACATTCGTGCCATGACTATTATTAATCCAGGTAACCCAACAGGACAAGTATTATCTAGAGAAGATCTCGAAACCATTTGTCTATTTTGCGCAAAGCACGACATTGTGCTTCTAGCAGACGAGGTATATCAACGAAACATTTACGATGAGGACAAGACTTTTGTATCAGCTAAAAAGGTTGCAGTTGAAACTCCTGGGTGCGAGCATCTTCAACTAATTAGTTTTCATAGTACCTCCAAAGGACTGATTGGTGAATGCGGAAGACGAGGTGGATACATGGAACTTCACAACATTGATCCATATGTACAAACTCAGCTATACAAGTTGGCATCCTCATCACTTTGTTCCGGTGTTGATGGCCAAATGATGATGAGTCTCATGGTAAAGCCACCTCTACCAGGCGATGAAAGTTATGATTTATTTCGAAGCGAAGAGAATGCTATTTTCGAGAGTTTGAAACGACGTGCAATCTCATTGGTCAAGGGATTGAACGATATCGAAGGAATCACATGTAACAAAAGTGAGGGTGCCATGTATGCTTTCCCAAGAATACAATTACCTCAAAAGGCTATTGAAGAAGCTGAAAAGATGAATCAGACTCCTGATACTCTCTATTCTCTGAGCTTATTGGAAGAGACAGGTATTTGTGTAGTACCTGCAAGTGGTTTCGGTCAAAAAGATGGTAGATATGGTTTCAGAACTACCTTCTTACCTCCTGAGGAAGAATTGGCAAGGGCAATCGTAGATTTCAAACGGCATCATGTCATGTTTTGCGACAAGTACAAATAAGTAGGGCGATAATTATTGTACGAGCAAACAATCGAGAAAGGAGATGCTGCTGAGGTTCAAGTTTTTGCTTCCTACCTAGACCAATTTTTAATTTATTGAATTTACACATACATACTGTTAAAAAATCTTCATGCAGAAGTCTATGTAGAAAATCTTTATTAATTTTGTTTGAGACTGGAAGAGCGATTGGTCGAATGATTTTTCAATTTTCATGAAACCTTTTTTATCTGTCCACGTGTTGTACGTACTAGAGGCAGGTACGAAAATTGCTACTCTGCCTCCTCTGTGCTGCCTCCTCTATCGCGCTCTCAGCTAGTAGCTAGTAATAGTAGTCAGTAGATAGTAATACTTCTTGATAGACTTGACTATATAGACTGAAGCTCGACTGACTCAAATAGATACCGGGGGAGAATCTAAGTTTGATTCAATATCAAATCGAGATGAGGGTACAGACGGAGGAGTGGCGGCGGTTCATACCGGGAGTAAGAATGTACAAAGGAAAGAAGACTCTCTTTTACAATGGAGAGATATTTTGGGAAAGGGGTTTTCAAATTTATGATGAAGATGAAAGAAATTCGTGGGAGGTCATCATCGTATTGCCAGGGGTAGAAGTGATTCCTGAATACACCTTTTCTGATTGTAGGAATGTCAAGACTGTCATAATGGCTGATACAGTCAAGAGAGTTGAAAGGAATGTTTTCTATCGAAACTATAGTCTTGAATTTGTGAAGCTTTCAACAAATCTGGAATACATTGGAAGGAGTGCATTCCGGTACTGTGATTCTTTGCTTTCAATCTTCATCCCACCATCTTGTACAGAGATTGATGATGGAGCATTTCAAAATTGTGAAAAGTTGATTATCTTTCATGTTCCTCAACATACTGAGCTTCGATATTGCTTGATTGATAATACAGCTTTGATTAAAACTTCTCCACTCCAAAATCTTGAGGCAGATACGACAGAATTTAATAACTGTGTCAAAAATATAAACAGGAATGATGAATGTGAACTCCATCGTGCATGTGCCTCGTTCAACCCGCTAGAATATATCCTCCTTGGAATATTGAAATGTCAAGGTCTAGCAGCCTTTCGCAAACCAAACGCTATTGGAATTACTCCACTAGAATATCTCGAGGCGAACCCATATGCTGATATTGACCAGCATAAGCTCATGAAACGATACATAGCAGAGATGATGGGTGAGAATGTTTTATAGAAGCTTAAAAAGTAACTTGAATACTAGATGTTCTTGATTCTACGTACCTCGATCTATTTTATATTAATTTCTTAAACTTAGAGATCTATCTCTTCATCGCAAGGGAATGCATTAATTGTTCAATTACCTTTCAAAGCTTTTCGTATTTGTCAAATAGGTGAGATAGTCTCCTTTCTTTTCAAAGTATTTGGCTGGATAGGAGCTGAACAGTTAGTCTGTGCCTTCTTTGCCCACCTTCACCCATATGTGAGAACGAGGCTCATTCAATTCTTTTGAAGTAAATATTGTTGCTAAAGTTAGGATACCTAATCATTTGAATTCAACTCAAAGTCAGATTATATGCTTTCCATTTACGTTATATTACTTAGTGCTTCCGTCGCTTTCAAGCTATTTCGTCTCCCTACCTCTCTCGTCTTGTCCTCCACATGATCCCACAATTCCCTTACCTCGCATACTTTTGCTCTACTCAAATCTCCATAACTCGCTCACTCCCATCATCTTCATCATCCCTCACTTCAATTACTTTGTCATTTTCTCCTTTTGAATCAAGTGACTAGTTCTATCCACAAGAGTCAATAGTTCCTTCAAATCCTCTGCCCAATCAGACAATACTTCCTCAGAACTTTTCTTGACTTTGAATCTAACAACATCATTAGGTCTATCAATTTTTGCATACACTTGTCCATCCGACACCATATTAGACAATTCTTGTTCTAATTCCTGACCATTCAATCCAAGCAACTGTGCCAATCTCGATCCTTGAATACGTTGATAATATCCCGCCACGACACGAATATTATGTTGAATAATACGTGTTCTCAAACATTTAGTCCAATGCTCCTTCATTTCCATAAATGCCGGTAGAGAAGTAAGAGTAGCTTGTTGTTTCAATGGATATGCAATAATTTCCTTGGTCAATAACAAACTAATAGTAGTTTGAAACTCTTCAATATTCTCAATATTGGAATCCTGTTTCAAAACATGTAGCATATGTTGTTGTTCATTGGAATATTCCGCCAGAATCAAAAACAACACTGCATGCTTCAACTCGTTTTCAAAATCCTCTCCAATTGAAGATTTGGTGAGATAAATTTCATGATAATCTTTACTAAGAGCAAAGGCATCCTTCATATAAGAGTGATAAATCACCATCAATTCAAAATACTTGATTCTGTATTCCTTCATTTCTTCTTCTTTCAAAGCCTTTTGATTAATCTTGTTTCCAACGATTGCAGCTCTGACATAATCTTTTTTCAAGAGTGTCAATCTCATTTGTTCGAGAATGAATTCGACCTTTTCCTTTTTGGAAATGGATCCGTATGTTTCAACGTGTACTTCTTGTAGTACATTAGCTGCTCCTGCAATGTCACCGTCTTGTTCCTGTATGAATATGAGTATGAGTATGAGTAGGAGAGAGAGTTAATTAATTAGCAAAGTACATTAGAGAACTACAAGCAAGGTCCAGTAGACTCTAACACTCTTAATCTTACCTGAATGACAGCGAGTGCTCTGGTCAATCTCGCTCTCTGAGCCTCCAAAAAAATCTTTCCATCCGTAATATCTCTCAAAGTCACGAGTAAATCATCTCTCACGTTCTTATCAAGAGTATTGACAGGTGCATATCCTTCACAAACCAATGGCATGACTTGATTGACACAACATTCAATCGCCTTGAGTTTCTGAGATCGTCTACTGGTCAACATCAATAGAGTGTCTTTTAAAATCTCGAAATTCTTGCATTCGATACACAAACTAAGAGAAGCTTGACAAATCTTGATTAGAGATGGAGCATCATTTCCTACACGGGCTTTCTTTTCTACAGACGCCAATAATGCCAATGCTTGAGAGAGATTATTGAACGAGTCCTTGACGAGTGATTGGGAATTAGAGATTATGGAAGAAGTTTCGATACTTAAATCGATTTTTTCTTCCAATTCTCCTCCACTTGCTTTTCCTGATGCCATAGTATTAGTAGTAGTAGTGTGTAGTAGTAGAGTAGTATTAGTATTTGTGTATCTATTTGAATTCAATTAGACTACAATAGAGTGTGCAGAGACTGTTGTGTTCGATGAAGATCGGGAAGCTTCTTATTAGAGGCCATTTAGTTGGCTAAGATAGTAGTAGTGATGTATGTTGATACTGTCAATAGATAGTCATTGGAATAAATGTACAACGTTTGTGTCAACGAGGAAAAGGTGATGATGCACATAAACTTTGAACTAATCTTCATATGCAAATACAGAAAAGATATACTACAATATACTACAGTTTGTTTGTAATCGATACTTATTTTAAACGGGTATTATTCTATTTCAGTTGTTGGGGGTTGCAACTACAATGGTTTCTTCTTCTTTTCTTTTGGTTCTTGATAAATGCATTTTTATTTTGTTTTTAAAGTTGTAGGATGAAGGGGGAGTAAGGTAGAGAGCTAGCTCGGTTCATGAGGTCATTTGGTATTTATTAGTCGAACATATCTGCAATTCTTGCACAAATACCACACGTTTCAGGACAGAAGTAGCGGTCTGTATGGACATCTTCACAATGAACAATGCCATCTGTCCCACCACATGGAAAATCAGGGTCGACTGAATCTTGACAAGGAGATACAGGACAGTATCCACAGACAGAAGGGCATTTGTCTCCAATTGATTCAGTACTACAATATTCAGTTTTGAGAGCAGCATCCATCATATCTGGAATATCGGAACATTTCATAGGTGTATTGCTGAAAACATCAGGAAAAGTAAAATGTGGGTCGTCTTGACATGATGATGAAGCAGTAGGTAGTACAAAGTTATCAGTAGGCTATGGAGAACGAAATGAAAACAAACATGAGAAAAATTAATTGGACAAAGTGAGAATTTCATAATGAAAATGAGGGGAATATTTTCAGAAAATCATGATGGTTTGTAAATGATTGGACAAACTTCCAAATTACAATTCATACTCAACTTACAATGACACTTGGTGTTGGTGAAGGCTTTTGTATAAATTGGAAAACAAAAATAAATTGGTGAGAATTCGAATAATTTCAAAAGGAAATAAAGAATACAATAATCATGACTTACTTCCTCAGTTGTTGGAAATGAGGTAGGATCCTAATGATTGAAAATCAGATGCATTGTGTCATTGGTGAGAATAGATTCGGAATCGAGTGAAAGAAAAGAATATAATGAAAAATGACTTACTTCTTCTTCTCCATTCTATTGAATACAAAATAAAAGCATTGCATTCTTGATGAGAAAAGAGTTGAAATTAAGTTGAATATGAATGAATGGAACAAAAATGACTTACGTATCCCATTGTTAAACTAGCAATGACGTCCTCACTAAAAAAATCTAGAATTTCATCCACCCCCACGCATAAATTCCCGCAATCTAAACCATATTCAAGACGTCTACCGGAAGCTCCAGTATTCAGCAATTCTAAAGTTCCATTGCCACATGAAGTCTCAAGATCAAAAAGAGTTACACTAGTACGTGTAACTTTGGTAATTTCGCAAGCTTGCATACCACTCTGAGTCATGAATCTTGCTACTCCTCCTTCTAAAATCGCAGCAATTCCTGCTGAATCAACAAACCCTTGAAGGACTACACCGTCTGGGTTGTCGTTTTCATTCTGAAGTTTTCTTCTAGTACCAGTTTCAAGCGATTCGTAAATATTAACCTTTGGTGCAATGGCCTATACAAAAAGAAGTGATGAGCCAACTCTACAAATATGCATACATTCAATGATTGAATTCATAAACATACCTGAGTCTTTACATTTCCTCCTGAGGTATCCTTCATAACTCCATCTTTTGCCACCTTCGTATCCTTTGCAAGCATCACAGCAAGGTATCCAGTTGCAATGTTGGAGACGCATAGAAAGACGATGACGCCAAAAGAGAACATGAGGAGTTTCTTTTGAAGTCTTGCAATATCCTCCATTCTGAGCATATCATGGCCAATGTTTTGTTGCTCTGCAGCATCAAGTTTGCCGTCGCCGTCAAGATCATACTTCTTGAGTACTTGGCTCACTTGCTTCTGGTGATTATCATCTTCAATGTAGGTCTCAAAGACACTTGGTTTCTATTATGTAAAGAAGAGATATAGTGTAACATTTGTGTGAGTATTTTTCAAATAAATGTATAAAAAGAAACAGATATTGATTATATTGCAAAGCATTTCACTTTACTGCATGTTGCCTGAATGTCATTTATTTGTATGCAGAGTTGTATTATCTGAATTAGTTTTAGAATAAGGTCACTTACACTGTTGTTTCTCATGGAAGCCATCTATAAGAAATGTGGTTTGATTTTGAGTTTTTGTAAAAAATGAAACAGAGTTAGGGTCATCCTGCGCTTCGTCGACGAGCGATGAGACAAGGAAAAAATGAAACTGCAAAAAGTTCCGGCACAATCAAGAGAAGTTTTATCTCATGTGACACTTACTTCAAGTTGCAAAGATACAGCTCAGTATGAAAGTACGAACATAAGGTAGAAAATGTCAGAATAAGGCCTTTTCAAATCTTTTCAATTCCGCGCAAAACGAATGAGGAAGCATAGCATCATCGGTGAATCATCGTCTGGCTGAGCCAAGACAATGAAAAGAGGAAGCCATATGAGTGAGTAATATGAAGATTGAATCAATAAGAAATGTTGAACTGAATCTCTGTATCTGCATTCCTAGTGGCTTGAATTGCGTTCATCCTTCATGCCACTCAGCTGGTTGAATGCGTCGTACTACTTCTCTTGTCGTCGTCATTCAGATGTACTTTGAAATACATTATTTGAATTTCTAGTTTTTGATCATGTAGTATAAATGTTTGGAACAATCATCACGATATCGTGTAATAACTGAAATACTTTTTAATTACACTTATATACCTACCATCTCATTAAACTTGCATTATCATAATATCATCCCAAGAGATAGACCACTGCTTGCAAGAATATTGTTCAATGTTACAATTATATACAATGCATTACATAGGTTCACCAAATTGTTTATCCTCAAGATGATTTTCAATTCCATTATCGCTACCATACTATAGTATCTTTTTACTGCTCATCCCACTTCTGCATCATATCATATATAGTTATCGTCAAAGGCAGATACGAATACTCCCTTGGGCTCTTTTGAGAGCAGAATTTGAAACAGTGTTGAAAGATTTTTAGATGATTTTGAACTTTTCAAATGACCAATGAGGATAGAGTCTTGATGTCGTGCGAAACATCTTTAGTAGAGCAAGCACTTCTTCTCGAGTAATAAATCATCATTTTGGAAAATTCTATTGTAGGAGAGTGAATATGTTTTGTTGGATTAGACGATTGAGATCCTGATAGAGTTCTGCAAAATTAAATTGAATATGACTCACCAGTACAACATCGAAGACCACCTAGATCGCTCCTCATGCTTTGTAGAATCCTCGAATAGCAACAAACAATACCGAACTGTGGTATACAAGAAAACAGAGCGAGAGATTGGATTGAAAGATGACTGACTAATGAGTAAAAGTTCCAAGACATGTTGCTCTTGTTCCTCCTTCTCTTTTCCGTACATTTCCTTAGGACTAGATAGGAATTCTTTCCTTCCCTTTGTTGTGTAGTATCATACTCCTTCTCGTATCTACTTTATCGTCGGCTGTAGCAGCAGTTGCTTTTTGTTGGACGATCTAGAAACATGTCGAGTGAATCTTCCTCCAAGCGAGTCCATTACAGTAAGTTAGAACATAAATCAGCCATAGGAGCATTCAAGAAACTACATCAGCTTTTCTCTATAGTTTGCTCCTTTGGAACCTCTTGCCGTTGCTTGGTTACTTCCTTCCCCTTCAGCATAAAAAGAAGATGTTGATGCAAGAAATCATTCCTTCGCTCCATCCTCAGCCTCTTGCTTTCTCGAGCCATTTCAAAAGAAAGCTTTCCTCTTTACTATCGTACTGCATTTGCTTAGTAGGAATCGCCGCTACAGGTCTACCTTAACCCAGCTAGAAGCTAACACAGGAGCTAAACGCTGTTTCTCTTTCATCATCTACTTTCAGCTTTCAGCACTTCCTCTCTAATTACGTACAACAGTCGACTGCTGTGTGAAAAAGCCTGACGGACGGACGGACTCCACTCAGACGTCTCGTTTTTACTAACGTGGTTACCAGTCAAGTACGTACGTGTAAAAATGCATCTGCCGTTAAATAATGAAACGGTTTCCTGTCATTTCATAAAATGGAAAATGCACGACAAAAATATATTTCATCTTCTAGATTTCCAAACTTTCATTGGCTCTTTTCCACTTGAATCAATGCTAACAAATTTATATGCCATTTAGCTTTGCTTGATTTAAATGTACTTGTAATTCAAGATTCAAAAATAAAATGCTAATACAATCTTTCAACTTCCAACATATTTTGTTGTTGGAAGAAAAAAAAAACGCACCAAAAAGAATTATCTTTGCTCAATTTGATGCGAAAAGATTGGATGGCCTTGATCAAGGATATCTCAAGCTGCATTATCATCGTTGAATGTTTCATCCCCAATAGATAAACCAGAAGATGCAGGACGTGACTCTGGATTTGCATATTAATATTGAGAAGTCAAAGCAGAAATTGCAAGACCATTACTCCTGTTTTCACTCAAACTCCTCCTCTGATTGCTCATTCTACTTCTTCATCAATATCATAGTCATCCTCAAAGTAAATTCCAAATGCTTCATAGGCTCTTTGATGAGCAGAATTCCGTCCTTGAGTGGATGGCTGGTCATCATTATCTTCAGGATTATCAAAAGATATGTAATCCATTACATTTGGAGTTTCTCCACCAGCTACAACAACTTCAATGATTCCCAAAAATCTTGATATTTCAATAATCTTTCGAAGAGCTTGAGCCTTTGGTCGAATAGATATATTGAAAAGACCTGTGGAAGGATAAAAACATTATAGAAAAGCAATGGTTGGATTGGTTTAAAAAAGAAGAGGAAGCATGTCTTACCACCAAGCGGAAAAAATAACGAAACCCAAAAAAATCCTACAACTCCATGAGCATACCTAAATAAGAAAGCAACCAAAGGCCCACTGTACTAGACAAGGAAAAATGCAACAATGTAGAGAGAGGATTGAAAGATGGCTGATTTCGTGAGCACAAGTTTCAAAGCTTGCTTCTCATATCGTGCAGACATTTCTTCTTTGTTATTCTGATTTTCTTCGCTTTGTTCTTGTTCCACAGGAGTATTCTGCTTTGTCTCTGATCTTTTCTTACTATTCTTATCCTTCCTCGTCGGCTGTAGTTGCTTTTCAGATGTATATACATGTAAAGTAAATGCCCCCAGCACAGTAAGCAATGAGGAGGCGAATACAACACCCACTGGTGTAACCATAGTAATAGCTCCAAAAAAGTTTGCTCCTTTACCTCGAATACATTCAACATCATCATTTCTATCACAGCCAATAGGAGAGGGTGCCAAAGTACACATTGCACCGTTTGCGTCGGATTGATCATTTTTCTCTCTGCTCCATATGATGCTACTGCAAGTGAAAAGATCCAAATGAAAATATGCAACCATTTCTCTTCGCCATTTGCAAAGTCTCTTGGCTTGACTTTATATTTGACACGTTTAAGAAAGTAATAGGTAAGTTGCAACGTGTAGAACGGTACAGCAAGAAAACCTACAATATAATAGTAAAGCTTCATTCCTGCTTTTTCTTTTTGTTATTTACGAAAGCAGACAAGAGAACCACGAGAACCAAGGCAAAACGGATTTCCGAACCACAAGTACGTACTGCATGTAGGCACGTGCCGCGGCAGTTATTCAAATGAAACCATTGATTTTCTCTTCACAAAAGAAAAAGCTCAACGTCGGCAAACGCATTATTTACCCAGCAGCAAGTATAAGGTAAAGTGTAGCTTTTCCAAAATTTTATATATTATATTATGTATAGATCCTAAAGTTTTCCGCCTTTTATTATTTCCATGTGCATGGGAAAACTTATTATCGCTTGCAATGTTCATTCAGAGAAACATCAAAGACAAAAGATCGATTCAACCCCTTTTGATTGTGATTCTGCATACTAATGTTTTCTAACCCAAGATATCCCAACTTTCTTTATCCAACCAACTGCTTCTAGTCACTGTTTTAGCCTTGACCATGTCCCAATCATCAATGGAAGAATTCACAATACCGTCCATACTCTTGTAATATTCTTTATTTGACATCCCCTTCTTTTTAGGAAGTAAATGTACTTTCCACTTTGGACGGCCTTCATGTTTTCCTTTGAAATTTCCATTGATGTAAAGAGGGATTGCGTTAATATGACGCTTTTTGTAGTCGAAATCAATCACATAGTAATACTGAGATGTGTATTGATTGGAGTTGCGGCGAAGTTTAGAAGGCTTTGGTGTAATGATTTTATTGAAGAAAAGTTGGCTTTTCGACAGGCCTGTTCCTTGAATGAGGTTTTGTTTGCGATAGCTTACTTCGGCTTTGGGAGAGAGAGGCGAAAGAGGATGAGGCAATTTCATTGTTGACTTTTTCTTTGGTGTAGTAGGTACGTTTTGAACTGGTTTCTTCTTTTCCTTGGAAACGGTCTTGCTCTCTGCTTTGTTTTGTGCAGGTATTACTGGAGATGCGTTGGCTGCCTTCATTAGCTCGATTGCCTTGGACTTACTCTTTCTTAAAGTCGTGACTACAATTGGTGTAACAACCTCCTTCTTTGGCTTTTCAACCTCTTTTCCATTTGCGCTGATGACATTTTGAGTGGTTTCATTAGATTCTACCTTGAGAGGTGTACGAATATCCGAAGCCTTTTTATTCTTGTCATCAGTGGTAATAGTCTCTGGGATAGTGGACTTTGTCTTCTCTGGTTTAGCATCAACAGTCGCATTGCTAACAGCCAGAGTATCCTTCACTTCCTTTTCAATATTCATAGTCTCGAGCACCTTGCAATTCTTTTCCTTTTTCGAATCTACGCTTGCACATGACATGCTACGTGCTTTCTTTTTAGAAGATACACTAGCGCTCGACATGGCTCTAGATCTCTTTCTAGGAAGGCCTCCCAAAGGTAAAATGGCTGGTTTCTTTGCGATGAAGCACTGTGCACCTAAATGATCTGTGAAGCTAGGTGTGCCTTGAGTTCCACACTCGGCACAAGTAGAAATGGTTGAAAACTTTTTGATTCTACGAGCCATCATGTATGACGGAGCTCCAATTTGATCCAATCCCTCTTCGGTAGTTTGCGCATAGCTCCAATGTCTATATCCTACATCTTGGACTTCCCCCTTTTCATCCATGATATCTTTTTCATTCCCATATTTACAAACGGCTCCTACCCTTACAAAGCCAAATTTTTCATAGAACGGTCTTGATTTTACCGTAGCTTCCAAAACAACGTAATCATAGCACTGTCTTCTAGCAATATCATCTAATGCCATTTGTAGGAGATATTCCCCGCACCCTAGTGCACCTACAAGACTAATTTCTGCAATGGTTGGCCAAACTACCCCTTCAGCCAATGGATCGCCAGCACGAATTTGCGATTCTAATTCATTTGCAAGAATTCCTTCATCATTCTTGCCTTGATCAGTTGCATTCATTCCATTAGCCTTGTGTTGAGAGTCCCACTTGAAGTAATGCGTCCAAGTAGTAAAGTTCGTCATCATGATGAATCCCTGTAGCCAGCCTCCTGTTTTATGACGAATCTGGTATCCTCTCAAGGGATCATCAATTTGAATACGATCCTTGACGTATACATGAGAAATAGGTTCGTTGAACTTTTCCTTTCTGCGGACATTGTACGGAAGCAAATTATACTGATGCCAAGCTGCAGCAGAACAGATTGCTACCATTTCATCTACACTTTCTTCCCAATCCGCACGACAGCTTGGTGCCCAAATGACACTATCAGCATTGGGTCCGAAAGGTCTTTTAGAAGTAGAGACTGGAGATTGCATGTGCGGATGACATGAATGACATGGACCTGCAAATGTATTTGTAGAGGCAGAAGTATCAACAGACATGCTACTAGAGGAAAGATCCGTTGCAACTTCACTAACTGTATCCGGTTCCTCATCTTCTTGAAGCACATCACTAACTGGCTTGACACTTTGCATATTGTCACAATGCACCAAACTAGGCAAAGACAGCATAGACACTTGATTCTTTTTCAGAGATTCCTTCGATGCAGCATCATTAGAATCAGAAAGAGCAATCTCTCTCCAAGTTTTGAGAAATGAAGGATTCTTTTGCACCATAGGCACAAGATTCATATCATAGGTCCGTTCTCGCTTCATTTTTCTCCTTGGCGCGCTATTATTTTTTTGGCTAGTCATGACATTTGAGTCACTCATTTGATTTTTTTCAATTTGAGTAGAATTATGAGCATTTGCAATATTCATCAAAGTAACACAATTTGGAGAAGTAAGAGGTAACTTTTGATTCATGGATGTGTTCATTGATGATCCAGCACGAATAGAACAAGTACCATGAAGAGCAGTTTGACTACCATTTTCATTCGTGGCTAGTGAGTCATTCCCTTCTCGAGTGATCTCAGCAGCACAACCTAAACTAGGTAGGCAACTAGGTACCTCTTGTGACTCCCAATAGTAGCCAACCGTGAAGTTCTTTTTGCTTCTATTCTTTGCCAATGGCTGATTCAATGCATTGCTGAAGGAATCGGAGTGTTTGCGGCTGCAGTTCATGTTGGACACAGATGCTGTTGATACCATTGTTGCACAAGATCCAATGATGAGGAAGGTGGCAATGAAAATATGAGGCTAGCAAAAGCAGCTGCTTTTCGGAGTCCAAGAAGCTCTTTTTTTTGCCAAGCAATCGGAGATTTGTACACATGTTTAAGACAATAAACGAATCTCCGATTGTTGAGTAAAAATACTCCGTCATCTTTGCAAAAGGCTATTTATAGCCTATTTAGCGTGTGCCGTTGCGTTGAGAAAGATGAAAATTCAAAAGAACATTTTGAATGTATTTCTTTGCTCACAAGATATGGTTAGAGTTTATGATAAAAACAAATATTTCTGTATTCAATTTTTTAAAAAGGAAGAAGAAAGGAATAAGGTTTACAAACGAATCTTGAAACTTACTAGATATACAGTGGTACGAGCTGGAATAACTATGAAACAAATTTCACATAGACAGGTGAAGTACATTATATTGGTCGATATCAGTTCGAATTATGACTTCACATATGGAAGGGCATGCATTTGATCCATTATCCATTTTTATAAATAAATGATCGTAGAAGTGTGCCATTTTTCTAGAACAATACACAAAAACAAATATAATTATAAATGTAATCATGAAATTATAGGTTCATTTATGCCATAATGATATTTACAGGGATTCGCATTGGGTCCATGATCCAAGTCTCCATAACGCCAACATTCTTGACATCCGTATTTCTCTTCTCGTCCCACACCATGTGATGATCATTCACAAGATCATGAAATGCCTTCGACACATGAACCTTGCCAACTGGTGCTGTTTGCTCCATCCTTGCGGCAATGTTGACTGCATCACCATACACTGAAAACTTTGGGACATTCTGACCAAGGATTCCATACGATAAATTACCTACATGTATACCTACTCGTATTTGAAGTCTTTCACGAGTTTCAGTTGGAGCATATACATTGTAAGCTTCTCGTACCATATCTTGGGCCATTGCTAGACATCTAACAGCTGCACCCTTACCGGCATCTTTGTCGTTGCCTTCTTCCAATAGTCCTCCACTGACGATGTATGTATCGCCGATGGTTTCAAGTTTTCTCACTCCATGCTTTTCACAGAGAGTATCAAAGATGTGATACAAGTCATTGAGCATTTGCATTACCTCAATAGGTTGTAAACCATGAGCTATCCTTGAGAATCCAACGATATCACAGAATATCATTGATACATTAGATTGAGTCTCAGCAAACAATACAGGCTTGGAGTCTGAGATACCTGATTCCGAAGTAATGGATGATGTCGGAGTCATATGCCTCATTCCAAGTCTCATGCAACTTTCTCTTTTGAGGATTCCAATGTTTTCTAAACGGCGCTGGGTAACTTCCATCTTTGAAGCAGTAAATGAATCTCTTCTAATGTTGTTGAAGGCAGTGCGCGGAGAAAGTTTTGCATTATCTTTGATATGAGTTTCATGAGTAGAACAGTCCAAATTGCATGATTCAGTACAAGAAAGAAGGTCATCATTTTGTTCTACAGAGGTCTTCCAATGATCCTCAATCTTTTCTAAAACTGGACCAGGAATCATAGATTGTAACAACTTTCGCGAGGCATTATAGGATTCAATTTGTTCCTCTTGAAGTCTCTTGGAGTAAAGATGACCTCCTATTCTATACCCAATATCTTTGATCAACATAATATCCATCTCATTGAAGGCATTAGCTTGTTCTGAAGCAATGTGTAGCGCACCTGCAAACTTTCTTGCTCCAATCAAGATTGGTACGGAGAGAAAGGATTTAGAACCAACACGACGAAAGGTCTTGTACTCAGGATATAAGTTAGCTGTAGCGAGGTCTTGACAGTAGTACGCGTCAAGAGATTCAGCACAATGTTCAGTGGCACAATCTTTTAATGGATGCACGATAGCATCTTCTTCACCATCTGAAAAGATGAAATCGCTTGCACTAGGTCCAAGTGCTACGAATGAGCACTCTTGTAGTAGAAAATTCTCTTCGTCCATCATCAAAGTGTAACTACACCTATCAACCCCAAACAAAGAGTACAAGAGCCTACTGACAATTTCATAGCATTCATTTCCTGTAGGGGCTAACATAAATCTATTTGATAGCATCGATACTTCTCTTGTCTTTTTCACCAAGAGCTTTGCATCTTCAATTGTTGAGATCTGGTTATCGACATACTGGTTGAATTTAAGAGATTCATGTTGGAGCCATTCTTCATTCTCAGTCGCTTCAGCTTTTTTACTAAATGCAACATTGTTATCGGAACCATTTTTACTTCCAAAAGATGTTTCGCGCAGTATAGAACCTCCTGTATTCAATGATCCATTACTGGAATTGAAACTTGCATTAGCTCTGGATGAGAGGGACTTTCTTTTCCTTTGAGAAGTAGATATTATAGAAACACAGCTTGTATTCGAGCTTTTCCTCGACATGGAAGAACCAACAGAGTTGATTAAAACTGAGGTTGAAGAATCATTGCCTGGGTTCTTGGGTGACTTTTGATCCTGGTGCAAAAACGGACACACTTCTTGCTGTTGATAGGATGGCCTAGCTCCATATTTCCCCCCTAGCACAAAACAACTATTGTTTGTAATACTCCTTCTCATGGCGTTGACAGTAGACACTCTTTTTAGAGAGGGACGTTTGGCAGGAGCAGCAATATAATCTTGATTCCGCTTCTCACCAAGGAAGGAGATACCACGTTTTCTACTTGGCTTGGCAAAGGTCAAAGAGTGACGCCTGAGTGAATAATCTTCTTGACGAGGCATTACTTGGCTTGATTCATGATCTTTTCCCATCAAAGACGAGGTCGGCCTTGTACTTGTTGCTGTACTGCTCCTTTCTTGAGCTATAGTTTCTTCTTGAGGTAACGATATGATGGAAGGCTCATTTAAAAGTACATCTCGAGAAGGGCCTTTCATCTTCTCAATTGGGATATTAGATGAGGATATATAACTAGTCGTGGTGCTAGTACTAGGCAAAAAGGAGGATGATCCGTCTTGTTGTGATGATGTACTTGCTCTATTTTGTTCTATAGAAGGTAATAAGGAAGATCTGCTTTCGTCACTGCTTCTCATCGCGTCTGACATTATTAAGAATTTTATGGATAGCTTCTAAGAACTTGAAAGAGCAATCTAAATCTCTTTGAAGGCTTACTATTGTACTTCGTTGTTGATGGGAAGTGGTCGTGACAAAAGCGAGAAAGATTATGTATGTTCCTTTTTACGAGGTACGCATGAAATAAAGAAATGTCAAGAAGGAATGAATGACGATTAGACAAGCAAAATTGAAAAAAAAAATGACAAAAACTGTACAGCTCAGAATCAATGAGTCACTTGCTGCTTTCAAATCCTCTACATATTTCACCTAATACTTGTTTCGCTATCTTTCCATGCACAAACAGAGATAGAAAAATGAAGTATTTGTCGGAATTTGTAATCCACGTATGTGTTTGGTTATAAATTGCAGTCAAAATTCATTTCTATGAGGCAAGTAAGTAAGAGTCAGTCCTTATTGTTCAGAAACGGAGAATTTTTCAAAGATTGAATGCGGGATTGAATCAGCTATCAGACAGTCAGTACTTCTTCTTGCAATTCTATAGTTAAAAAAAAGCGACAATAAAAAAGATCTAGTTATGCTTCGTCAATAGCTATGATCCTTTTATAAGAGAAACAATTAGGGTTAGGGTTAGGTCTTGAATCAAATATAAAAGTCATCGATAAAGGATTAGTTTCATGAATTTAATATCTAGAATAAAACAAAGAATGGTTTCAATGTAAAGTTTGAAGTCATGTACGAGTATTATGTATAATTATTTTGGAATTCGTTAAATTACATGCAGTTCATGATCCAAGTCTCCATTACTCCAACATTCTTCACGTCCGTATTCCTCTTCTCGTCCCACACCATGTGATGATCATTTACAAGATCATGAAATGCCTTCGACACATGAACCTTGCCAACTGGTGCTGTTTGCTCCATCCTTGCGGCAATGTTGACTGCGTCTCCATATACTGAAAACTTTGGGACATTCTGACCTAGAATTCCATACGATAAACTGCCTACATGTATACCTACTCGTATTTGAAGTCTTTCGCGAGGTTCCGTAGGGGCATATACATTGTAAGCTTCTCGCACCATATCTTGAGCCATTTCAAGGCAACGCTTGGCAGCATCCTTTCCTGAATCATTGTCATTGCCTTCTTCTAGTAGCCCTCCGCTGACGATGTATGTATCGCCGATGGTTTCAAGTTTCCTCACTCCATGCTTTTCACAGAGAGTATCAAAGATGTGATACAAGTCATTGAGCATTTGCATTACCTCAATAGGTTCTAGAGTACGGGCAATCCTTGAGAATCCAACGATATCACAGAAGATCATGGATACATTAGATTGAGTTTCAGCAAAAAATACAGGCTTGGATTCTGAGATACCTGATTCCGAAGTAATGGATGAAGTGGGAGTCAAATGCTTCTTTCCAAGTAGCATAGTTTCTCTTTTGAGGATTCCCATGTTTTCTAGGCGACGTTGAGTGCTTTCGTAATCGCATGGATCAAAGTTTAAAGAACCTCTTCTTTCTCTCCTTGGAAGAGAAGTAAGTCTAGAGTGATCATTGTCTTGAGTATTATCGGAAGAACAGTTTAAAGATGATGACTGGCAGGAGGAAAGCTCGTCGTCGGAAGAATTCTTCCAATGCTCCTCAATCTTTTCTAAAACTGGACCAGGAATCATAGATTGCAACAACTTTCGCGAGGCTTCGTGAGACTCAGCTTGTTCCTCTTTAAGTCTCTTGGAGTAAAGATGACCTCCTATTCTATACCCAATATCTTTGATCAACATATTATCTATCTCATTGAAACCATTAGCTTGTTCTGAAGCAATGTGCAGCGCACCTGCAAACTTTCTTGCTCCAATCAAGATTGGTACAGAGAGAAAGGATTGAGAACCAACACGACGAAAGGTCTTGTATTCTGGATAAGATTCACTTGAAACAAGGTCTTGACAGTAGTACGCGTCAAAAGATTCGGCACAATGTTCAGTGGCACAATCTTGTAACGGACATACAAGCGCTTCTTCTTCTCCATCTGAAAAAATGATATCGGTTGCATTAGGTCCAAATTTCGCTGTAGCGCACTCTTGTAGTAGAAAATTCTCTTCGTCCATCATCAAAGTGTAAGTACATCTATCAACTCCAAATAAAGAGTATTTCATAGCACTCATTTTCGGTCGAAGCTAACATAAATCTATTTGATAGCATCGATACTTCTCTAGTCTTCTTGACTAGGAGCTTTGCATCCTCTACAGATGAGATCTGATCATCAACAGACTTGTTGAATCGGAGAGATTCATTTTGAAGCCACGCTCTATTTTCAGTAGCTTCAACACCCTTGTCATAGTATGCAACGTTCGTATCAGATCCTCTTTGATTACTAGAAGAGAAAACCCCTGCTGAAAATTCAAGTGGTACTTTCTGTTTTGAATTCAATGATCCATTACTGGAATTGAAACTAGTATTAGCTTTTGAAAAGATTTCTGATTTTCTCCTCCTTTGATTACTGGATATGATGGAAATACAGCTGGCATTAGAGCTCTTTTTACATATGACAGGTATCTCTAGTAAACTTTCGCTCTGATGCTCTGCTTTGTGAAATTGCCTTTCTCCATATTTTGCTTCAAGCACAAAACAACTATTGGTTGTAGAGACTCTCTTCAGAGATTTACCTAGGAAATTGACTTCATGTTGAGTATTGCCTTGAGTTGCCTTTTCACCACTAAGGAAGGAGATACCACGTTTCCTACTAGTAGTTGGTTTGACCAAGGTCAACGAGTGACGCCTGAGGGAATAGTCTTCTTGGTGAGGTATAACTGCATCATCAGTTCTAAATGTATCATAAGATGACATTGTGCTTGTACTAACGATTGGTTCTGACATCTTCTTTATTGAGAAGCTATCCTCATGAGATGGTAGCAGCAGGGCAGCAGTATGATTTGTTTGATGCTTCTTGTTGATCCCTCTAGATGGCAATACTCGTACGGCTGGCTCCTCTTTCTGAGGAGATGCATTAACAGGCTCTCGTTCGTTTTGTTCGTGAAAGAAGTACATACTCCTTCTTCCAATTATTCTTTGAAGTTGATAGTTTATTTGTTCCAGGTTGCTTCTTTGTTTTGTGGCAGGAAGCAGGAAGCAGGAAGCAGGAATGAAAAGTGAAAATCAAAACAATGTTCGCACAACCATAAGGGAAGGAGAGAACATGCAATACGTGATCGTGCGAATATGAGCGTCTTTCTGAAGAACAGAAAATGACGAACACTCTGGAAACAAGTCATTCAAAAAATCCTCTTGAAAATATATCATGTCCAATGTGTAACATCGAAAACTGATTTTCACTGTGAAACCAGGGTAATGGTTGGCCAATATTATATAAACAGTTTTATAATTGTGACCTTTGAATGTATTTATGGTTCCATCTTAATTATAATTTAGCTTTAGATCAGTTTGACTTTTTATTCACATATACATTTGTTTGTCTTGATTCATTCTCGTTCTCAGTTCCTCGATTCTCAGAAACACGGACAATCTTGAATAGATTCTGTACTGCAATCTTTTTTTTTCGGCCGTAATCTTTCCGTAATCTTTGAAGATTATTTGAAAATTCCTCGGAATTTTGAAATAATCATTCAAAGATTACGGAAAGATTACAGAGGAATTTTAAAGATCTTTGATCTTTTAAATTCCGTTTAGAAAAAAAACCATTGCAGTCGTAAGTATTCAAGATTTAGGAGACGCTTAGATTTAAAGTAATACAGTGTTTTTGCACCTTTTCTATTCATTTTTGGCAATTCGAATCGATTTCATACCAGAAGACAGTACGTACGACCGTAATCATTTGTACCACAATACTACGTACGACCGTAATCTTTAAGAGAACACTTTAGAACAGTTTGGAAAAACACATCGACACACATCCTTGTCAAGCCAAAAGCGATACAATCAACACTTCAAACAAAGCAATCGATTCAAAAGAGTGCACACACATAACAAACAACTTATTTTGTATATGAATTCGACTTTGAATGGTTCTCAAAGGAGTCGAAATGATTCGAAACGATTGAATTTGGTGTGGAGCGAGCGAAGAACTCAATTAGCTGCCTGGCTGACTGGCAATGATTCGAAACGAGAATGACTCGGATCATTTCTAGCGTGTACCCTTTACATTCAAGTGTATTCGCCCGGCCGGCGTGAGGCCTGTGCGCCGCAGGCATTGTATAAAATTACTTTCTTCGGCTGCTTTGTTCAGTTACATTCATTTGTTCCATACCAAAATAGTACGTACGACCGTAATCATTGAAGAATCTTCTACGGACGTACTTACCATACGACGGAATCTTGATCTTCCGGAAGATGCTCCCGAACTGAACTATTTTATTACGAAATTCAAAAAATGAGATTGAAAAAACTGTGCTACATTTGATGCAAAGCAAATTGAACTACAATTTATATACAAACATTTCAAGAAACACACGCTGAATCGATTGATGTATTGCATGTAAATATTTTTTGATTTTTACAAAAATTATGTTCGAAAAACCAAATTCTGTCGTAGAAATCTTGAATACTTACTGTGCTAAGGTAAGAGAAGCATTCCTACCTACCAATTTTAATTTAGTGAACGAACCAAGGCAGGCAAATGACAGGAATTATTGTAAGATCTTGTAGCAGAGGAAAGAGTTCTACAGTTCATTTTACATAATAGCTTGAAAAAAATATCCGTTTCTTCAGTTTCAACTTATTGAGAAGGTGAAATGTGAATCACCAATGATTTTGGGAATTCATTACCATCCCCTTGATTTCATCATTTTCTTTGCTGATGATGCATATTCAAGAGGAAGGAGTTGAGCTTCTCTCTGCAACAAAACGAAATGATCAGGATATAGCGTTTTTCTTTAGTTTTAATCACAACATTCTACTTAGATAGTTTGAACGAATTGAGCTTCTCTCCATTTTCCCGTTTTCATTACTCTCTGTACTCTTACGATCAAATAAGAACCCTGAATGATGAAATATCAAATGTTGCACGTGTGTTAGTCTAATTGTTGTCAGTATCACTCTTTTTACGAAAACCAAGTAGGCCTAATATCTCATCTCTATCAATAGAATCTGAACTCTTAATTATAGTTTGAACTCCAATTCCAATAGACAAAGCTGTGATTAAGGATTTGGCAACGGAGGTGCATACTTGACTGACATATGAGTTCCTCTTTCTCTGTTTAGATAATTGCTTAAAGAACTTTCGGTCGAACGAATCTTTTCTCATGTAAAGCATTGGAGTAATGTAGTTCGTTACAATGTGCTTCAGCTGAAAAATGATGCTTGTTGAGAAACATAGAGAGGAGAATAAGATTCTTCTTGCTTTGCCATAATCACATTACTTACTGCTTTGTTTTCTGTCCTGTAGAGTGAAGAATATTTGCGATAGGTACTCAACAATGGCTCTGCAGCATCCAGTACATTGTAGCTTGGACAAACTCGTTTTCCAAGTCCTTCAATACAGAGTGCATTAACAACAAGTGTAGCATAGTTTGCATCAATTCGAACATGATGATCTTTGATAATACCCAGTACACCTCGAAGTACTGCGCCAACATCGACATTGGTACCATAGCCTCGACAATTCTCTTGGAAGAAGGTGACCATATCACATTCAAAAGCCGCTTCTTCTTCGCGTGTCAAATATCCCTTTTCTTTGGAAAAATTCAACACAGCTCTTGCAGCAGAGTACCCGTCTCCTGCCCCAAGACTTGCCATGAGTCCAATGAAGTTTGCACTTTCGTCTTCTTCCAATTGTGCCACCATACCTGCATCCACAAGAGTAATATGACCATAGAAACCACTACTGAGCTCTGCTGCTGCCATTTTCATGACGTGATGTTCTGTGACTGTATCTGAATGTAGAATATTGCTGATAACGTCTCCATGATCGAAAAGTTCGGCCAACACCATGATGTTTCTGACAACAACTGTTTAGTGAATGATAGTATATAAAAGTAGATGATCAACAAGAATCACTCACCCTGGGTGCAAATCTACAAGGTTACCAACAGAAAAGATGATGAGAATAAGATTTACAAGCATAGTCGCATTAGAAATGTTACAAGAACTCACCGGCATGCATCAAATTATCAAGGATCAACATTTTCAAATACAGCGCAAGACCAGTACATACAATAAACTTTTGCAATGGAACAGGCATCACGTCCCCCGCTTTCAAAGGAACTAATTCTTTACTATCATTCTCATCATCACTTTGTTTCTTATCCTTCATGATTTCATCATTGACATTATCGGCTAAAGCAACATATTTATCAATCACATTACTACAAATCTTTCCCTCCTCAAAAGTTTCAATAATGACTTGACTACATGCAAAAATCGGTCTTGGAAAGGAAACCATAGGCCAATTTCGAAAGTTATGATTCAATACTTCCAAATGATACCCTTCCACATGCAAATGAGCCTGTGCCGCCATGGTATGACTAAACTGATCCAAAGATTGTCGAATTCTCAACCATCCCAAACCAGGCAAATGATCAATAATCGAAGCCAACATGGCCATGATTCGAAAATCCATATCAATCAATTTCGCAACATTTGGATGTCGTACTTTGACAGCCACAAGTGTCCCTTCTTTTTGTTCCATGGTGGGATGAATAATGGCTTTGTGAATTTGAGCAATACTCCCTGACGCCACTGGCAGTTTGTCAAACTGTTGAAAAACTTCTTGTAAAGATCCTTTGGGAATACACAATGATTCTTCTACAGTCTGTTGAGTAATTTTCCATGAATGTGCGGGTGCATCCGCATGCAATTCCGATAAAGCTTGACAAAGTGAATCTGGAAACATGTCCGATCTAGTCGATGCCCATTGACCTACAATCAAAGCGTGAGCTATAACATACCATAATGTAGTATAAAACAAGATACATATATCATAGTAACTTACCCCATTTGATAAAGGCAGGACCAGACTTTGCCAAACACCTAGCTAACAAATTAAACCAAACCTTGTCACGAAAGTTAGAACTCAAAAGCGCCATACCACTGGTCAAACTCACAGGAAGGAAATTACACATTAACGATATACCTCTCCAACATAATTTCGGACCATATAAAATTTCACGTGAATACTGTTCATGAGAATCTTGAGTTTCTTTTTGTATCCTAGCTTCAATTTCATCTTGTGCTATTCCATATAAATGTTTAGGAAAGGTTAAATCTAAACTAAGGTCGGATGGAAAAGTTTCCGTTGATAATTCTGGAATTTGAATGAGTTCCGATGAGTCACTGACTTCATTTCCATGTGTCGATAGAATAGATTTTGATTCAGTTTTTAATAGAGATGAAAATTGTTTGGATCTTTGTTGCGAGTTGACCTGTTGCATTCTGGTATTCAGGAGGGAAGTGACGTAAGGAGTCACATCTTCTAATGAAGATTGGTGTAATGTCAGCTGAGTATTTGAATTCTTTTTGAATCTTGATAAAATGTTGGCTGATGATAGACATGGCAGAAGTAGAACTAGACAGATGGAAAAGTTGATTGGATGATGAGATGACATCCTCTTGAAAATTGATTTTGTTTGTTTTGTGCTTTTTGAAGTCATCTCTCTTTCTGATGATAAAGGCACCATAACAGCTTGTATTCTCTCTCTATTGTGGGCCCGTTGCTTTATATGTTGCTGTTCTTTATAAGTAGATAGTTATAGTCAAATAGATTTGTTAATATGATTTCATAATGAGATTCAATTGAAAGAAAAAGCAGTGATGTGTTCGCTTCTCGTTGGCTCGCGATCTTTGGTATCTACCAACCCAACAAAAATGAGAGCTTTTAGCTAAAGACTTCGAGTCAATAAAGCTAATTGAGTATAATTATGAGGAAAGTGTTCTCATTTATTGGATGCTCCACATATGAACAAAAAATAAACAACAAAACTTCTGCTCGCCCGAGAACCCGAAGCGTCTATGGCACGATTGAGATTAGAGTCATAAAACATAAAAAATACATACAACAACAACAAATTACTTTACCCTGATCAGGAGATAAACGGTAATGGAGGAATTCCAATGGGATAAAGCTAGAATTTAGTATCTGAATGATGATGCTTCCTGCCTCCGACGAAGAAAAGAAGACCTACATTGAATGGAAATATGAAGATGGTAACTATTCCTTCCATGAGGCGTGCAGGTGGAATGCACCGATTGATATCATTCAGCCTATGATTGAAATCATCCTGTTTGAATAGTGTTGGCTGAACTCCTCTACAATTTGCATGTAGTAGTACTACTGAGCAGGATGCAAATAGTATTGAATTAATCAAATTATTACTCAATATTGGAGGGCACAGATTATTAATGATGCAAGATTGTAATGGTTGGACTACACTTCATAGTGCTTGTAATGCCCATCATTATGATGAGATGGTCAAGCTGTTGGTTGAAGTTGGTGGAATTGAATTGGTAGAGAAACGCGAAAGTGGTGGACAAATTGCGGCCGAAACCCAATTTAACGACGGTCTATACAAGGATCTTATTGCACACACTCTGAAATGTATCGGTATTGAATCCACCTAAACCACTGAATTCGCAAGTACAATTAGGTTTGCTGCATAGCTAGTAAATCCAAATCACGAAGACGAAGAAATCCACTTCAACAATTCCTACAAAATAAAATATTTTTATTAGAGTCATTGATTCATACTATCATAAGAAGTATTATAAGCTCTGTTAATATAATTCAATTCTTGGTTTCGATCTTTATTTATGAAGAGAGCATTTAATCGACATACCTCGCTCGTACACATCATTATGTTACTCTCGCTCAGGCTTCGGATAGATCCATCAAAAATGAGTCGTCTGGAACCACGGTGCGTCATCATGATGCATATATTCTCATGACAGATTCATGTCATTAGAAAAATTAAAATGAGAACCTACATGCCAAGAAAAGGCTTCGAAAAGAATTCATTTGCAAAGACAAAATGCATGAGCCTCTTTTGTTGAGGACCCGTTTTATAAGCACAAACTCTGTTCATATAATCTGAACTGCAAATATATAATTGCTATTTCGACTACAATAAGTTACAGCTTTCAACTACTTCTAAACTTGAGAGAAAGCAATGTCTTGGAAAAGAACAATGGGAAACACTCAAAGCAACCACGAAGAAGAAGAAGAAAACACGATTGAGAATTTGAACCAACATAGAAGCAATGTATTTTTAGACTGGTCGTCAATCGATTTTGTGGCTAGTAGAGCTGAGAATTACAATAATAGAATTCAATATAGAAGAAATCGATACCTATTATGCACACTGAATTCCATGAACGATGAAGCTTGGATGCATGTGAATCGTGGTGAATACGATCGAGCAGAGCCTTTCCTTGAGAAATCTATATGGCTTAGCGAGAAGATGTTTGGAAGGAATGCTTTCAATACTTTAAGATCAATACGTTATCTTGCTCAAGTGTATGAACATCAAGGAAAATACGACAAGGCAGAGCCTCTCTACCATGAATGTATATCGAGAAAGGAGAGAACGCTAGGTAAAACTCATCCAGAGTCTATCAAAGCGAGAATCGACTTGCTTCAAATGTTTTATCGACAAGAACTAACTTCAAAGGAAATGCATGGATATATCTTCTTTGGGGAGGTTGGAAAGAACAAAGAAAAAGTAGATAAAGACTGCTTTTCAATGGAATCTATTGTTCATCAAGCCGAGATGTATGATGAAAAAGGAGAACATGATAAAACACGTCAGCTCCTTCAAGATAATCTCTTGGTAAAGAAGCATGACTCTGAACTCAATCATCCTCATAATACTTTAGATGCTGGATTTGGATCGTGGCGGGTAGTACGGCGAGTACAATCTGCCAATCAAAAAGTTGATCTTGTCGACAAGGGTTCACGTTAACCCTTATTGCTATCTGTAATGAATATTTTTGCATAATTACACTCAAATCTATAATATTTTCATAAATATTTCCTTTCTATGATTTTAAATGTTCAGAACTAATATCATAGAATTTTCTTCTTTCGATAAAAAGTGAGACAGTTCAATTTGCGACTAAATGAAAACCATACAATAACGGTCAATATCACAACGATGCAAGCACAATCAACTCAAGAAGTTTCATAAATATCGCATTCTAAAAGCAAAGAAGCCATCAAATAGAAAAAAAACATGTGAATAAATAGACTGGAAATTATAGTTTAGAGAAGAGAAAGACTGTGATAGATGGAAGGAGTTGAAGGGAACAAAAGGGCTCCTTCTCAACACATCGAGGAACCGAAGCATCATGAGTTTCACGAGCGAGCGAGCTACATCAGCGAGCGAATTGTTATATTTATTATGTGTGTAGCAGCCACGAAGCAGAGTCAAAGCTTTGACGTATATTTCAATCATATATATGAAAAAGAAATAGAGAGAAAAAGAAATATTAATTTCGTCACTCATACAAAACATCGATGGGAAACACACATAGCGAACAAGAGAACCCTCGAGCAGCACCAGTCAAGAACGAAAAGAAGAAGAAATCTTTCTTGAATTATAAAAAAATAAAGACACAGTAGACTGCTTATCGATGGATTGTATCTTCAATCAAGTTGAGATCTACGATGATAAAGGACAATGTGATGAATCTCGACAGCTGTCTCAACATTGTCTTCTGGTAAAGAAAGAGACTTGATCATCCTGATACACTTTTTACCATGAATGATGTAGCTTTTATAAATTTGGGTCGTGGCGAATATGATCAAGCAGAGCCTATTGAAAGAATGTCTAACTAGAAGCGAGAAATTGTTTGGAAGAAATGATTCAAGTACAATCTCAACAATGAAAACTCTTGCAAAGTTATATGACGTGCAAGGGAAATATAATGAAGCTGGGCCTCTCTACCCAAGAAATATTCAATCAAGTCAAGATATACGATGAAAGAAGACAATACAGTAATTCTCCAAAACCATTTCAAGATTGTCTGTTGGTAAAGAAGAGAACCTCGGACCCGATCATCCTGATACATTGTCTTCCATGAAAGATGCAGCTTTCGCTTGGATACATTACACTCATGGCGAATACAAACAAGCGGAGGCTCTCCTCGAAGAATTCCTGCGGAGAAGGGAGACAATGAGTAATCTTGCAAAATTATACGGAAGTAAAAGGGAAATACGATAAAGCTGAGCCTCTTTACCTGGAGTGTGTATGGAGAAAAGAGACTGTATTTGGAAAATCTCATCCTGAGAATATCGAAGCGAGAAAATATATGGTCCAAATGGATATGCGACGAGCAGTCCAAAAGGAATATCTGTTGAGGGGATTAGAGAAAGTGCTAGGTCACAAGAAGCTAAGATATATGTAGTCGAATCAAGACCAAAATTTACATAGGAAAAAGTGTGCTTCTATGCAGAAATTGCAGTAACAATGCTGAAAAGTGAAGTGGGTATGATATCATGATCGAGATATAGGTAGGCATGTGAAGAGGCATGTGAAGGAAGATTATTCATATTTCACCATACGTACCATACATAACAAAAGAAATCATAGCAAACAATCTACAACTAAATAAACATACAGATAAACATCAAGATGTTTCATTTTTATTGAATTCGTCACAACTTCAACCTTCAACGAGGTACGTGAGGTTTGTCACAGTGAGAAGAGTGGAACATTTGCATATTGTCGAATCCTCATTATTTCGTATGAGACCCACAAGACTAAATTGATTGATATCATTCTTTTGATCGAAATGAAATGATAAAATGGTATGAAACAAATCAAATGTGCAACGCTTCTTTTTTTGGGCTTCGCATCAGGAAAGGTATAAGTGAGCAGTTACTAATCTGAGATTCTACGATCTATATGAATCTATAAAAAAAGTATTATCGTTTCGAAGCACTTTCAAAGAGCAGTACGTAAACGATGGATGACAATATATCCGCCAACCCTAATTCTTATCAGGATGATGTCAAATGGATCAAATTTCAGGAAAAAGAAGATGTAGAAGACAGCTTTAAAATAGCACACAATAGCCATGCTGATATTCATGCTAAGGTAACTGAGCAACTTTTACACGAAGGAAATTCTTTCAAATTTGATGAAGCTTCTGACTTGAGAGACTTGGTCATCAGTCTAAAGTATGAGTTTGAGAAATTCAAAAAAGACACACAAGACAATACTGCAGATATTGAATCTAACTGGAAGGAAATGGCGACCAAATTGGAAGAACTCCAAGAAATGAGTGAGGAACATTCAGAAGCTTGGCATGAAAACGACAAAACTATGAAATTGCAAGCTAACTCCAAGAGAAACACAGTAGAAGAAGAAAATAACGAGGAGTGCCTTGAATTTGGCGTTGAAGAGGACGTATTTTCAATCATGATGTTCTCTCCATTTTGTAGTCTGATGTATTGGACAGGCATATTCACATTCTCCTTTCAGATGTTTCTTGTTGTTATGCTTTATGAGTCATTATGGCAAGAAGCTTGGGAAGAAGTTAGTGCTGGTGACTATAGAAGAACCAGTACTTTCAATATACCATTTGGTGTGGGTACATTTGTTCGGATTGGACAGTACCTAGTCGCTTTACTTTCTATCGCTTTCCAAACTGACATTCATGATGCAATTCATTACTTCTTGTTACTCCGAAAAGGAAATACCACCAACTGGAAAATTCTTGCAGATAATCAAGCATCGCTGCAAGAAGTTGGAGATCTTTCTATTGTAAGATCAGTGTACATTCCAAATCTACTTCGTCTCTGTCAGGGATGCGCCACGTTATGGATTGTGTCAATTATCATAAAGAAGAACGACGACTTTATGGATCTATTGATGATTTTCTCAGCTGTTTATGTAGTATCCGAGATAGACAATATCATTTTCAACCTCATTCGAAGAGGTTTTTGTCCATGTTTTCACATTGTCAAGACCGCAGCGAATATTGAAGATGTAAAGTTCCAACATAGCAAGAAGAGAGGTACCAGTTGTTGCCGTGGAAGTGTTTTCAACACTTTAAATGTCCGAAGTTTTGTATTGGGAGTTTCATCACTTTACTTATTGTTGGAAGTAGCAAGGCTTCAATGGAAACAAGACAATGGAGACATTATGAGAGAAGTTTATCCTCGCTGTCATGTGGACACTCCACGTTGGATTGGAGATGACTGGTGTAATGGTGGATCATACAACACTGAAGAATGTGGATGGGATGGTGGAGACTGTGTTGTCGACTTATATCCTGACTGTCACGTTGACTATCCACATTGGATTGGAAATGGAATGTGTAATGTGTAATGGAGGAGAAGTCAACACAGAAGAATGCGGATGGGACGATGGAGATTGCCTCGAGTTCAACGAAAAGTATCCAAATTGTAAAGTTGACTATCCTTCTTTTCTTGGAGATGACTTTTGTGATGGAGGAAAATACAACACAGAAGAATGCGGATGGGACGGTGGAGATTGTCTCTAGTCTTTAGTTTTTCCTCCATCTTCGAGAAAAAAAACATACGTATGGACATGCTCATCATTGTTTAGAAAAGTGACCCCCAAGATACGACTCAAAAATCACCCTTCTAAGTCAAGAGGGGACTTACTACATCCTTTACATAAATATATCTATATATAACATCTCAATAACCGTTCTTTCAAACTGACGTACTTCCTTCACACACAAGATTTTCAGCGAGGGTTTTCCAACGTATCTCAAGCAGCACTTTAGCTAGAAAGCCAACAACAGCAATGAAACACCAGCAACTGTGGTACTGAGAGAAAGAAAGATATCACCAAGCCAAGCTATTGGAAGAACTGATCAACAGCAGTCAAGAGCAGCCATTGATCATTCATTGACTTTTATAAATAGTCATTGACACTTATCAAACAACACATCTTATATATCTACACATAATATATCTCTTACATATAAAAATGAAGTTTGGATCCTCAACATTGCTGTCTGTCATTTCCTGTCTTTTGACAACAACTTCTGCATTTCAGATTCACAAGACATTACCTTCCCCTACTAAGTCATCGTCTACATCCCTACAAATGGTGACAACTGGACCTCTTCATTGTCGTCCCATTGGAATCGGATCAGCAGCTCCTTCTACAGTCATTACTAATCAAGATTTAGAATCTGTAGTCGAGACATCCGATGAATGGATCCGAACTCGTACTGGAATCTCAGAACGTCGCGTCCTTCTTCACAATTCACCAAAAGATGAAGATTCTACAGAAGACGACTCACCACCAGAGACCATCAAGACACTCGCTAGTAAGGCAGCACAACAGGCATTGGACATGTCCGGACTTGATCCTGAATCCATCGACCTCGTACTTGTAGCGACATCCTCACCAGATGACATGTTTGGAGATGCAACTTCTGTAGCTGCCTCTCTGGGATGTAAAAATGCCATGGCGTTTGATTTAACCGCTGCATGTTCAGGATTTCTATTCGGGATTACAACTGCAGGACAATTCTTGACGAATAATGACAACACCTTCAATAATGCGATTGTAGTCGGTGCCGATGCTTTATCGAGATGGATTGATTGGTCGGATCGAAATTCATGTATTTTATTTGGTGATGGAGCTGGTGCGGTTGTACTTCAAGCAACTGAAGGTAAAGGTGATGCAGGGATTTTGGGATCTTCAGCACATAGTAATGGACTTGGATATGAGAATTTAAATTGTGCCTACAAGGGAAGTCCTGTCACTGTGAATACTCCACAAGTTTTGGAATTGAGTTCTGGAAGTTATGATAATCTTGCCATGAATGGAAATGAGGTTTATAAATTTGCTACTAGGTCTGTTCCTAGGGTGATTAAGGAGGCACTTGTGGCTGCTGATATGGAGGTTGAAGATGTGGATTGGTTGTTGCTTCATCAGGTGAGTACAGGGACGAACGGAGCGTAGCGGAGTGAGCCGCGAGCGTCAGCGAGAGCTGGCGACGAGCGAAGTGAGGAGTGAGAGGAGCTTCAGCGACGATGCAAGCTTTAGCGAGCCGCGAAGCGAGGAGCTACGAGTGAGCGTAGCGAAGGAGTGTGTATTTCTTGAGATGGACAGTACTATGGTGTCTTTTCGAGTGAGCTTTGGCTCACAAGTGTGTTGATTGTTGCACATATGAACATAATGTCAACACTGTATTGTCCATCGAGAAAATGGGACTCACATACCTCGAACTACAACATGGGACTCACATACCGCTCAACATACCATTGCAAACAGTGTCATTCAAATATTCACACACAAACTCTCACACGCTATCCATTTCTTTACTATAGGCAAATATTCGCATCATGGAAACAGTAGCATCAAGACTTGGAATACCAATGGAAAAAGTAATCACAAATCTATCCAAATATGGAAATACTTCTGCTGCTTCTATTCCATTGGCATTGGATGAAGCTGTACGATCTGGACAAGTGAAGGAAGGTGATGTTATTGCTTGTGCTGGATTTGGTGCTGGATTGAGTTGGGGTTCTGCGATAATGAAATGGGGTGGAAAGAGTGTTGATGAGTAAATTGTTGTGAATGAGGATAGAGTAAAGTCTATCGACTTTTGGATGCAAAGCTACTTGAACTTATTGTTTGAACAATGATTATGAATATCATGTTACTGTAACATGAAACCTGAAGAAATGAAATATTAATTGTCAAAATGGTGGAATAGAATGGAAGAACAATTGATGAGCTATAAACTATTGAAAATGATTAAAATGAGTTTTACAAGAGTACTGTAGATATGAATTTTATTAGCTATTTCAAAAGAGACCGTAATACTCATCGTCCATGTCCAAATCAGGATCGCTGTCTTCATTTTCCTCCGATACCTCATGCATGATCAATCCTCTTTCCCCATTCAAATCTAGTTCATCCATACTACAACCTCGATCTGTACATGAATCTAATAATGCTGCCCAATGGCGACATGTACGAAGCACCGTTTGATCACCTACAATAATAAGTCCTCGTTTGGCTCTTGTAATTGCAACATTCAACCGCCTCGAGTCTCGAAGAAACCCCAATTCTTTCAATTGATTGGACCTTACTGCTGAGAAAATGACTACATCTGTTTCTTGTCCTTGAAATGAATCAACTGTTCCCACTTTTATATGTTGCATTTGACTTTTGTAAATGGAATTACTGGATAATTCCGCTCTCATGATTTGTACTTGCTTGGAATATGGAGTAATGATGGAAATGTTTCGAGGATCAATTTCATCTGCGAGAATGAGTTTGCGTACAATCCCCATAATTACTTGTACTTCTTTTGGATTCGATCTTCCACCAAAGTTATGGGCTACTTCTAAATCTTTACCAACATTAATGAAAGCAAGAGGCTCTTTTGCATTGGGCCATGGAAATCCTAGGGGAGGCAGCTGATTTAATTCACTTGCTCCGTCTTGTGCACATTTGACGAGGCCATCGTAAAAGTATTTACTAGGATGCTCTAGTAATGCTGGAGGCATTCGATATTGTTCCTTCAATGTAAACTGTGGTACACCAATCTTTTCCAATCTAGCCATGGGTGATATTCCAATCGTTTGCCTCAGTTCAGAGTTTTGTGAGGTAACAGTTGGCGGAAGCTGTCTAGTATCTCCCACCAAAATGACTTGCCTAGCCTTGGATGCAGATAATGCACATACCAAAGCAGGTTCAGTAGTTTGAGCAGCCTCGTCTAATACTACGATTGGAAACTCAACACCTGTCTCATCACTAGCTAATAATTGTTGAGCTCCAATACAACTGGTTACAACAACCGGTGCACTTTTGATAATCATATCTTGTACATCACTAATATATCTCTTGACATCAAACAATGCTGCTTGACGAGTTTGACTATCATTCTCCATGTTACTAGCTTCTTGTCGTAGCCTCATGACTTCCGGCATCTTTTCCGAAATTGCAATAATGGTCCGATGTTGTACATTTGAAGAGACTGACGCTGGTCTTCCCGACCTTACTGCTTGTACATTCATTTGCAATAATGCCTCTAATAGTACATCCGCTGCACCATTGGAGTGTGTTACTGCCAATACTCTAGGCTTGACTTTTACTTCTTTTTCATTATTCTCATTATTTGACAATGGCTTCATACTCATTCTCAAAGCAGTAGATATCAAGAGGGCAGCCACTCTAGTTTTACCAGTTCCGGGAGGTCCCCTAATCATGGCTATATTCTTTTGCAATCCCCATAGGATGGCCTCCTTTTGAGACTCATTGGGCTGAAACGAAGTAGCATCAATAGCTTTATCCATGGCTTGTTGTATTTCATCTTGTAAATTGTCAACATTAAAATGCGATGGTATTCTATTTCCAATTTCTTGAGACTTGCTAGGATCAGCATATAATTCCGCAAGCAATTTAGCAGCATCACCTGCAATTCCTTTTCTCAACCGTTGCAATGAAGTCTTTTGAGCTTTCAATGGAGCTTGAGGAGCCGTTCGATCAATTCTCACCAAGTAAGCTCCATGCTTTCGCATTTCCCACAGGCCTTGAGGCCAACTTGCCCCGACACCCATTGTAAGCCAATCTTTCCCAACATCGACAACTAATCCTTCTCTCGGCATGGGATCTTTACCCTGATATCCCATCTCGGGTGTCAACACCAAGACATCACCTCGATTAAACTTATTTTTCAAATTCGTTTCACCATATTTGTATATCCTGACAATCTTTTCTCCATATAATTCCGTATCAGGTTCAGCATTGGCCTTAAAGATGGACATACCACTGGCTTCTAGACGTGATGGAGACCATGTCTTTCGTTTTAATTTTAAATCTTGTACATGTTCTTGATATTCTTCTGATAATAAATGTTCCCAATGAAACGCATAAGAATCTGCTGCATTTTGAATAGTTGATGGAAAAGTATTTGTTGTAGAAGAGGAGAATGATTTGATCAATGGCAAACTATTCAAAAGAATGAATAGAGTACCAAAGATTCTCATTCTGTTGGCTTGTTGAATTAAATGAGGACCTCCCAGCTACGCAACGAAGGGTTGATGGTGGCATCCAGTTGTGAGGCCTCTCGTTGGTCGATTTGTTAGAAATGAATGGTAGAGAAATATTCAAGAGAATGAATAGAAAACATAAAACAATGATGATGCTTGATGACGACACAGAATGACTCATATTTCTCTCGTGGCTAGGTTCAGTAGCTACATGAAAAACAGTTGCTGCTGTTATTGTTACTCTTGCGATGGAAAATGGTGAAAAATATCTTTGGTGCTTACTAATCATGAGCAATCTTTGCAGATGGACTTGGACTTGCTGGAATTATAAAGCAAAACTCAACATTGTTGACTTTAAAAAACTGGGAACCATCATTTTTAAGTTCTTTGTCATTTATTTATGTTGCACTTATAAGGCTCATCTAACAGTAAAACTTCTTGCCTTGGATTCAAGCAAGAAAGAAATATAGCTCTTAGGACACTCTTTTATCACAACCAATGCGTATATGTTCAACTGTAGGGGGGTTGGAGACTCTACCATATTCATATGTCATTTTTTCCTTTTCATCTCCTGTCATAATTTCAAACTTTTCCTTACATTGAGCAATGTAATCTTTTCTCATTCCTGAATAAGAGAATCCCTTCCACACAAACCAAAACAAAGTTGCTAACCAACCTGAAAACAACAATATCGCGGATGCAACGTCAAAGTAGTACGCATCACTCAGGTTGGCAGAAATGTAAATGCAAATCATCATCAATGCTTGAAGGAACATGCAAGAATAGATTACAACGTCTACCAACGTCAGGTGCGAGATCTCTGGCATCATGGTGGTTGTCACAAATTTGAACGCCACAGTAGTCAGTACCAAAGTGAAGACTGCTGCTTGGCGATCTCCAAGATCTTCCGGAGGTAATGCATAGGTAGCAAATGAGAGAAAACCAACTAAAGTCATGATAGCCATGACGTTCCATAATACAAAGTTTGGTTTGCGCTGTACAGTCAATGCCAAATATGCTCTACAGTATCGCGCACCGGTTGCTGACTCTGCAGCTTTCGACAGAAGTGGAAGTGAATCTTCATCCCAGTCATTACGATACGATAATAATCGTGGTGCTTTCAATTCAAATGTCTGACTAATGAATGACTGTGAAGATATTTGTGTCGGCTTCTCTTTATCAAACGATAGTGCCACTTTTGTATGATCCCATCTACTCGTCACTCCAATGTGTAAATGTTGATAATCGAATGGGAAGTCATTCATTTCATATCCTTCATGAAATATCCCTTTAATTCTTTTGCATTGCATCACTATAACTTTATCACCCTCATAATTCTCGATATCACAAGGTTTCAAAGAGACATCATAGGATGCAGATACATCATTATTGACCGCAAAGACTCGATACCACTCTTCTTTATCTGTGTCATCTTCTTCAAATAAATTTGTGAATCGAAGCTGTGGATCCCAAGGAAGCATTTCTTTCTTGAAACTCTCTTCTTTCTCAAAACTCTTTTCCTGTTTCTCTAAAAGTTTCTTCATCTTTTCAACGAGATTTTGTGTATCTTCTTCCCACGAAGCATATAAATTAAACCTGACACTAAAGCGCTGGTTGATGATATCCAACTCATTGATATTCCAAACAAAGAATGATAGCCTGACCTCTCTTCTTTGCTGCTCAGTGCCACCCGTGAAAGTATTGTGCAATTCATATACAAAATGCCCATTTGTAGCTTCATCTTCAGACACAGGAGTTGCTACTCGTGTAGTTTTGCGATTGTTGTGCTTCCTCAAACCCATTTAAAGATTTAGAATTGGCTCTTTTAAGTCGCTCTTGCATAAGAAGTTTGCAGGTGCCTTGGCTTCTTCAAACTTCTGATCAAACTGCAGATTTGCGTTTTCAGTTTTAGCGATTTTCATAAGAGTTTCATAGCTTTCCACTGCGGGACTGGGATGATAAAGAAGAAGGAGAAAGAGGAGCGGAAAAGAGGGAGATTCCTCATTTCTAATGGCTAGAACGAGTAGCTACTAAAGAGGCGAAAGTGAAAATGCATACGTACGTACATCGTAAAAATTGAAGTTCGTTTTGCTGACGTGTAATTTAAACTGTCTATGTTAGCTGTAAAAAGGGAGAAATAGGCCATTTTATATTCTCTTTGCATTTCGGAGAAACAAATCAAAAATTGCATTGCACAGAAGTTGAAAAGTTGAAAATACAAACCTTGAGCTATCAGCCATACAATAGTTTCACCGATAATTGAAATAAGTAGAGTTTATTGTTATCGACATGATCAACTTTACACCGCTTGAAAGCACTTTAGGAGGAGCTATTATAGGTAAGTTACTACTATTTGTTGTAGAAAATGCATCAAAAGTATTCTTCAATATATTCTCCGATGACAAGGCTAGCCCCAAAGCTATCAAGGAGCCAAAATACGTTCGAACCTTGAAATAACCTTTTCATACACCATATCGCTCACGTGCCTTCTTTTTCTAGGTATTGCTGCTGCCATACTGCTACTTGGAAATGGTGACATACTAGGATGCTCAGGAATAGTCTCCTCCTTATTTCTAAAACCCAAAGAAACTCTCTCATCTCAAAACATTTGGAAGTTTGTACATCTAGGAACCTTCCTATTGACTTCCACCCTTTATCATTTCTTTATACTACGGCAAGATTCATCAGCTTACGCAGTTCCAACAGTAGGAACTGTTCGCGTCCCAAATACTCTGGCTCACATCATCGGAGGTTTCCTAGTAGGAATTGGAACAAGACTTGGAAACGGATGTACTTCTGGACATGGAATCTGTGGCCTAGCGAGATTCTCCAAGAGATCATTTGCAGCAGTCATGACATTCATGTTTACTGGAATAGCATCTGGTTCTTTCTTTGACAAGGTTGAAATCTTTAGTGCCCCTGATGATGATTTATCATGGATCCCAAATGGTATTTCAACTCCATTTGCATTATCAGTTGCGATTCTTTTTGCTCTTGGCGCCGCTATCGCTTTATCAAAATCCTACTTTGCAAATCAAACTGTTGATAATGTCAAGGATATAGATATGAATGTCAAGGATAAACAGGACGATACATCTGAATCAAATGCAAGAGATTCATATCCTGAATCAATACAGGAACAAGCATCGTTTGTAGATGTTGCAATCATTGACAGTAATGATCATACTCCTACGAAAGCGCAAGAAGATGAACAGTCGCAGATGAGTACTTTTGATATGGTAAAATCTTTATTCATTGGTACTTTGAAAGATGAAGAAGTCAAGAAAGCAGAGGCGAGAACCTCGCAAGTTTCAGATCTAGAATTAGGAACAAGAAAAACAGATCCTTCACCACAACCAATGGTAGAGGACTTTCCAGATGATATTGCAATAGATATCATTGAAGATCGCAAATCAACCAAAAAGAGCAACGGACTGCAGCCCCAACGCAACATCAGTCTACGAAAGAATATCTTTGGTGCTCTATCTGGTATTCTATTCGCATTAGGATTAGCAATATCAGGCATGATCAAACAATACAAGGTAATTTCTTTCCTCGACATTGTATCCTTCCAAAATTGGGACCCATCCTTAGCTTTTGTCATGGGAGGAGGTTTCGTGATTTCGTTCGCATCCTATCAATACGTGAAGGATCATGGAATTATTAATAATGAAAAGGCCATGTCTTGCCCTCCTCTTCTAAGCAAACAATGTAGTTTCAATGTACCAACAAGCGCTACGATTGATGCACAGCTTATTGTTGGAAGTGCATTATTTGGAATGGGTTGGGGAATAGCAGGATTCTGTCCTGGACCAGCATTATATGCTTTTGCAGCTGGTATGCCAAAGGCAATGATGTACTGGTGGCCAAGTAATATCATAGGTACAATTCTCGGTGAATTATTGAGTGGTTATTTTTAGGTTGTTTTCAGGCACTGAATGACACACATGATACACCGAATGAATATATTACATGTTATGTCTTAGTTATTTCTTAGAATAGATAGTAAACATCATTATTACATTAAAGGTGCATAGAATGATTCAACATGTACTTCGGAATAATACGCATCAAAGCATACAATTAAAAAAAAATAAACATTCCGTAATTCTCAATTTCGTACCACTTCTTTAGATTGTTCCGCTTACGTCACGATTATATGTCTTGACACGACTTTGCTACTATTTTCCCGATCATTTTCCTTCCTTTGTCTACGAAAAATCTGGAATCATCGTCATACGTTAGATTGTATGCAATACGTCGGACAATCGGACGAATAACACAAACCATCAATCATTGAAGAGGAGGAAGGAATGGCATTTACTGCATACAATAGACCGTTGCTTTCAGACCTAAGATTGACACATCCTCTCCAGCCACGAATACATAATTTCACCGAAGAACTTGAAATTGACTACATCTCTATCATGATTAACTTCCAACCACTTGAAAGCATTCTTGGAGGAGGTCTACTTGGTAAGTAGAAATAAATATGAGGAGTGACAGGAGCTTTTGGAGTCTGTGAGGAGAAAAGAGATTGTCGCTCTTGCTGAGGACGACAGCAATAGACGAAATATGAAGCTAGGCAGGTCGTTTTATCTTCACTTCCAGTTTCATATAACATTTCCTAACGTTATATCATTATAAAGAAAAATAACAAAGAAGCTAACAATGAATTCTTCTTCCTCTTTACAGGACTTGCTTCAGCAATATTACTTTTAGGAAGCGGTGATATTCTTGGATGCTCAGGAATCGTATCATCACTCATCCTCAAACCCAAAGAGGCAATCGCAACCACTGCAAGATGGAAGTTTGTACATCTCGGAGCATTCCTATTGACTTCGACTCTATATCACTTCTTCATTCTCAAGCAAGATATATCAGCCTATGTCGTACCAACTCCAGGTACGATTCGAGTACCAAATACTTTGGCATATGTCGTTGGTGGCTTTCTTTTAGGATTTGGTACAAAACTTGGAGCAGGATGTACTTCCGGACATGGAATCTGTGGTCTTGCGAGATTCTCCAAGAGATCATTTGCAGCAGTCATGACATTCATGGCGACAGGTGTTGCTACTTCTTCTACCTTTGACGTAGTGGCAATATTCAGTGCACCCGATGATGATTTGAGTTGGGCACCGAATGATATTTCCATTCCATGTTCACTTGCGATTGTTACCTTGTTTGCAGTTTGTGGTGCCATGGCATTTGGACATTCGGTCTTTGTCAAGACTTTTCATATTGGTGAAGAGATACAGAATGATCCTGAAGCTGCTGCTGAATCATCCAATGTAGATGATATTGAAAAGTTTGACGATGAAAATAAAGAACGTCAAGATGCTTCCATTGAAGATGCAAGAAATATTGGACTACGTAAAAATATCTTTGGTGCTTTATCGGGTGCAATCTTTGCAGCTGGTCTTGGGCTCGCTGGAATGATTAAGCAATACAAGGTTATTTCGTTCCTCAACATTGTAGACTTTAAGAACTGGGACCCATCTCTAGCTTTTGTCATGGGAGGAGGTCTTGCCATTTCCTTTCTTTCTTATCAATATGTGGAAGGTCATGGAGTCATTTTTAAAACAAAAGCTATGGCTACTCCTCCACTCTTGAATAAAAAGTGTAGCTTCAATGTTCCTACCAAGTCTGCTCTTGATGCACAGCTTATCGTTGGAAGTGCATTATTTGGAATTGGATGGGCTATTGGAGGATTTTGTCCTGGTCCAGCATTGTATGCTTTTGCAGCGGGTATGCCAAAAGCAATGATTTACTGGTGGCCTTGCAATATTGTTGGAACTATCCTTGCTGAAATTGTCAGCAAATATATGTAACTGTGGAAAGTGAACATTGTTTTGAATGTTTTTCGTGGATATTTATTCATAAGATAAAACAGAGTTATGAAAAATGTATAGGTACCGTGGCTATGGAGAGGTGGCTATGGAGAGTAAATATTACTTATAAATTTGATCATAAGATAAAAGGGAATAATGAAATGGTTTACTTTATTATTTTCGTAAAAGTGGAACGGTCGCAAATACAAAGATATGGGACTAAAATAATCGAAGAATACAAAAGAAAGCGATCTTCAAATTTGAAAAAAATCGCTGAATCATCAAGAATTAAACATCTTTGAAGAAGTATAATACGAATAGTTTCATAGAGAAGAAGAACATACACATGTAAAATTTGACTTCTTTGCAGCAAGACTTATAAAAAACAAAAAGAACATTTTAGCAACCCACTACTATATTAAAATGAAGTCAAGTCTAATTGCGTCTTTCATCTTCACCCAAATCGTAAGCTGTGCTTGGGCACAATTTGACAACATGTTCACTTCTTCCAATAGTCTTGTCCTTTACATAACATTACACAGTCAAACCTCATGGACTGGACAAATATTGTTACATTTCTCAATGCAGCGTCTACAACCAAAGAAGCTTTGTCTGGAGGCACTTCATCTTTCTATGAAACATACAAGACAGACTCTGGGATCATAGGTCTTACATTAACTGGTTTTAGTTTTTCTTCTATCTCGACTGGGATGTGTCCAAAAGAAAGTACTTCATTCACCGAAATGATTGCCTCTTCAGTCGCATTGGAGAGAGATAGCGTCAAAAAGAATACTGACGATGCTAGAAGCCAAGCATTGGCAGTGATTTATGATGGCTTTGTCAAGTTTTTGTCTAGTACTGCTTCTTTTAATGATGACCTCATGGCAAGTCTAGATCTATGGAGACTGCATTCTCACTGTTACTTTGTGCTTGAGGAGCCCTTGGTAGTAAATGGGACCATGTTGGAGCCAACCATTGACAAATGTATCTCAAATGAGGCTTCTGTCATTATTCAATATCTTGAGGAAGATCGAAACAACGATCTGACTGTGCTTTCAATGTTTATCCAATTGAGTAGTTGCGGAGTCAACAAGGATAACATTAGCTCTCCTCAAAAGTGGCGTTTGGAATCAATCCAATCTTTTACTGGAACTGTCAATAAGGGGTTGGTGCCTTTTTCGACCATTGAAAAGAAGCTCGAAGGACGACTCGATTTATTTGCTCAAAACACAGAACCTTTATCTGTCCCTCCAATGAACTCAATGGAAATAGTAACTGACTTGACAGCAGGGAACTGTCCAAGAGAGCATTGTGGAAAGAAAGGAGGGGGTAGCTCTAACGAGACAAATGGGGCAGTCTCAAAAGATTTTGGTAAAGGAATTGTCATGTCTTTACTCTTTGCATTGCTATTGACAATTCTCGTCTAAGCCGGTGGCTAAAAGAGTCTCGTTGCAGCAGCAAGACGCAGAGCTTCTATTGCAGTAAAACAACAATAACATAAAGGGATTTTATTTAAGTAAAGCATTAACCTTTTCTGCTATGTCATGTCCAAGTAAATCATATCCTTTTGGCGAAGGGTGCAAAAAGTCATACATGAGTTCCTGATTAATCACAGCTTTCTTTTTCTTTCCGCTATGCTCTATGCCAATATCATTTTCAACTCCATTCTGAAAGAATAAATGATTTGCATCAAAATATTCTACATTATCATGATTCTCAGCGTATTCCTTCAAACTGCGATTAATATCAAGTATGGCACTATACAGTTCCGGCAAATACTTTTTACTACTCACTTTCTTGCCTTTGTATGGGTCTCCATTTTTCGCAAAAGATCTAGGAAGTAAAGCATTCAAAACTATAGCAGATCCAGGATGTCGCTTTCTAATCTCCAAAACATTCCTTAATATTCCAAGAACAACAGCATCGGGACTACACCAAGTATTTCCCAAGTCATTTGTTCCAATCAACATCCAAAAGATTGGAGATTGAAGAGTATCCGGCAGCTCACCGTTTTGCATTCTCCACAGCAGATTGACAGAAGTATCCCCTGAAATACCCATGGCAATACCTACTCTCTTTTCATTGTCAAAATATTTTTTGAATATCTTGAGACTACCTTCTTTTCTTCCATTGTGAAAACCATACGAAGTTCCAAGCCATCCTTCCGTGATACTATCTCCATAGAAAACAACATCTATCTTGTGTTTGCTCATGTCGACTATTCGCTCTTTATTCATGTGTGAAGCTTTCAACCAATGTCTTCTACCCTGACGATCTTTAGCTTTGAGTGGATAATCACATTTACAATATTTCTTCATACCCGGAAAACATAAATGAGCACCAGGTAACTCTTCATATGCATCTTTTAAATCTTGAAGTGATGAAATATTGGAATAATCAAGTAAGACTCGAGCGTTCTTGGCATGTTTTTGAGTAGAAAGTATTTGATATTGCCGATGAATGGATTGAGAAATTATGAATAATATGAATACAGTGAGTAGTTGATTTCGTTTATTGTACATGATCCATATCTGAACTCTCTGAATAAAATGAGACAAAGATCTTTGTTTCTTCTTTTCTCTTCTTCTGCTAGAAGCAGGTTCAGTTGTGTCAAGGGCAAGTGGTGCTATTTCATGATTAAGAGGAGACGGCATGTTATTTGATCAGCTGGCTTATGCGAGAAAGCTAGTTATGTTAAATGCAGTATCGCTTCTTGGTAAATAATAGTTGCCTATCATCTATGTTGTTTGTGCGTGTGGGCTCATCCATGTTTGTAGAACATGTGTTGACGTCATCATAGATAATTTAGCTCATGTAATATTTATTCTTTTTATAATAAAGATTTACTAGACTACTCCAAGTCATACAAAGAAATGATTTGGTAACATCTCTAGACTTGAATATTTATAATTATTCTTTGGTAGTTATAGCAATCATTGGCACTGGCCAAATTTCATCTGGAAAATCATCTTGCCATCGCACCATTTCTTTCTTGTCTTGATTCGTAACTATCCTTAATCCAGCTTCTTCTATCAAGGCTCTTATATATTGATATGATCGTGTGATATCTCCATCTGTTTTATCTGAATCAAAAGCTAGCTCGTTACATGTGTTATCTTTCATGACAATGACACCTCCCTTTTTCAAAGATTTTCCCATTCTATATAAAAAGTTGACTAAATCCCAATCCGTAAGATAGGCTATACACCATTGTATCCAAACAATATCATATGTATTTGGTTCAGGATTGAATTCTTGCAAACCTTGACATATGAAATTACATTTCGTAGCTTCTTCTTCTCCGATATACGTAGGAGCAGCTTGCATTAACCTTGGACTCGTCTCTACCAAATCACATCGTTGCATTCCAAATGGTAAAAAGAGACCTTTGGATACTCTCCCGATACCAGCACCGCATTCACAACTTGACAATTGATTTTCATGTCTTCGTTTTGACATTTCAGGTGATGCTTGTATTAGATTCTCAAGAAATATTTTGGAAGCTGCCAAGTCTCTCTCTGATAAATGTTCAAAGCCACCAAGCATACCGTCTATTGTAGCCTGTACATTCTCCTCTGTTTCCCAATACAAATGAGACTTGTTGTACCATTTTTCACTGCTTGATAAATCTGTTTCCTCGTCTAATAAAAATCCATTTCTTGTCCATAGTTCCTGAATATCTTCGTACTCTCGTCCCTCTGAATCTTTTCCACTATAGACTTGAAACTTTTTCGTCAGATAATCCTGGAGTCTATGAATGAGATCTCGGCGAGATTTTGTATCGTTGGCTATTGGTTCATCGCTCATCGTGTCTTCAATTTTAATTAAATGCCTGTATTTTTTGTGGATAGAAAAATGAATGAACAAAGAACAAAAAGCCGAGGAGAAAATGAATGGTGCTTGAAGTAGTTCATGTATGGCTATCCAAAGTAGCCATGAACAAAAGATGTCACGTTTGGGTTTAGGCTTCTCAAAATTCCATCAAGCCCGCATCTTTTCACCATAATAAAATGAAAGAATATACTTTGAAGACAAGAGCTAGAGATAATTCACAAATCTATTCACTCAATGAAGGTTACCTATTCTATTGTCTTTCTTATCCTTTTCTTTCTGGGATGTAGTGAGGGGAGAGACCTCAAAAAGAAAAGCCGCAACCACAGAAAGAGCAACAAGAAGTGTGATGGGTCAGCACTGCATGGAACGTGGCAGTATTTTTCTCAAGGATCCGGTGCCCTTTACACTGTCCTCATTTCTTGTAGTGATGATACACCTACTTGTACGTTTTTCTTGGGTGGTTCAGGAATCTGTACACGAATTGGAACGATCGATGAAAGCGCTTTTGGAGTAAATGAGGATGGACATTGCCAATTTGGATATGAGGACGACGAGCAAATGAATGTTGTACTTTCTCCAAGTCCTGGCGTTGATTCTGCAAATTATGACAAGGACTTATGCGGTGATTTTGAAGATGTAGCTGTGCAGCTTGATAGGGGAGTAAGAGGCATACAGATTCATAAGAACCTTTGGCATCTCTACTTTAGTCGTGATGAAGAGTTGGCAAATTATGTTCTTGGACCTCGTCATCTTATTCGAAATCCTTGAAGATAGCGCAGGTTTCGCTTGCAATGTATAGTGTGAATTAAAGCATTCATTATAGCGATTTGTTTCGTTTGACTGTGGTCATCAGTTCTCTTTTAAAAATAAATAATTCATTTGGCAACAGAGTCCGAAGAGTGTACAAAATACAGCATTCCCATCATATACCTCAATGATGATGTCACGAAGTGGCATCATTTGAATTTGCGCATTTTCCAAGTCACACCAGTACTTCTTTCGTCATAGAGAAGACAACCTCTGATTCTCGCCGTATCTTTGCAACAATGTTCTCATGTCTGAGTCAATAATGATTGATCGTTACTGGGTGTGTTTTTATTTGCGATAGAAGGGCAATCATTACTTATGAAATATCTGGTTTGCAGACCTGCCTATTGTAATGATTACAAACTGAATTCAGAGATGAAATCATAAATAGCTATGCAACATAGCCAATGAAAAGAAATGTCATTGCTAGATCAATTTTTTGAAAAAACATTTCCTATTGTCTAAACGTATACCTAACGTTATTACTTCTTCAAAACAAAACATGCTCTTTCTTGAAAAAGAACTGTATTTTTTGCAGAGGATGAGTCTACTTCTTCATTCTCCTTTGCAATAATTGCATCATTCATAAGAGTCTGTATAGTACTCGTACGATCTATTCTCATTTGCAATCGCATGACTAGTATTGCCAATGACATGACTAGTGCGGCTCATATTGTTTCTATGCTCAGAGATGGAATCATACATGGATAGATTAATCTTGGAATCATAGGATAAATTCTTGGAAGCTGATGAAGTTTCGTAAGATATTCCTTGACTATTCTCTTTCTTGGAAGGTTCTTCTTGTTTTGTTATGCGAGGTTCTATACGCACATTGGAAAGGTCTGACAAAACAATTCTAGCAGCATCTGATGGTGACGATAGTATCTTTTTCACTGCTTTGAAAAATCCAAGCTCAGGTTCGGTTTGTCGTAAGAGAAATGTTTTTGTCGTACAGGAATATAAGCAAATTCCAAAAGCCTTGAAGAGGAAAGAATATCGCATTCATATATTCCAGCTGGTAGATATTGACGTGTACATAATGTAGTAAAAACCATAACCAAGTAAATACTAAAGCACCCATATACATGAATGACTGATTGATCAATACTCGACCTCTCTGCCATTCGGAATCTGCTTGAGATATATCCTCTTGGGTCTGTTCTTGACTTGAGCTCATCATACCATCATCACTCCCCCTCAGAACAGCACTAATCGTCTGCGGAACATATGGAGCAGGTTGCTCATTATCCTTTCTCTTCCTTTTTTGACAGCTTTTGCAAAGAATCAGAGGCATGCCCGTAAAAACCAAAAAGAATTGACTCACAATCGCATATAAAATCACATATTGATTTTCAAAATACGTCTCTAAAACTCCTTCTTTCCAAGTACATTCATTCCAATCCCACCATAGTTCTTCATCGCATGAAATAGGATAAGGTGCAATATCGCATGTACCAGAAGTAAGATTAGGATTCATCATATCAATCTTTGTATAGAATGTCGCTACTGCGACGGATATCGATAGAATATAAATGTACATAACTGGCGCAATGTATTTCGTAATCTTTTTCCTGTCTACCTTGAATACAATGGAAAGTACAAAGTACCAACAGAGGCATGAAGTCGAGGCAGTTGCTCCACAAACTCCAAATATGACAAACCAGTCTTGTATTCGGCACGTGATGGAATTGCCTATCATAGGTCCTGCCTTTAAATTTATACACCATGTGATCTTTGGGCATAAATGTTTGCCTCATCACAACACATGTTGAAGAAATCACATCAAAGGCACTCATGGAAGCCATGATGCGATGATAGGTTGCCAGAAGCTTTGTAGGAGCATCCTTCTTGCTATTGTATATGACGTACAGAATAAGGCTAGAGGACACTAAACTGATAAACCCCGTGATCGTGGGAATTATAAAACCTTGCACAGTTGTTGAATGCGGCTCGTAGAATTCAATTTCAGCGAGTGCCTTGAGGGTTTCATTCTTCATTGTTGCCTTTTATATTGTACAAAGGTAGTAGAGCTAGTTATCTAGAAATCTCTATATTTTATGTGGTTCCTGTTAGTTATTGTTGTTAAAAAAGCAAGATTTTAACCATGATGTATTTAGATTTGTGTAACGGGATGTTCCCAACAATATTTCCTTCTTCCTTCAGCTCCCCTTGCCGTGTATTTTTGAGAGGATCTGGTTCAGAGATACTGACGTCATTATTAGGTAAAAGCATTTACGTACGTGCCATTGCGAAAAAGCAGAAGAATTCAGTAAGGTAGCTAGTGTTCGGGTTATGAAAAATCAAAATTGTTACTTCAAATACAATATTAATTTCTAAATATGTTTATATTCTGATTTTCTATGCGAGCGACTGACCAAAAAGATTGACATTCAATCTTGCAGATTCTCCAAACCGTCATTGTTGAGCATTATTTCTTTTGTTACAAAACTTTGAATTTCAATTTTCAATCTATGAGAAACGAATATAATTTTTCATAAAATTAAAAACATAGTTGAGTTCATTCATAGTGATTTTATAAATTATTTAGCCCCCTTTACTCATTATCTATTTACTAGTCTACTATCCTCCAAAAACTCTAAAACAACTTCTTTGCCTGTTCACCAATAACAGTCCCTACGAGATTGCTAGGCCACCAAAGCATCATGACTTTTGGAAATCCAGTAGCAAACGAGAATAAAGCTGGTCCAGGACAGAGTCCAGCAATACCCCAACCCATGCCGAACATTGCACTTCCCAAGATGAGCTGCTTATCAATCTTTGTATTGGTAGGTACATTGAATTTACATTGATCACCAAGAAGTGGAGGACAAGTCAAAGCCTTTTCTTTTCTAAAGATACCATGACCCTTTACAAATTGGTATCCTCCAAAGGAAATAATGAGACCACCACCCATGACAAACATGAGTGATGGATCCCATTTACTAATATCGGAAAGGTTTAGAAATCCGAGTACCTTGTACTGTTTGATCATTCCACTCAATGCAAGACCAGCTGAAAAGAGAGATCCCGCAACTGCACCAATGATGCTTTTCTTCAAACCAATCTTACGTTGACGTTCATCATTTTCAGTAGATTTTTTGGTATCCGACGATGGCCGAGTCTTGACGCATGACTTTGCCAAAACGCTTGCAGCAGAAGTTGCAAACAGTGCAACGACTGAACTTGAGACTTGCTTCGAAATCTCATTTGGAACCCAAGTCAAATCATTACTAGCAGAACTAAACACATCTTTGTCAGCTACAAAACTAGCCATTCCAATTCCAGTCGCCATAAATGTCATGACAGCTGCAAATGATCTCTTACTAAATCTCGCAAGACCACAGATTCCATGTCCGGAAGTACATCCATTTCCAAGTCTGGTTCCAATACCCACTAGAAAGCCACCAACCACATATGCCAAATCATTAATGACTCGAATCGATCCTTCTTCAGGTACTTTATGAACGGATGCATCGCCTTCGAGAATGAAAATGTGATACAAGTTGGAAGTTACGAGAAAGGAACTCAAAAAGACAAGTTTCCATTTATTTTGAGGATTTGAAATTGCCTCCATTGGCTTGAGAACTAATGAAGAGACGATGCCTGAACATCCCAAGATATCTCCGTTTCCTAATAGTAGTGTCGTTGCAGAGAGACCTGAAGAGAAACAAGAAAGGAGAATGCATTAGTTCTTTTTCTAGCTAGTAGCGAGAACAAGAGAACTCCTCGACTCCTTCTTCTATTTCCGTTCCTTTTTCATTTCTCTTTTTTCAAATCAAGCAACTTACCAATCAAGGCTCCTCCTGCTGTACTTTCAAGTGGTGTAAAGTTAAGCATTATGCAAATAATATATTGAATTGATTTGGCTTCTTTCGAAAAGTGTTCCTCTTTTTCTTTTTATGTGATGTGCAACGGTTGAAACAAAGTGAAAATGAAAAGATTCTCCGAGATTGAAAAGGTCGGATAAATATTGAAAATGGCCTATTTCTCCGAAAATTGAAAGAAAAGAATATTTTACTTCAGTATTGCTCCATTGTATTGCGATGATTTCTGCAATTTGCTAGAGCTTACTGAAATTGAAAGAGATTCATGAAAGACCGGCAAAGTCCGCCCTGAACGTTGGAGTTCGAACTTAGTATTTCATTCATCCGATTACATTTCTCCGTTTTGTTTCCCTGATGAACTTTTCTACTACTAGTCTACATTTCGGTATTTTTATTTAAAGATTGAAATTCTTAGAATATTTCAGTTGATAATGCATAGTACTCCCAATCTTGTTTTACATGTACAATAGATTTTATTTGTATTTGGTTTTCTACTTTCGATATCGTTTTGAATCATTCAATATCGAGTTATTGTCTATTTTTCTTTTTCTAAAAGATGAATACATTGCATTTTTTTCGTTTTGAAACATGATGGAGAGTTTGCACAACACTTGAATTTTGTCTTTCAAGTTTCGTGAATGTGTCTTTTCAATTTTTGCTTTAGTTGGATCCTCTTCTTGTGCTTCAACTGTTATCTGCTCCTCATACTGTTCACAATAATTATCTTTTTGTTCATTTTCTAATCGCTTCTTTTTTGTTTCTTGTTTTTGAGATATGATCTGGTTATTTGTATTGTTTCTACCTTTACTTTCTTTCCCTTTAGCAATGTCTAATCTTTTTCTTCTAGATGTTTGAAGATTACAATCAAATCCAAGGGATTTTAGTAATTCAATACGATCTTGTGTTAGATGGTTGGGAAGTCCTTCCAACATCAATTTATACTGCTTTCTTTGATAAAATACCCATTTTCCGAGTTGATAAGTAGGACTATCAACATTTTTTGAACACGGCACGTTACAATGACCATGCTTTGATTTATATTGTTGGAGCTCTTCAAATTTATCATGCCACTTCTTAGTTTTTGTTTCTACTAGCCAATTGAAATCAAGAGCGTTGAGCATTTGTATGCGTTTTTCCGACATGCGCGTTTGCTTATTGGCGTAGTCATCACGTTGTAGTCTCACCCACCTCGCAAGTTTTTGATTTTTGCTGTTTTCTGGCACATTGCAATTTCCGTACCTTTTCTTGTATTCATACAATTCTTCAAGTTTGTTGAGCCACTTTACGCTATGATGAAAGGTTTTCCCAAAGCAATCTGCACTTGCTACTAGTCTTTCAAAAAGGATTCTACTCTTCTTCTCGTGATTTGGTGGCAAATTCTCTCGATTTTTATGTTTGAATTGTTTGAAATCCTCAAGCAATTGATGTACAGATTTTTCAAAAGTTTGTGGAAGTGAATCTTCAACTATTAGATGCCCATTACACTGTTTGATTTCGCTATCATCTTGTTCAGGGTGGTCTACAGTACGTATTGTGCCATCACTGCCATCATGATTTGTATCATGATTTGTAGGTATGATAGGACTTTTTCCAAGCTCATCTCTTCCTTTGCTAGTAGTGTCTCTCCTCGATTTAGTGCAACTTTCTTCTCCTGCTAATTGCTCATCAAATCTGACTTTACAATCTTCTTTCTCAGGGCAGACTGCACTTGTTGGAGCAGTTTTGGTCGTGTTGCCTATGGACGTATTAGTACTTTTGTGAAGACATTGATCGAATCCAACAGAATTTAGTAATTCAAATCGTTCTTTTGTCATCAACTTGTGCATATACAAATTGCGATGACGCTGTACCCATCTCCCAAGTTGACCAAGGCAATGGTTATCATCATCGTGTTTCTTCGGTCCCGTAGGCACGTTGAAATCTCCATATTTTTCCTTGTACTCATATAGTTCTTGAAATTTGTCGAGCCACTTTACGCTATGGTCAATGGTTTTCCCAAAGCGACCTACGCTTCTTCTTATTCTTGCTAGTTCTTGCTTTACTACTATTTCTTTGTTGTTGTTCCGATCATTGTATTTTTTGAAATCCTCAAGTATTTCACGAACTGATGCTTCATTGACTAATTCTGTCGTTCCATTCATTGCAAATCTATTCTTCTTTTTTTATATTGGTATCATGAGGCAAACAGTAATAGTGTATCTCGACGAGTCGAGAAGATATTCTTTTAGAAAGTGAATTGTGCTCTTGACCTCTTCTGTCTGAACGTCTGCCGTCTTGAAATCCTCCTCAACCATTGAAAATGCGAACCCGTCAAATGGTATCCTTGCATCGCATTCATATCCTTGTGCGATAAACAGCAAAAACTGAAGAGTGATCTTCACAGCAGAAATATAATACTCCCAATATTGTTTTATATGTATAATAGATTTTATATGTGTTTGGTTTCCTATTTCCGATGTCGTTTTGAATCATTCAATGTCAAGCTATTGTCAATTTTTCTTTTTTTGATGGATGAATACACTGCATTTTTTTCGTTTCGAAACATGATGGAGAGTTTGCACAGTACTTGAACTTTTTCTTTTAAATTTCGCTCATGTTCCATTTCAACTCTTCTTTCGCTAGAAAAATAGAAAAAAGAGAAGTTGGAAGTGAGTTTTCTCTTTTGACCTCTTCAGTCTGAACGTCTGCCGTCGTTACAAAAAGTCTGTTCTCATGTCTCCAGCAAGAACAATGACATCAACACCAATTGAAATTCCATATTCCAGCTACACAAATTTGTCTACTTCCATCGCGTAGAACCTAGTATTAAATTCAGTGTTTTCATTTTTACACAATTTGAATTTATTAGAGTTTTATTAATTGGAAAGAAGTATGATCTTTGAAAGATTGACAAATAATTATTCATTCTTCCGATCAAATTTCTCGGAGGTGTACGATTTTGTGCGTACATTTCAGTTATTATTTTACGAGTTTTACAAAGCAATGCACAGGCAATGCAGTATTCTCAGTGTTTTTGATACATAATCCAAGGCTTGGTGAGTACAATTTAACTTATGCTATTGGCAAGATTTCTTTTTCTGATATCTGCATACAAAGCATCTTTCTCCTTTTGAAAGAGAAGAGAGAGCTTGCATAATGTTTCATCTTTACCTTGCAAACTTGTTGAACCTGACAGTTCAACCTTTCTTTTTTTCGAAGCGTTTGTTAGAGATTCTTTGCAACTTTCTTCATTTGCCATTTGTCTAAAGAGTTTAGGTTTTTCATTTTTTGCACATGTACTTTTTCTTGGCTCCATTTTTCTTTTACCTGTAGTCTTTTGCTGTGACACATTATCACTTGCTTCTATCGGCATCCTTTCATCAGCATTTGCATTGATTTTACTTTCTTCAATTTGTTTGACTGTTTGATTCTTTCCTTTACTAGACCAATTAAATCCAATAGATTCGAGTAAATCACAACGTTTTTTTGTTAGCTTGGTGGTAAATCCATTCACCATATAGCTGTATTGCGTACGTTGCATTTGCACCCAATTTTTGAGAGATTCATTAGGTGCATAGGATGCATGAACGTCACAATGTCCGTGCTCTTTCTTGCATTGCTTAAGCAGATCAAATTGATCATGCCATTTTTTATTTTCAGACAAATTGTTTGCGTCAGTTTTCGTTTGACTTTTTTGATTGAATCCAATAGAATCCAGTTGTTGTATCTGATCTTTTGTAAGATTATTAGCAAGTCCTTTTAACATCAATGAATATTGAGTACGTTGATAGCGTACCCAATTTCCGAGTTGAAAAGTACTTGGACTATGATTAGTATCACCACCATATTTCTTTGTCGGTACGTTACAATGTCCATGTTTTGACTTGTGCTCATATAGCTCTTGAAATTTTCCATCCCACTTGGCCCTTCGAGCTGGAGTAAAGACTCTTGTCATGGTTCCAATCTCTTTTGGTGACACAGCAGTCCAGTTGAAACCAATAGCATTGAGCATTTGTTTCCGTTCCTCCGATATTTTCGAAATTTTATAGTGAGAACGTTGCATTTGTACCCACTTGTAAAGAGTTTGGTTCTCATATTTTGCTGGCACATTACAATGTTTGTATTGTTTCTTGTACTCATATAGTTCTTCTAATTTGTCGAGCCACTTTAAACTGTAGTAGAAGTTGTCCCCAAAGCGACCTGCTACGCTGCTTGCTAGAAACTGATCTTTGTTTATTTTTAAATCCTCAAGCAATTCATGAACTGATGCTTCATTGATGAATTCTGTCGTCTCATTCATTGCAGATCTATTCTTCTTTTTGTTTATTGGTATCATCGGATCATCGGGCACATATGAAAGAACTAATGTAGAGCTAGAGTCGTTACCATCTCATTTCGCAAGTGCCGGTTCATTACCATCTCATGGTCGCAACTTTTTAACTGAAAAGTAGAAATAACGGTTTCTGAATCCTCTCACAGCCACTCCTTTCGCTTCCCAAGCCATTTTTGCAAAAAAGAAGTTTTGAGAGCTTCTGAACTCTCTTCTATCTTCTCTCCATTCAATTTTCCCAATTGATGACATTCCTTTTCAAACTCCAACCACTGCAATAGAGTTAGTGAAATAGAGAGTTGTACACGAATGTCTTTCAAAGTACAGTCGACTCTATATTTCTTTTTGATTTGTGCCTAGAAGAGAGAAAGAATTTACTGTAGTATTACTCAAGACATCAGGTACCGCTTCTACTAAAAGATATGTTTATATATATTACTTCATTCATATTCTCCTGTCCTTATTCTATGAGTCATTTGGTAACGATACTTAGTTATTTGCTCCGTTGTGTATTCTAGCTTTTGATTCATTGTGAGTAATTCAAAATTGACACACACATGAACTCCGCAATCATAAATGTTAGTTTGAATTGGGCAATCACGAACCTTTTCATATTGCCACTCATTGCTCATCCAAGGCATATTCATTTTTACTGCTTCATCTTTTAGATATTTTCTCAGATTGTCGATGCATTCTCCATAATTATTTTCACCATTGTCCTTGAATGAGTCATACAATCGGATTCTTTTCCACTTCATATCAACCTCAATAAGCACCCAATGGCAATCATGTACATTCCACGGCATGTACAATTTTGATAAATGGAATATATTCCCTAAGATAGAAAGTCTATTTGCTTTTGATGGCAATCTAGCATAAACATTTGCAAGAGAATGGGCAAAATATGTCGTGAACACATCAATTGCAGTCCATTGCTTTTCATCTATATTCTCGTTGTACCTTTTTACAATGTTTGTCATGTAATGATTAATCAGTTCATCATTAAGCCAGTATCCACGAGCATCTTTACTATGGTCAACATAAAATCTTTGAAAATCTTTCCCTGATATCACAAACCCATCCATGCTGGGAACAATAACTTCACGCCTACGAACATTTCTCAAGACAGTAATGGTTTGTTCCATATCTTTGTTAGTAAATGTGAGCACATTAGTCATTCCATTTTGTGTTGAACTTTCAGTAGATCCTCTTGTGTCTGGAAATGCGTCCTCGAAAGATTTCAGGATAGGGAGAACTACTTCCTCTTCTACCCACGGCCAGTATTCATTTGCATCATCATCATATTGTTCATACTCCACATTGATCCATTTAGCCATCCAACGCACAATTTCTTTTGGGCCAGTGAAACCCATGAACTCAATCTTTTCTCCGTACCCATTGTGTACAACAACTATATTGTTCAATGGGCCTACAAGATAATAATCACTACTGCTGTTCATCTTTCTCGTTTAATAAGTTTACAAGATGAGATGATGGACTGGAAAGTTCACTTTCATAATAGAGGGTGGCACAGCTATTCGTAGTAAAAGGTAATGTTGAATAGTTTGGCAAAGATATTTCATAGCTATTTCATATATTTCATATGTAAAAAAGTGCGCGGGTCATGCATTTTCCCTAGCCAGGTAAATGAGATGGTAATGAACCGGCACTCGCGAAATGAGATGGTAACGACTCTAGCTCGAGAAGTGCATCTGGCCTCTTGACCTCATCTGTCTGAACGTCTACCGTCGTAAAAAAGCCTGTTCTCATGTCAACCATTGAAAGTGCGAACCCGTCAAAAGGTATCCTTGCGCATACGCATTCCTATCCACCGTGCGATGACAGCAAAAACTCTTGAACGCCTATTTGTGAGATTTTCTTATCATTATATAACAGCAGAAATATACTAGATATTGAAATTCCATATTCCTTCTACTATGAGAAATCTACAATCATTGTAGGGATCAGTAAAGCTTTTGTATCTGCCTGTTCATCCATTCTCATACTTTCAGTTATTTTCAGGTCCAGCCAAACAGTCGTTGAGCGAGAACTACCTATCATCGGATCATTGCTCTTGTGCCTTGCTGATTTATGCTGTACTTCGTCAGTCATTGCACTGGCAACCGTTCCTATGCCCAAGGGTCATCCCTATCCATATGAACTGCCATCCTATGGAACCGATACCACCTGTACCATTCAATATACAATTGGAAATACATTGATATTTTGGTTCAATGGACTGTTGAATCTATACTATCTCCTTTCATTGGGATTCAACATTCACGAAAAGAAAATTCGAATGTTTGCAGAGATTCCATTCACTGTCTCCTTTCATTGGGATTCAACATTCACGAAAAGAAAATTCGAATGTTTGCAGAGATTCCATTCACTGTGATTGGACTCGTCGTTTGCATTGGTGTATCACCTCTCGTGGTGAAGGACTACATTAATCCGGGACCACATGATCCTTATTGTACTCTCTATCAAGTGCCTTGCGATGAAGAGCAAGAAGATTGCAACACTGATGGATCTAGTACTTTTAACAAAGGCTATTTTACTCTACTTTCAGTAGGGTTTGCATTGCTGATTGGAAGCATGGGATATATAACTTGGAAATTCTATTTTAATCAGCGTAAATTGAAACGTGTTCAAGAAAATGCGGAAAAAGAAGATATCAATGAAGATGCTAGAGAAACTGAAGAAACAGAACAGAAAGAAAGAAAAGAGGATATTGAAACTCTCAAGTTTGCACAAGAGACCTATAAAACAATTGCCGTCCAAGCTTTCTTGTACATTATGGCATTCAACTGCGTTTGGATATTTGGCCTACTTGCACTTCTTTTCGATGAGGAGTACCTCAATGAACATAGATGGTTGCAAGATTCGCTAGCTATGCTGAGAATGATTTTTCAACCATCACAGGGTACCTTCAATATGTTGATTTTTGTCTATCACAAAATTCTTGAATTGAAAAGAGACGATCCAGAAACTACTCTTTTGGAAGGTCTTTCCATCACTATCATCCATCCTGATATGCTTGATGACGAGCCGCAAATTTTTCAAACTTTGACCTTGTCAATGAATATTTTTACAATAGAAGACTACATAATAGAATGATTGCAGATGTGGCTTCTGCAAATCCCAGAATCTGGTGTCGATGCCTGTGCTGATGAGGATGTGAAGCAAGCATCTGTTGGTGGAATCAGCAACGGTCTTGAAATTTCAGACAAGTCGCCATCCTTTAAAGGAAGTATTGGCTCATTGGGCGGATTCAGTGGATTTAGTTCCAATTTCAAGTCTGATGTGAGCAATAATATGAGATCCAAGAGTAATATCTTAGATCCCGTTGAGGTCCGCAATGATGCAAACTTTTCAACTGGTGACGACAATGATATCTCGTACGCTAAAGAGAGTACTCTTTCCAATGACAGTAATTTATCATTCAAATCTTTCTTTTCCAAGAAGAAGGACAGATCGTCTAAAGATGCAAAGTCAAAGGTTGAATCGACTTCCGAAAAGTTTGATGAAGATACTGTATAAATCCGTTTCAAAACAACTCATACATCATAGGCATTCCCTAGGTAATTTATAATTATGCTAATTTTACTTTGTTTGACTTCGAGGTATGAGGTCAAGTAGCTTTCTGTAATTCTCTGTTGAAGCTGTTAACTGGTCAATCAGTAGCTGCCTTTCTTGCTGAAGTCTCTCGATTTCGGCATCTCTGGGTTGCGATGAAGTGCGTTGCCTCTTACTAGACGATGAAGTCGATTTCATATCATCTTGTTCTAGTGACTGTTCTTTCTTCTTGTATTCGTCAAGCTTTCGCTTGAACGTATTGAGCTGTTTATTCTGCTCTTCAAGTTTTTCAAGTAATGATTCCTTTTCGTCTTTGAGTCGATAGATGGTATCATAATGTGATTCGTTCTCCTTCTCAAGTTGCGATATCTTAGCCTGTAATGATTCAACCTCGCTTTCTTTCAAAGAAATAGTTTGTGTTCCATTGCGAACTGTTTGTATAGTAGCTGTTCTTTCATTTGTACTTGTTGATTTTTCTGCTGACTTCATACATGCATTAAGTCTGTTTTTACTTTGTGGGTTGGAGTCTGATGTAAAAGTACTAGCATGTGCTGCTGCAGCTTTGGGAATTAATGCTGGTAATGTGTAAGTAGTTTGAGTTATTGAGCTATCATCATCGTTTTCAGGAGTCACGTCTTCCCAAAATTCCTGAAAAGGGTAACCTATTTCAACTAGTTTCTTATAACGGTGTCTAGGAAGATGAGGATAATGATTCTGTTGTCCTTTGAAATATGCCTTCTCATAAGTGCATTGAATACCTTCCAACCAGTTGTAAATACTTGTAGATCGTGGAACTTTCCAATGCCCATTTTTACTATGAAACTCACAAAGTCGATTCAATTTCATGTCAAATTTATCGTCATAAAATCTCTGCTGCTTTTTGGACAGTTTCTTGTATCTTTTGGTGTATTGCTCAATCACTTCGTCGAGCTTCCTTTCGCAAGCTTCAAAATCCTCCTGCTCATCTTCTTCCTCTTCCTCTTCCTCTTCGTTCTTTCCAATTCCCTCAAATTCAAATGGGAAACCTATTGCAACCAGTTTGCTATAACGATGTTTTGCGAGGATTCCATATGAATAACATTTTCCATCATAGTATGCACACCTAAAGATTCGATGTATATTTCCCACCCAGGTATTAAGACTACAATACATTACAGTACGTGGAACTTTCCAGTGTCCATATTTTTTATAAAAATCAACTAGCTTTTCAATGCGCGCATCAAATTGTTTGTCATAGATGTTTTGCTTTTTCTTTGACATCTTCTCATACCTTTTGGTATATTTCTCGAGAACTGTCTCTAGGTTTCGTTGGAAGTCCATAGTTTTGTCCTCTTCATCAGAGCAATTAGCATTTTCGTTACTTGCATTGACGCTGGAACTTCTTGCTATAGTAGAGTAAGAATCACCAACTTCGAAAGTGTAACCCATTGCAACTAGTTGCTCGTAATGATGTCTTGGAAAAAGGTAACCTTGGCGCCCAACACAGGCTTCCTTATAGGTTTGATTTATACACTTTAGCCAATCAAAGAGTCCAATATACTTTCTCGAGCATGGAACGTTCCAATGACCATATACACGATGAAATTCGGCAAATTGCTGAAGATATTTTTCAAACATCTTATCGTGATATTGTTGACCCTTCTCAGACAACTTCTCATGCCATTCAGTAAATTCATCAAGAACTTTATCAAGATTTCTTTTAGAAAATGATCCATCTTCTCTTTCTTTTAGATTGAACTTGGCATAGCATGCAGGTACCTTATTTCTACCAATAATACTAGCAGTACCATGTCCAATTTCCTCAAAGGGGTAACCTATTGCAACCAGTTTTTCGTATCGATGTCGTGGAAGGGTATAAGTTTCATAACGCTCTCCATTGAAATAAGCACATCTGTAGATTATATGAATTTTTATCAACCAACGATAAAGTTCTTTTTGAGAATGTGGAACTTTCCAGTGTCCAAATTCACTATGAAAATCAGCGAGGTTTTGAACATTCATGTCAAATATTTTATCATAGCGGATTTGCAAATTTTCTGGCTGTGCTTCATACCTCTCAGTATATTCATCAAGGACTTTTTCGAGATTGCTTTGATACTCCGTAGATATATCTTCTTCCTCTTCTCGTTTTACTTTGGCACTTGAACTCGTACTGGATCTAGAATCACTTGTTGAAGTTGTAGAGCTATCATCTTCTTCTTCGGGAGTCATCTCTTGCATCATGATTTCCTTGAATGGGTAGCCTATTGCAACCAGCTTTTCATATCGATGTTTTGGAAAAGTAAGACCCTCATAGCGCTCTCCGTCATAGTATGCATATCTATATATTTGATGGATATTATGTAACCAACGATAAAGTCTTGTTTTAGTAGACGGAACTTGCCAATGTCCATGTTCGTGATGAAAACTAACAAGATCTTCAAAATTCTTGTCGAACTTTTTATCATATTGCATTTGCTTTCCTTTTGTCAGCTGATCATACCTCTCAGTATACCTGTCTAGAATTTTGTTAAAATTTCTTTGATACTGCAAAGTACTATCATCGTCGTCGTCTTCTTGTTTGATTTCTGAACTCGCAAGAACCCTACTACTAGCAGTACTTGAACTAGGACTAGAGTAACTACTGTCGCTATTTTCTCTTTCCATTTTGATTGGTATAGAATAGCTTCTGAAGAATTTCTAATTAAAAACGTATCTTTCGATCAATCAATGTTTGATGCCCTTGGAAAAAGTATCTTTTTGTCTGTCGTCCATTCACTCTATATATCTCATAACCTATACGATATACCAACTAACACATACACCCTATCATCGCTCATGATAATGTTTATGCAGTCGCAAAGGAAAAACTATCGTTTAGATTTATTCTTTTGTAGTAGATCGAATATCACTCTATAGATTTTCCTCTTCTTCGCCTTTTCTACTTCTGATTTCACAGATTTTTCTTTAGGTATCTTCACTTTCCGAAGGAGTTCTCTGTATGATCTTTTCTCATAGCGATGTCTTGGAAGTTGAATACGTCTTTGCTGCCCATTGTAATATGCGTAATTATAACTACGACAAATGTGTTTCAACCATTGATTAAGTTTTCTGTCGAATGGATCCCGATTTCCGTATTTGTCATGAAAACTAACAAGCCTTTGCAAATTCTCGTCAAACTGCTTATCGTAGATATCTTTTCTGCTCTTGGGTAGACAATCATATCTTGCAGTATCCTCATTGAGAACTTTGTCAAGGTTTCTGTTATATCTCGCTTCATCTTCTGTCTTTATGTTTGCTCTTGCAGATACTAACGTAGGCATTTTGTCACTACTTATTGAGTTTTCATCATCTTCATGAACCTTTTTGTGTTCAACAAATGGGAAACCTATTTCAAGAAGTTTTTCATATCGATGTCTTGGTAGAGTTTTATTATAATAAAGTTGTCCATCATAGTATGCACGCCTAAAGATTTCACGTATAAACCTCGACCAATGATAAAGATGAGCATACTTTCCTCTGCTCGGAACATCCCAGGTTCCATACTTTCGATGAAAATTAGCAAGGTTTCGAAGTTGCACATCAAACATTTCATCATATATCTTTCTAAGTTTCTCTGGCTGTGTATTATATCTTTCAGTACATTCATCAAGAACCTTTTCGAGATTTCTCTTGTATTCTAATGTCCTCTCTTCTTCTTTGATCTTGACACTCTCTTCTTCAACTTCTTCAAGAGTTGTATCTCGTATGATTTCCTCGAATGGGTAACCAATGTCAGCCATTTTCTCATATCTTTGTCTCGTTAGTTGCAGACCGCGATGACAATGTTGTCCATTTAAATATGCAACCTTGTAGGTTCGATGTAATCTATAGAATAACCAATCATAAAGTCCTCTTTCAGTAGACGGAACTTTCCAATGTCCATTTTCCCGATGAAAATGAGCAAGATCTTCAAGATGCCGATCAAAGATTTTATCCAAATGCTTTTTGGTTCTCCTTGAAAGACTCTCATACTTCTCGGTGTATTCATCAAGCACTTTATCAAGGTTTGCTTGATACTCCTCCAAAGTTCTAGTATCTTCTATCTCTTCCTGCTTGACTTATGAACTCGCAAGGATCCTATCACAAGCTGTACTTAAACTAGCACTAGTAATGCTACTATCGTTTCTTTCTTCTTCCATCTTCATTTCCTCTAGAATACAAGGAGAAAGAGTTTCTTCACACATATACTACAATGTTCATGTTGATACCCTGGAAAAAGTATCTTTTTTGTCTGTCGTCCATTCATTCCATCATCTCATAACCTACTACTTACAACATCTCAATCTAACACATACACAATCGCCAACTAACCATTCTCAACGGTTGAATCAAATGTCATACAGTGTCAATAGCATCTAAAAGAATATAAGTTTAGGCCATTGCTACATCGATACGTAGGCCATCAATTACATGAACTATCCGGCAGAAGATCTCTTCCGAGTATTAATGCTATTCAATAGTATTACTAGCTTCTATCAGCTTATTACTTTCATTGCAAACATCAGTTCCATTCGAAACACAAAACAAGAGAGACAACTTATTTTCAAATTAGAAAAGAATTGTTGTGAAAAAGAGAGCAAACAAGCAAAGAGAGTACAAGACATATTAGGAGAAGCTTTGCAACGATTCATTTTCATCCCTTTTTCATTTCATTGACATTTGAACAAGTAAAGAGATTCAATCTTTAGTGACATTCGAGGTGAGTACTTATAAAGAGAGAGAGAGAGAGGTAGTAGTGTATCGGGAGTAGATACATGTAGTAGTAGTGTCACTGGTGGCTACTTTATATGTAGCAGCCAGGCATGACTACTTCTACTTCTAGCTAGTGATGTTGATGCAAAAGAAAAGAGTTCTTTTCTTGTCTCGACTTTTAGGAAATGAATTCTTTGCATTGGCTTCTTCTTTTTATTTATTTATGGAATGCTGTTTTATTTAATGTTTCATTCTTTACTGACTTTTATTTTCAAACATCTCCTACTCAGCAGCAGTTAGTTCATTTAGCATTTTCATTTCCGAGTCGTGAAAAATAGAATTTTTATTTGATTGAAAAAGAAAAGCTTGTAAAAACAATACTTGTTTCACACTATATCTAGTAACAATGTCTCAAAAGAACTCAGCAGCCAATACACCGGCTGGACCCTCCAGTAACAGCCATACGTCACCATCACCACAAAACACACCGCAACACATTACACTCCCCGAACCATTTGTCAATAAACTACGCAAACAAATTGAATTCTACTTTTCAACTCAAAACCTTTTAAAGGATCAGTATCTTAGAAACATCATGATGCAATATGGAGGTTCGTTCGTTCCTTTAGTGGTAATTTGTCAATTTCCAAAAGTCATGAGGTTGTGTGAGAGTTTTAATTTGGCTGTCGATCCATTCATGATTTTGAGGGTGATGGAAGGAAGTTCGGTGGTGTTTGTTACTATGGATGCTGTATGGATTGGAATACGGCATCCTGTTGGACAGGGAGTAGTAGGTGGACAAGGAGTAGTACAGGGAGGACCACCACAACCACAGGGACAGCCATCATTGCCTATGCCGACTGGACCTGTTCGAGCCACTAGTTTAGGAGTCATGCCCAATCCAATGAATAATGTTGCTGGTACAAATAGTACTCCTGCTGCAGGAACACCGACTCTTGTCTCTCCTCCATCTACTACTGCTGCTACCACTCCTACTACTACTACAACCACGACAGGCAAAGATACACCAACTTCTCATACTACGTCGGCTTCCAACGAATCATCACCTTCATCCTCTTCTTTGCCACAAAACCACCAAACTAGCCATACAGATACTACCGCTGCTGCTGTACCTGTTCACCCTACATCTTCTCAAACACCACCGGTACCCGTATCACCATCGAGAAATGTACCTCGTCCTAATTTACAAATGAGATCACACACTACAGGACAATTTACAAGAATGCATCCATATAACATGTATCCACCTAACCATGGTCATACTCATGGACATCCCATGATGAGACCACCTGCAGGTGGAATGGTACCACCTCCTCCTCCACCACAATATTATGGAAATGTCATGATGCCACCTATGAGAGGGAATGTACGATATATGCAGGGATATACTTATGTGGGATCGACTATGAGTTCTATGCCTGGTTACAAGTATTTTCATCCCAATCAAAATAATGGGACTGGTAGACCACCAGTCGTTATGGGTGGTAATAGTGTTGCAAGTGGTAATAGTGGTGGGAATCAGAGTGGTGGGAATCATAGTGGTGAGAATCAAAGAGACAATAGAGGGAATCATGGTGGAATGCCCAAATCTTCGAGTACTTCCAATCTATCTAAAAATAATCGAGAAAATGGAACTCGTAAATCTATGGATAAAAAGAAGAAGAAAGAGAAAGGTACGAGAAATACCAATGATACCAAAAAGAAGAAGAAAAAGGATGTCAATTTGGATGTAAATCATTTCCCAGCTTTGGGAGGTGGTAAAAAGGAAGAAGAAAAGAAGGTTGTAGTTCCGGTTGTGTCGGGATATGCTGCTGCGTTACTTGCCAAGAAGGAAAAGAAAGCACAAGATGTGAGTGGAAATTCAGATGTTGTGACTGCTTCGGAAGAGACTTCTGTGCAAGAGTTGGAGAAACAAGTATCCGCCATGAGTATGGAGAATGATGCGATTGCAGTTGGAGCATTGACGGGTTCACCTGTCAAAATTAGTCATGATGGAGTAGATGGAACAGAAAAGACAATGCCTCAATCCAAGAAAATAGAAAGCATTGAAATTGATGGACCGACGCCAAAGGAGGCGGCTCTACCCCAAAAGTCTGAAGCTTTAGATGGAAAAGTAGATTCTGTTGCCGTTCAACAAGATGCAAAGACTCCATCTACTGAAACATCAGCTCCAGTCTCTAGTTCTAGTAATTCTCCACCTCCTCCAGCTGCTTGGGGAGGTAAGCGATCATTTATTGATGTAGTAAAGAAGCAGCCATAATACTTTTATGAAGAATTATGGATAATAGTTTATGCGGGCAAAAGTGAGGTTGGATTTTTATTCATCATTTGATCTTTTGCTTCGTTAGAATATAGGTCGTATAATTTCATATAGCAAAGTCTTTACTCAGTCCTGCATGGAACTATGTAGTTCCTCTATACATCAATACATTCTTATCTACTACTTATTCTATTTCTATCCCCGTATGTTTCTATCTATTCATACTACTCTCAAGACTATGTCCAACTGTGGACAAATACAAATCTCAAGAGTAGTCAACAACGAATAGATTTGTGTGTCTGAATTTGATTCATAAAATACCTAAGACGAAGACATCTTTGCGCGTAGACGCATCATTTCCAATTCTTGTTCAAGTAAATCATCACCCTCCGTATCTAATTCAAGTCGAACTTGTCGCTCTAGTTCTTGTAAGCTCTTTCTTCTTGCTTGCCTTTCTTTCCTCTTTGCAGCAGCGTTACTCAATTTCTCTTCCAACTCGCGAATTCTCATTTGTCTATCCATGACCGGTTCTTCAGGAGTATCACATACATCCTCCTCTTCTACCATTGTAGATTCCTGTTTAAGCTTGGCTTCAAGCTCCTGAATTCTTTTGTGTCTCTCTTCCCTTTGCCTTTCTTCTGACAGTTGAGTGCTTTCTACGAAAGGCTTCTCTGGTGGTACTACACATTCATCATTTTCAGACTTGAGCTTAGCCTCTAGCTCCTTAATTCTAAGATGCCTTTCCTCTCTTTTTCTTTCTTCGGATAATTCTATGCTTTCTACAATAGGCTCCTCCGATGGCACTTCGCATTCATCAGTTTCCTCCACCACTGTTGCTGCAAACTTGAGCTTAGCCTCTAGCTCCCTAATTCTTCGATGTCTCTCTTCCCTCTGTTTATCAATTTCATCACGAGAAACCTCACATTCATCATCTACCATCTTATGGTTAAGCTTGGCCTCGTGCTCTTGGATTCGTCTGTGTCTTTGAATTCTCTTTTCAACTTCATCATCATCTATAGAACGAGGATTAGGATTAGAAACATTCATCTCAGATTGGATCTTTTCAGTTGCTACTCCAGACATTTGCTGTTTGAATAGCTTTTCTTCCAGCTCTTTAATTCTTTGATGACGATCCTCGACTTCACTGAAAGTTTCCGCTGGTTTAGTCTTTTCAACAACTTTTCTCGGCTCCTCTTTGAAGGTTCTTCTTTGCATGCGGATCTTTCTCTCCTTTACTTCAACTCTCCTTGGTTCCCTAGGAGCAAGAACATGTCTCATTTCATGAGTGCGTCGATTCATGTTGTTTGATCGAAGTACGTCAGGTCCAGCCAAGTCCTCCTCTGAAAGTGATTCAATCTTTCCCTCGTAGCTAGGCTTGGATGGAGCACCCATTTTGTTCATAGTGACAGTCTTGAACTCATTCTCAGATTGAGAGGTAGAAGGCTTGATTACTTCCTTTTTGAATTCTTTTGGAGGTTCAGGATAAGCAGGAGCAACAAATTCTTCCTTCTTTTCAATCTTTGCGTCAATGAATTCACCTTTCTCTTCCTTCTTCTCTTTTTCTACAGAATGAGAAGACATTGCTGGCATGTCTTGCAGTTTCACATTCGCTTCAGCTTCATCTCCCTCCTTCACTTCACACTTGACCTCTTTTTCTTTTCTACTGCTTTCCTTTCTATCGGCAATTTCTTTCTTTTGCAGCTTACGGATCACATCTCTGTTGTGCTTAATATGGACAGTGTCAACTTTTTCATAGTCACTGGTCTTTTCCTCAATCATGCTTGCAATTCTTTGATCAACACGAGGAGTAGACATTACTTTTTTAGAATCTGCTTTCTTTGGATATGGGTCTGTTCTCAAAGAATGCTTCACTTCACTGGTACCCTTGATCTCGGCTTTTGGAGCTTCTACCTTTTCATCAGTAGAATTATCATCAATACCATCGGCTCCAAATGAATGATTAATTTCAGTGATACTCTTTTTCTCAGCTTTCAACATTGCCTCCTTTTTGTTAACTAGTTTTTCTCCAGAAATTACACTCTGCTCTCTCATGGAATGATTCACCTCATAGTTATGTTTCTTTTCAACCAAGTATTCTTCGCCGTTGTCCATATCCATGTTGGTGATGCTAGGTTCTACTCTCAAGGAATGATTCACCTGATAGTTACGTTTCTTTTCTACAGAAGGCTCCTGGAAATGCGCATCCACGATTTGGTTTGGATCAAAGCCTCCACTACGCAAAGAATGTTGCACTTCAAGAGTTTCAATCACTTCACATACGATATCAATCACTTGATCTTCGGATAACTTGTCAGCATTGCCATTTTCGTGATTATCAAAATCAATTGGTTCCAAGGGAGGTAACTCGGATAAGTCTTCCTGTACATCTACAAAGGAAGTAATGGTAAAGAGCTGTTCCACCTGTTTGTCACCTTCAAAATCAAGACTTGGTACAATTTCATGTTTACTCTCTGGAAGTAAAAACATGGATTTCGATCGAGGCATATCTGCATCCGCATGCTGTTTCAACTGTACCTTGCACTCTGGCAATAGAAACATTGGCTTCTTGGTTGCCAATGGTGCATTCAATGGCTTTGGTTTGGATACTTGATTCGCCATGACATATGTTTTTGGAGGACTGTAGTGAAACTGCGTTTTGACCGTTGGTGTCTCTCTTTCTTCCTGTGAACTTGTCTCATCTACTACAGATTTCTGAGAATTCAATCTAGCATCAAAATCATTCAATTGAGCCTTTGGATCAAATTTATATTCCATCAATCTCCGATCCCAATCGTCCAACTGATGCTTCTCAAACGTCTCATAGCTAGTGTTGGAGCTAGAGGACCGTTCCTTTTCCTTTAGATTATCCTGAGCCCTCTGTAACAAACGGATAACTTCATCAATCACCTCCACTTCACGGGTATAATCTCTATCCTTGATTTGATTCACAATCTCGAGTAAATCCTTCATCTGATACTCTTGTTGTAAATTATTAAATTGTTGCTTCATCATGGAATCTAAAATATCAGACGCATGTCCTAGTTCTGGATGATCATTCAGAAAAGTCTGTTTCACTTTTGAAAACTCCTTGTTGAGAGAAGAAGCCTCCTGTTGGACATTATTCAGAAATTCAAATGTTTTCTTGGATGCTTGGAAGAAATCTTGAACTGCATCATTTGTTTGGAAATGATTGTTGACGGTCCAAAGAGATATTGAGGGAGAGTTTCTTTTTATGTGATGAGGAACAACTGTAAATGACTCTACAGACGAAGCAGCAATGACTGCTGCTACTAATGATGGTGTGTAGTGTACCATTGCTGTTATATATTATATAGAAATGGAAGGGATCAAAAGTACAACTGCAGTGAATAATGATTGTTGCAATTGTTCTTTGCAAAGTGACAGTTTTTTCGTTACATAATTTTTACGGTTGGTGCACAAGATGCAGATGGGACTAACTGTGCATTGGCTCACTACGGCTGGATTTGTACGGACAGACGTACCGGAAACTCATCTTTCCGTGTTGGATTCCGTGGGAATGCACATTCCGTACTTACGTTCCGTATGCAGTTGTGATTACATATTTTTAGCAGTAAATTTACACATTTTTGTCTCGTTGATTTTTTTGTCTTTTTCCTGTAGGTACTATGATGGTATATGTGAAAATGTGTTGAATTGTTTCTCCGAAACATATCAACAAGCTTTACACCTTCCCTTCTTATCGCAACGAAAACAACGCCAATGGTACCTTAATGAGCCCAAATCTTATTCATTTGAATATATATATATTTAATATTTTAGATTTAGATACATTATAACGTTGATTAGTGGTGCTACTTATGTTATGCTTACATGTTATGATGTGAGACGAATGCAGATGCAAAGATGGGACTAAATGTCGTACATGTGAGCTAAATGTATGTATATGATGACGTCATTAGTTTGTTTTAGTATTTGACGACACTACTTTCTTAGAAAATCTTGTACCTTAACACTTCTTTTAACGGCTACTATGACACTCTCAATATTACCGTTTTTTCAGTGAAAAAACGAGAAATATGATATGTCTAATGTTGTGAGGCTATTTGTGGTAATGCGTCGTGTACTGCACCAAGAGAATCGAAAGTAAACAGAGCTAATAGAACTGAATAGCTTTAATGAACCACTTGAATAATTACTTTGGCAAATATTTATTGTTTCGTGTAGCCACAAAAGATATGAGAGATGAGCAATTCTAAACTCTTCGTTTGTTTCTCTTGCTTATTCATGTTACCCCTACCTTCACTTATATATATTGCTCTGATGATTAAACTTTATGTTTGTTCAGTTCCACGCTTTGTTTTCCTAAATAGAGTATTTATGTAGAGCGCATAGTATGCAGATTGAAAATTGAAACAATACTATCATGCATTGTGATGCACCTAGTCTAGCTAGTGGTCTGACATTATGTATGCATATGTGTTTAATAGAAGGAAGCCGTCGTAGAAGAGTAGTTCTGTCATATCTATTCCACTAGGTCGCTTTGAGCGCGGAAGTCCTTTCATATCTCTTCATTCGTATTAGGAACATGCATTTTGTATGCTTGTAATGCTCAATGCTGAAAAAGTTCGGCCTTCTTACTAGGAAGTTGTTGATTTTCTGAGGAGGTTTCCTATGCGTGCATTTTCCTTTTTCCTCCATTCTACATCCAATTTGAACTCGATGTTAAGACGAAAAAGTGCCAAAAAGATATAAAAGATTTGTAAAATTGATTGTTACATGTATATTATAAAAATGATTATCAATCTTTTGTGCAGTGCACTAGTGATGAGATTCAAATGCTTCAGGTTGATCTGATAGATTGCTTTAACTGTATCGAGTAGTGTACCAACGACCGAGCCATTTGTTTCCTCCCAGATGGATTTTGTAGTTGTCGCGTTGAGAAGTCCTTTTGACCAAGAATATGTACTCCAAAGCAGCTAATAGAACAACTGCAACGGTTAAACATACAATTGATTGATGAACTGATGCTACGGAACTGAAACCACTGAGATTTGCAATGAAACTGGGATCTGAAGTAATGCAAGAAACCAAACTTAGACACTGATCTTCGCTGGGTTTTGTATGTTCCATTACACTTAATTGCGATCCAGAAACGCCATAGAATGTCATACTCAAGTACATTACCCATCGCAGATAAATTGGAACCTTTGACGGATTGACAAAAAATCCTGAACAGATCAAACTCAAAAAATGTTTATGGAATATATGCCTGAAACCGATTGATAGCTCTTTAGGGTCGCACATAGAGTTTTTCCAAATTGCAAAGTTGAAATAGTGAGCATGATGCAAAATAGATTTACATTCCAAAATGGATTCCAGTTCCAGCTGAATGTTGCAAACGCAAGAGTCAGAGAGACTATAAGTGAGATGATGGGGATAAACATCATTTGAATTGTTGATGCGATTTGATATGAGAGACAAGAAATTCGTTTATCTTCCAAGTCCCACATGTGAGCTTCCAACATTCGCCAAGTCATTATCAATCGCGTTTGAAATCAGATAGATGGCACAAGAGTAAAGGTTGATGTAATTAGAAAAGCTAGAATGAATATCGTCAAAAGAGTAAGTTTTATCAAGAATTTGAAATAAAGTTTACGTGACGCTTCAGATTTTAGGATATCAATGATTTTTGTATCAAAGACACCATTGTGAGAACTTATAGAGGTATCAGATATTGTGTTACGAGCGAAGGTAATGAAGGAATTATCGAGCGTTCTTTTGACTTTCATATAGTTCATGATGTCAGGGATAACAACGTGATGCACTCAATGCTTCTTCTTCTGTCACGTTTCTTGTAGAGGCACAAAGGAGATCGACAATTTATGATTCTCATATTACAGCGAGAGAATTACTCGTGAGATAGCAATAGGCGAAATCGTTGGAAATGATATAAATGAGTTTCGTTATTGTATTGCCATTCAGTGTGGAGTAATTACATCCCAAGTTGGTTCGAATAGTCTTCTCAGAAAGTTTAATTTACCTCAATATCTAAAAATCATCGACCTCATCATCACACAATGATCAATATATGCCATTCATACCCTTATCTTAATTGGAATCAGCACAATTTCATTATTCAATTTTACTTTTCTAAACAAGCATGTTTGCTTCCACAAATAATTCATAGTCAATAGATCGAATAGTGAATCAACCCACGATAAACTCTGTCGCAAGCTCCCCTAGTCCTGCTACTATTTCCCTTTTTCCCATTACAGCTCATCAGAAAAGAGGGGCAAGAGCACCAATAAGAATTCCGAAACATAGTAGACATATGCCAATCCCTAGAACGACCTTATTTGGTTTATATTCACAACAAGAAGTCGTCCAAATAGAAGTGGTACTACTTCTTGGAGTCAATTTATCACAAGTCATCTCAAGAGGATCAGTTAGTTCCAACGAAAGGCGTCTGCTTTGGAAACTCTCATCTTGAGAATATTCTAGGGAAGATACTTCTTCTTGTTCTTCTTCATCTTCTGGCAATGGGGTTTCGATATTGTCCTCTGTTTGGAGATTTAGAATTGCAACATCGATATCACCCGAAGTGAGGCTCTTGTTGCTACGACGAAATGTGGAGTCTACTTCTTCCATCCTAGTATCTAATGATATTCTCTTTACTTCTTGTGAAAAGTTGATGTGTGCAAGGAAGTTACTACGTCGCTGTCGCCCTCTCTCATCGAAAAGGTCATTGCAAATTTAATGTTTTAGTCTTGCTTTTTGGAATTTAGCTTCAACTTCCCTTTGTTTGTTGCATCAAACGAGAAATAGAAAGCAACTCCTATTCAAATTGTTATGGAATTCTTCGGAATTGCGAAGGAGTTTAGATCTAGAATGGTACTTGATGTCTATACAATCGCAAATATTGCATTCAATGTGTTCATAGTGCCATCATGACAATGATGGCCTCGTGAATTTTAGAAATTAATTGCACAGAATTCTTTGCTTACAAAGCAAGTCACTATCTAGCAACTTCATCTCATAGAGTTGCAAATGCCTTGTATGGTGAAGAAATACACGAAGATCATTTTCGATTCCGTCCATTTAGAACAAGATCATATCGTTCTTGGCAATTTAATCACTCCTAGCAATGAAGAATTTAGATAAGCAAGGAACAGCTAAAACTGAGAGGAGCCGAGCCATCAGCCATGATGCATGCATCATCTCGTATAAATGAATTCCTTTTTAAAAGAGACTAGTATATCAATCTGAAGATAAGCTTCCTTTCTCTTTGATAGATCTGGAATAATATAGGCGAAAGAACTATTTTGATCAAAGAGGAGTCCGCACCATAGGAAAAAATGAAGCCTTTTCAAAATCGGACCATTTACATTTCGAACAATGGTACAATACGGTGCTAAAGCTACAATACTCATATTACTACAGAAATGAAACTTTCAAAAGTGTACACTGTTCCCGATGCGAGTGACGTACTTTTAGCTAAACTCTTACTTACACCATGCCTCTTCATATTACACCAGTCAGAAAGATTGTTTGAAACACAGCAGAAGGTCAAAGAAAAGCCTGGTAAATCCATATAGACTTATAATCAAGCTACGATGAGTATGCAAACTATTTCAGTAAGAATGTATGCCTCAGTGTAGTCCATGCTCTTTGAACTGACTTTTATTAAGCCTCCTACTCGTAACACCTCTGTATTAGATCCGTTTCATTTACATAGAGGTGGCAGCTGAAGGCCGGAGAAACTTGTTTGAAAGGTGATTGAACATTAAGTGTGAGAAGGCCGGAACATGTAAATCAATCGTTGAACGATGTTCAAAATATCATTTCTTCTGCCTGTTTTGAGTACAAAAGTAATGCATATTATGACATATTTAGATAGTGTACGAAGAGAAGTTCCGCCTCCTGTTAGGAAGATGATGTTTGCCGGGAAAGGAAAGCAGATGCTTTGATAGGGGATGTTGGATTTTACCTACTGATTCAGACAAACATCACAAAACAATTGAAACATATCTCTTTGACCTTTTGTAAACATGAACTTTGATCGCCAGCTAAAGAGAAACATCAATAGACTCGAAGGTGTTCAAGATGAAAAATCTACTTTTATGCATTCTGCTGAACAATTACATCTTCCTATGCGAACGTCATACTATTCTTCAGCAACATATTCTAGAATAAAAGATACTCCGTCGTCAAGATCGAAGGAGAAGGTCAGTGAAAAAAGAAAGCAGAGAGAAGATAAAGATGTACCCGTCATCTGTACAAAAGGAGGCGTAAAAGTTCCGTTCCCTGTGAAGCTCATGGATCTTCTGAACCTCATCGATACGAAAGAACCTCAACTTGCATCCATCATCTCTTGGCAGCCCTCTGGTGAGAGCTTCAAAGTACGAGATAAGAAACGATTTGAGAAGGAAGTACAAAGCCATTTCTTTACTCAGACCAATTATACAAGCTTTCGACGTCAATTGAATCTTTGGGGCTTCAAGAGAATCGATGACAAGCATAGTGAGGATTGTGGAGCTTACTTACATCCAATGTTTAAGCGAAATGATATGTACGCTTGTCGATTGATGAGACGTTTGAGTCGTAGTAAGGATTCAACAAGTCAAGATACTGCCAAATCGCTTGCTTCCAAGTTAACGAGCTCGTCAAAGAATTCTGCCAAAGTTTCAAAAGCTAGAAGAGTTTCTTCTACTATCTCCAATAAGAAGAACAATGATACCACGCCAAGCCCTGATGAAATTGTTCAAGTCAAGCTTCCCACAATTGTCTCTCCTATGAATAAAGAAGAGAAATGTATGCACTTTAGTGAAAAGAGAGCAAGGAGAGTCTCTGAGAAGAGTAATATCTCTTATTGGAGTGATGAGGAACAAGATCATATTTCGTCATCTACTCGTACTATCCGTCAAGGGAACCTCACTAATGATGCATGTCGAAAGATATCTATGGATTTGAGTCATTCATCTCCTTCTTGCTCCTCATTTTCATTAGATACTTGTCAATATTCTCAGTCTCTGCAAGAAAATGACTTGGAGCCTATTGTAGATGTCAAGGAATGTACGCTTCCTCGCAAAGCAATGATTCTGTTCTTGGTTCATGCTATGCAGGAGAGTGACTACTTTCAGACTGAGGAGCCTACTAGTTGTCATGATACTTTCGATCAATTTGTTTGGTAACATTTTTTTCTCGCTCCAATTTTGATACGATTTTGCTTTTTAAAACCAAAAGGAGGCATCGTGTTTTCTTTCTATGAATCAACTTAGTGAGAATGCAGGCTTCGAGATATGTAATGCTAAGAGATAGATGGAGAGAAGCTCTTTCACATAACGACTTACGATTTTGTAGTAATACATCCGCAATAGGCATAGGCTCATACCACCTAAAAGAAAACCTAATCAAACTAAAGAAAGAGGATGACTGCTTACTCGAAATTGCTGACAGTCCTGATCGTCCCAATGGTCACCGGGTCAATCTCGTTTGTGAGGACAATCCTTTACAGGGTTTCTTTTTCATTCTAGTTTACTCAAGGCCTCATGTACAGTCTATCCAGAATAGGAATCCAGAGTTGAACTGGCTGGTTTCAAGCATTTGCTCTAGCTTTCAAGGCTGGTGGAGATAATGACTTTGGCGACGACCAACTAGAAGTAGTCGATAGAGAAGGTATTGATGCTCCTCGTCTTCGAGACTCAGAACGTGAACGAAGACAAGAGATTGTTAGACAACAATTCAAACGAAAGTCTGTCACTTTCAAACCTTATTCTTTTGATGCAATGGTAAAAAAGGAGGGAGTAGATTATGAAAGTAATGAAAATTCTCTTTTTGGGTTAGACGACGAAGAAAGAGCATCTTGACTTGTTTGTCATCCTTGATTTTGAACCTATTGTAGATGTAAAAGAATGTATGCTTCCTTACAAGGCAATGGTTCTGTTCTTGGCCAATGCTATACAGGAGAGTGACTACATTCAGACTTAGCTTACTAGGCTATAAGTCGCTGTTCTTCTTATCCTTATCAAAGCTTTACCTCGTTCCATATTGGATATCATGACTCCATGTCTTCTGCCTTTAGATGCGTTACTATTTTTCATCTCTACAAAATGCTAAGGCGAACACAGCGAACAATTTGTTGTTATTTCTAAAAGAATATTTTTATGAAGTAGTGTTCCTCTAGAATTTTCATTTAAACTATAGTATTTGTCACATTCTATGTATCTCCTGCTGCTTTCTTGTTCTAGCTAGTGAGTATGTACAATTGATAGATAATCATAGCTAAGAAAGGTGCATGTGAAGAAATTCAGCACTGATGCATGCTTCTTCTCGGGAGAGCGATAGATCACGAAGTACACGTGTTTTGCACGCATACCATTCTCTTGTTCTTTTGTTCTTCGACTCCCTCGACATCTACAACATTCTCTTTAGTAGTCGTCGCCCCCGTTTTCATTTGAAATTTGAGGTATACGTAAAACCGTCGAGAAGAACAACAAGTCAGCTTCTCTTGCTGACATCAGCACGTACTTGTCAAAAGACATGAAAATCATCTCACATTTGTCTATTTTTCCTCTTGACATTTGAAACTGAAGAATCTTGAGTACAAAAAACACCAAAACTTCAAACGGCATTCCTACTTTCTTCAGAAAGGGGGAAAGTCTAAGCAGTGACGTCGTGGCGATCGAGGCAAAATTCCACTGCAGGCTGGATAGGGGTAGTTTGTCGGGGTAGTTTTATCAACAAAAGTGCTCAGCTTTATTTCATCATCCATATTTTTTTGATAAAACATTACATTTAGTAGTATACAATGAATTTCGGATCAGTTTCACCTTATCAAGGTTATAATCACTGCTATGACTACCATGAGCCAGTATTTCCAAGTGCTTCAGAAAATTGCAGTGGTGAAAGAAGCAACCAAGTTTCTCCGAATGCACTTGCATCAAGAAGAAGCAGCAAACGGAGAGTAGAAGAAACAGACCAAGAAGAATTGCCTACAATCTGCACAAAAGGAGGCGTCACGGCACCTTTCCCTGTAAAGCTCATGGATCTTCTGAACCTCATCGATACGAAAGAACCACAACTTGCATCCATCATCTCATGGCAGCCATCTGGTGAAAGCTTCAAAGTGAGGGATAAGAAAAGATTCGTAGAGGAAGTACAGAGCCTTTTCTTTACCCAAACAAACTACACAAGCTTTCGTCGTCAACTGAACCTTTGGGGCTTTAAGAGAATAGGTGACAAGTACAATGAGGATTGTGGAGCTTACTGTCATCCAATGTTTAAACGGAATGATATGTATGCTTGTCGATTGATGAGGCGTCCTGGCAAGGAGAGTTCATCTCAGGCAAGTTCTCAGTCAAAAAGCAAGACAAAGTCAAAGTCTATGAAAGCTACCAAAGAAGCTAGAAGAATCTCTCTTTGTTCCAAGAAGGAAGAAGCTACGATTACTAATATCCTTGACTTCTTTCAGGATGATACTACTAATGTGCCGCATCTTTGGCCTTTTACCTCAATTGTTCCTATGAATAAGCACGATGCACCTGTCGAAAATTCTACCAGAAATCACTTGACTTTATGCTCCACTTCTTCAATGATATCGAGTGAGTATTCTTGCAATCGTTCTCAAGACCATGACTTGAATTTTATTGTAAATGACGATGATAGCAACCCTATCATACTAGAAGACGAATTCGAACCAATTGTTGACGAAGAGAAGGAATGTGTACTTCCTCATGAAGTTGTTGTCCTTTTCTTGGCCCATGCACTAACGAACAGTGACTGCCTTTGAGAGAAATTATTTTTTCCAAGTTTCTTTTCTTAGATGATGACATGATTTCAACTTTACACTAATTTCTATTTTAATTTATATGTCCATCGAAATCATATAAATTTATGTTGTATAGTTATAGTGTATTTGAGCTTCTTGTTAGTGTAATACATTGGTGAAAGAGAAATGAATAAGAAATTTGTTCTATTATAACTTTCGATTGAAGGCCGTTATATGACAATGACGTGGACAGTTCACGTTTAAAAAACACATTCACATTACACATGCTAGCATATGCTGCATTCAAGAGATACACAAGTACCATTAGATATACACTCATCATCAGCTCTAACGATGCCAAACATGACAATATACAAGTTATTTTTTCTACTGAAGTAGCCGCTTAGATTAATGATTCAGCTTCAAGTGATGTTCACCAGCGCGCTGTATCAAAATGTCACAACATATGCTATTCTCTTCGCTTACAGGGAGAATAGAAGGAGTTTTAGACAAAATTAACCAAATTGTTCTCAAAAATGCTTCGCTTCTTCAGAAAGAAGGAATGTTTATAAATACCTTTCCTACTAACGAAAGAAGCAGACTTCAACTTGGCTCGGGAGGTTGTTTTATCCAAGCGCAATTCATCATGAAACAATACACTTTTTGACAAAACCGTTTCATAGTCTTAAATTAAAGCAACCCCTAAGGTACCTTTAAGATGATCTTCCATGCGTTAGTTTCACCTTATCAAGGTTACATTCACTGCTATGACTACCACGAACCATTGTTTCCAATAAGTGGTACTACTGGAAATTCTAGAAGCATCGAGGTTTCTCCGAACAAAGCACTGCCAGCAGCAGCAAGAAGTAACAAATTCTCGGTCGACATGCAAGGAGATACAGATTCAAATGTGCCAGTCATCTGTACAAAAGGTGGCGTCAAGGCACCTTTCCCTGTGAAGCTCATGGATCTTCTGAACCTTATCGATTCGAAAGAACCACAACTTGCATCCATCATCTCTTGGCAGCCCTCTGGCGAGAGCTTCAAAGTGAGGGATAAGAAGCGCTTTGAGAAGGAAGTGCAGAGCCTTTTCTTTACCCAGACCAACTACACAAGCTTTCGTCGTCAATTGAATCATTGGGGCTTCAAGAGAATTGATGACAAGTACAGTGAGGATTGTGGAGCTTACTGTCATCCAATGTTTAAACGGAATGATATGTATGCTTGTCGATTGATGAGGCGTCCTGGCAAGGAGAGTTCATCTCAGGCAAGTTCTCAGTCAAAAAGCAAAGCAAAGTCAAAATCAAAAACTACCAAAGAAGCTAGAAGAATCTCTCTTTGTTTCAAGAAGGAAGAGGCTACGCTTACTAATAACCTCGACTTTTGTGAGGATGATACCACTAATGTGTCGCCTCTTGGGCCTTTTACCTCAATTGTTCCTATGAATAAGCACGATGCACCAGTTGAGAATTTTACCAGAAATCACTTGACTTTATGCTCCACTTCTTCAATGATATCGAGTGATGATACTTGCAATCGTTCTCAAGACCATGACTTGAACTTGATTGTAAATGACGATGATAGCAACCCTATCATACTCGAAGACGAATTCGAACCAATTGTTGACGAAGAGAAGGAATGTGTACTTCCTCATGAAGTTGTTGTCCTTTTCTTGGCCCATGCACTAACGAACAGTGACTGCCTTTGAGAGAAATTATTTTTTCCAAGTTTCTTTTCTTAGATGATGACATGATTTCAACTTTACACTAATTTCTATTTTAATTTATATGTCCATCGAAATCATATAAATTTATGTTGTATAGTTATAGTGTATTTGAGCTTCTTGTTAGTGTAATACATTGGTGAAAGAGAAATGAATAAGAAATTTGTTCTATTATAACTTTCGATTGAAGGCCGTTATATGACAATGACGTGGACAGTTCACGTTTAAAAAACACATTCACATTACACATGCTAGCATATGCTGCATTCAAGAGATACACAAGTACCATTAGATATACACTCATCATCAGCTCTAACGATGCCAAACATGACAATATACAAGTTATTTTTTCTACTGAAGTAGCCGCTTATTAGATTAATGATTCAGCTTCAAGTGATGTTCACCAGCGCGCTGTATCAAAATGTCACAACATATGCTATTCTCTTCGCTTACAGGGAGAATAGAAGGAGTTTTAGACAAAATTAACCAAATTGTTCTCAAAAATGCTTCGCTTCTTCAGAAAGAAGGAATGTTTATAAATACCTTTCCTACTAACGAAAGAAGCAGACTTCAACTTGGCTCGGGAGGTTGTTTTATCCAAGCGCAATTCATCATGAAACAATACAATTTTTGACAAAACCGTTTCATAGTCTTAAATTAAAGCAACCCCTAAGGTACCTTTAAGATGATCTTCCATGCGTTAGTTTCACCTTATCAAGGTTACATTCACTGCTATGACTACCACGAACCATTGTTTCCAATAAGTGGTACTACTGGAAATTCTAGAAGCATCGAGGTTTCTCCGAACAAAGCACTGCCAGCAGCAGCAAGAAGTAACAAATTCTCGGTCGACATGCAAGGAGATACAGATTCAAATGTGCCAGTCATCTGTACAAAAGGTGGCGTCAAGGCACCTTTCCCTGTAAAGCTCATGGATCTTCTGAACCTCATCGATACGAAAGAACCACAACTTGCATCCATCATCTCTTGGCAACCCTCTGGTGAAAGCTTCAAAGTGAGGGATAAGAAACGATTTGAGAAGGAAGTACAAAGCCTTTTCTTTACTCAGACCAACTACACAAGCTTTCGTCGTCAATTGAATCTTTGGGGCTTCAAGAGAATCGATGACAAGCATAGTGAGGATTGTGGAGCTTACTTACATCCAATGTTTAAGCGAAATGATATGTATGCTTGTCGATTGATGAGGCGTCCTGGCAAGGAAAGTTCATCTCAGGCAAGTTTTCAGTCAACAAGCAAAGCAAAGACAAAATCAAAAGCTACCAAAGAAGCTAGAAGAGTCTCTCTTTCTTGCAATCGTTCTCAAGATAATGACTTGAATTTTATTGTAAATGACAATGATAGCAACCCTATCATACTAGAAGACGAATTCGAGCCTATTGTTGACGAAGAGAAGGAATGCGTTCTTCCTCATGAAGTAGTTGTCCTTTTCTTGGCCCATGCGCTAATGAACAGTGACTGCCTTTGAGAGAAATCATTTGCTCCACTTTTCCTTTGGTATTTTTTCGGAGTTTTTTTCTTTAATGACATGATTCCAATATCAATTTATATATCCATTTATGTCATATAAATAAATATATTTATATAATATCTTCGAGTTACTTGTAAATTTTTAAATACAGAATTGAAACTGGTGAATGTGAAATGAATGTTGAATAAAATTTGTTTTATAACGGTTGATTGAAGGCCGTTATATGACTATATGACAATGACGTGGACAGTTTACTTTTCAAAGACAAACACTCAAACACTTTTACATCACACATTAACATATGTTGCATTCAAAAGAGATGTACAAGTACCATTAATACTCATCATCAGAACTAACGATGACAAACATGACAGAGTACAAGTTATTTTTTCTCCTGACAATCTTCTGTATCTTTCGAGGAGAGGTTGCTGCATTCATCAGCAGCAGCAGCACATCATCCTCATTTTCTTTCTTTGCCAGCAGACGTTTCTCTTGTTTGGAAAGAAGAAAGAAATATAATTCTTATCTATCTTCCTCAATGAAAGAAGAAGATCAAGATGCACTCATTTCATCAAAAGATGTATCCATAGTCGAGAAATGTTATCAAGCATTTAATAACCGAGACATGTCCAAACTTGCTTCCTGCTTCAGTGCAAACTTTAAATACGACGATGGCCAATATCTCGGAACCATCACATCCAAGCAAGAACTCATACAACATTTTCAAGAATTGCGAAATGTCCTTCCTTCCGATTCCAAAGTTATCATGGATGATATTGCAATCTGTACTCTGACTGGAAACATTGGGACGAAATGGCATATTGAAAAAGGTGATGGATCTATTGTAAATTATACAAAAGGGGTATCGTTTTATACTACTGATTCGAAAGGATTGATTAAAACTGCTTTTAAAGTATCGGAAATGATTGTCAAACCTAGTACAGATATGGCAGATCGGTTAGTTTCATCTGCTTCAAGATTTATGAATGATGACAAGCAGACAAGTAGTCAAGACGAAAGTTTTAATACAAATGCCTCCATTATTGAAAAGTACTTTGAAGCATGGAATCGCAGAGATATGGATACAGCATTAGCTTACTTCTGTGACGACTGTATATATGAAACGGAAGATCCTGTCTTTGTCGCAAGTTTTCGAGGAAAAAAAGAGTTACGTAACCATCTTGTTAAAAATGCAAAGTCTTTGCCATCATCAGCACAAATCATTCTGGATGACTTGGCGATTGATACTTTGTATGGAACATTCGGGGTGAAATGGCATTTGGAAGTCAATGGAATTTCTATACCCAATCTAAGGGGATGTTCCATGTATACTCTGGACAAGGAGAGTCAGCTTTTGAAATCGGGCTACGATGTGACTGAGTCTCCAGTAAAGGTACCTAGAATTGCTCGAAAGGCTATCAATCTACCATCGAAGCTATTATTGTCATTACTAAAGTAATAAATGACCTGGATTTTAAAAGGTTTATGTACTATTCTTAGTTGTTATTATGTAAGAGTCATAGATTCATGCACATACATTTCTTCTGTTAAGGCCATGATCAAGACAAATTCCATTTCATATGCTCCCAAAATTCTTCATCATCCTTTTCCTTCTTCGTCTTTCTGTTCCTAATTTCATCAAGTAACGCCTTAATGAGTTCTTCCTCTGCACATACTTCATTCAGCCGTCTTAGAGCATGGGCTTCTTCTCTGATAGCTTGTACTTCTTCTTCCTGTACATCCTTTAGGTGGTATTCCAACTCGCGAAAAGAATTTGGACGCATAAAGTCCTTGTACTTGGTTGTCATGAGGTTTTCAAATATCTGGTCTTCCTGCATTGCCTCTTGAAACAATCTATGCGCAAGATGAACGTTATCCTCTTCTACGTGTTCGACATTTCTTATGTATTCTAGAGCAGCTGTCAGAATCTCTTCTTTCAAATCGTCCTTTTGATCCTGTAGAATGCGAATAGTTTTATCAACAAGTCTCTCTCCTACCTTTTCGTCTTGCGTATTTACAAAATAGAGAGCAGCTTGAATAATTCCCTGGCATAGATCTTCTGCAACTCGAGCTACATCACTGCCATCCTCAAGATACATGTTCTCAATGCTCTCTTCAACTTTATGCAACATTTCAATCTTTGATAGCTTCTCATCTGCATCTTTCTTGCGATCTTTTAGTTGCTCAAGCGATTGAGTAACTTGTTCATTGTGGGAATGATAAAGATCATCGATACTCTTCATACCCTCCCACTTTTTGAGTGAGTTGAGCTCTTTCAGTGCTTCTTGGAGCACATCTTCTTGATTGTATAGCTCAGCTAAATGATGAAGAGAATCTTTAGCTTCCTCGACAGCATGTATCTCGACAAGTTCTGCCGCCTCCAAACGATCTTGAAGAAAAGAATCAGCTTCTTCGGTCATGGAGTTCTCAGCTAGAAACTCTCTCAGTACATTCTCTTCCTGAAAGGCACGCTCAAAATCACTATGAACTGCTTCCGTATGCTTGGCCTCAATTTGTTCTTGCATATGAACAAATTCAAGAGCAGCTTCAAGAGTCTTTTCCGCTAATTCTTCTGTTGCTTGGATTGCATCTGTATCCCATATCTGCTGCTGAGAGATAATTTTTCTTTCAGTGTTTTTGAGATCTTCCCATTTCTTTTTCATTTGGGATTCTGCATCTTGATTTTCATGTGCTTGATTCTGCCTCATTCTTCTCCCTACATCATTGCGACGCAACACTACAAATGAAGACACGAATGGTAGGAGGCATGCTAGTAAAGCAATATTGTCGAATTTCATGATTCTTATTTGATTCTTCAAGATTTTATAACATCTAGATGATGATAGGTCTATCATATCTCTCTCTCAACATAGAAAGGAAAAGGCTTCGCATTTCTTGACAGAAAAGGTTTCAAAATGAGAAGGGTCTCATGTGTGCCGTTTTATACGGTTATAGCCCTTGTCAATTTTAAGTAAATAGAGGAAGAGTTGAAAATTTTAAAAATGCACGAAACCAATGTTTCATAAGCGACGCTCGTGACTATTAATTGTATAGTAAAGTAATAAAGTCAATATATTATGTGTATTATTAGCGTTAATTGAGGTAGATTTTAGTATTCTAGCTACTTCCCGAATTGAAAAAAAATCCAATATCTTCTAGAGCAATGACATTCTTTACTTGTCATGGCTTTGATATGGGGAAAGGTACCATAGTTAGCTATACTGCAACATCATTGAAATTATCGTCGTCATCTACTACTCCAGTATTGACATCTCCAATACAATCTCCACCATCGAATTTGCATTCAGTAGTGTTGTAGAGCGGTCCATCACAGACATCATTTCCAACTAAATAAGGATTATCCACTATACAATTTCGATATTGAGTATTGAATTCAATACAGTCTCCACCGTCATAGTTGCATTCTATAGTATTATATGCACCACCATCACATTCGTCATCCGCAAGAAAGTAAGGAAATTCAATATTGCAATCACTTCCATACTTTTGATTAAACTCGAGACAATCACCACCATCGAAACCACATTCTTCAACATTAAATGCACCTCCATTGCAATATCCATCACCTACCAATCGTACATTGTCAACGGTACAATCAGGATACAATGCATTAAACTCACTACAATCACCTAAATCATATCCGCACTCTAAAGTGTTGTACTTTTCATCACATTGTCCATCACCGAGCCAATCAAATTCTTCAATATTGATACAGTGTGGATAATCTTTTATACGACAATCTCCCCCATCATAACCGCATTCTAGAGAGTTATAAGGATATCCATCGCAATAGTTATCTTGAATCCATGACCAATTGTCTACTGTACAATTTGGATATTTTGGTATAAAAGAGGGTAAACAATCTCCATGATCAAAGTTGCATTCAGTTGTATTGTACATTAAGTCACATTTTCCATTTCCAAGGTAAGAAATTGGTGCTTGACATTTTGAATTGTTGTGTATCGTTTGATGATCATAGTGGTTGGTACGAGAGGATAGTCCTGCCATGATTCCTCCAATGAGAGTACCTACTAGAGCCAATGTGATTGATGCTGTGATGAATATTCTTTTCCAAGTCCATTTCTGGTTCATTAAATGTGTTTCTTCTCCTTCTTCTTGAGGAGGAGATGCAGACTTGCGGATGAGATGAGATAGGTTCATCGATACAGCAGGAGGTACAGTCTCATCTTTTCCAACGTCATTGTCTGTGGTTGTGAAATTGAACCAGTCATTGGATGGTAAATTATTTATATATTGTTTACTTCTCATGTTGATGATTTCTTATTTGTGCTGTTTGCTAGAGCAGAAGTATTCTATTTGAATTGAATATGTGTTGCAGATGAGTATGAGATGATATGTTTGTTACTTCATTTTTAGGATTTTGGCGCTCATGATTCTTGTTTGGAGAGTAATGGTTCATTCGTGTTTAAGTCAAATTTTGACATTATTGAAGAATATCAGTTTGGTTCCTTCGCAGTCTTCCAGTTTGGGATATTCATACCCAATTTGTGGCAACTTCCTGGTCAGATATGAAAAGGACTATTGCAACGTTTTTAACATGGGAAAATTTCCAATGCACCCTTTTTGTAATCATTGCAGATTGTTTCTACAGCTTTTACGTCAAAAAGCAATTAGAAAGGATTGGGAAACAAGAACATGAAGAATCATCATTTATAGACAATAAATGTCTTCCTTCTTGATAGCGAAGTTTCACGTACACATGATTGAGATGTAAAAGTCATTTCCTAAAGTCAAATCTTTTATTTACTCTGTAACTTGATACTTTTTCTACTACTCATCAAACACCAATCCAAGCAACAGCGTCAGCAATGAAACGATCGAACATCCTAATAAAACACCAAAAGGCTTGAACCACTCCATCAAAACATCTTGTTTTCGACTCGCTACAAACCCATTAAAACCAGCCAATAACATGAACCCAACTAAATCAAACGCATCTGCAATCGTCGCAGATGATTTCCTCCCACCTCGTTTCAAAGCATACATACTCGGCGGTATATAAAACGGAATGGAAAATGCTACTCCCCATAAAAACATACTCGTTGAAGCCATGATGGGAGTCATATTCCATAGAGAAGATATATATCCCAAATGAAGTATACAAATCCCACATAAACTTCCTAGTAATCCAACAACACTCCATAATTTCTTTTGTATAGTAAAGGAAGTAAATCGTTTCGCACCAAAGGATACACTCAACAAGGATCCTAATGCATACAACGATCCAACCCATGCCGCTTGCGATGAAGTCATTTCAAATGCTTGATTCATATAGGATGGCACAAATAATAAAAAGGATGCAATAATCATTAAACATGATCTTGAAACGAGATGCATCCAGAATGATACTCGTTTCGCTTCTGTTTGGAGTACTTTTAGTGAATCTTGAATGGTCGGTCTCGATTGTGCTGAAGTAGTGGATACAGTACCCACAGCAGAAGTCTCTACGTGTTCCTCCTGATTATCTTCCTGCAATAACCTCTTATTCGTTTGAAAACATGAAAATAGAATCAAGGGAATGATCTGCATCAAACCCGAACAGAAAAACACCCATCTCCAACTCCCATCTACCCCCGTCCCTACATTCATTTTCTGCACTTGATTCAATACAAATGAAAAAAGTATAAAACTACAAGCATTCCCCACTCTACCCGCAACCGCCAATTCCCCAATTTTACCAGGCCAATCACTCTCCAAAAAAACACCATGAATCGCATTCAAACAAGCAGCCCAACAACTGCTAAATATAAAATCCACCATGATCCAAGTCACTGCAAACATTTTAAAACTAGACGTCGAGCTAATAACTAGCATACAAGTCATTAAACTCCCCAAAGCAATTTGTAAACATTTTACACCACCTTGAGAATCAATCACGGGCCCTAATAGTATCTTACCCAATGCGATACTCATGGTGGATAATGTCAGTGTTTGACTTATAATGTGTGATGGTGAAGATTGAAATTCATTCAAAAGTCCTGAATTTTGAGAAGTTAATAGAGCGAAAGTAGATGGTAAGGCACATTTCGCCCCCATGACTGTAAAGTATGTAGCGAATAATGCACAGGACATGAATACTTTGCTTCTTTGTTCTTGTCGTTGATGTGATGAATATTCTTGTCCTCCCCCTTGAAGTGATACATCATGATGTTGAAACGATGAATGCGATGTAGAGGAGGATGAATATCGTCTAATGTGTAAAGGTAGTAAATGATCTTGATCACTTGTAGTAGTAGAAGAAGAATGAATTGAAGGTCGAGGAGATAAAAGTGAAAAACTCATTGGCATGAAAAAAAGTGAAGAAAAGAGAAACAAAGAAAATTTCAGTTTCTTCTTTTCCAGCATTTTATAAATCTGAGCGACTGTTACTGTATAGACTAGTGTTGCGTGTTTCTTGATATTATTGGAAGGGAAGGAACAAAGGATTGAAATATAATACCAGTAGAGTTTAAATTGCAATTTTGCATTTTGCATTTTTCGTTGTCAAACATACACATCCTGGCCTAGCCATTGAAATGGTTAGACACTAGAGCCATATAGGATAGTTACTTCTCCTCCTACCTTCTGTCATGGTATTAAAAGTACGTACATTTAACAGTGTTTGGCCTCTCGATGGCCTGATAGCTCCTCTAGAGAAAAAGTATCAAGTATCATATGAAATCAGAAGTTCATGATTCATGAGCAAACAAACTATTCAATCATGAATATCTTATTGAATTAAAATCTTCTGTAGTACAAAAGCATCAGTCTTGAAACAAAAGATAATCCATCAAAAGCCGGTCCAAAAAGCCGGTCACACAACTATCCAAAAGCCGGTTTTCCAATCTTTTTCCGTTTTCCTTTTTTCGGAAGAAGGACGAAGCATCGGCTTGAGAAAAACGGAATGCAAGGAAAACTTGTACTCACAGGCTTAGGCTTCAAAGGGAACATTGACACAATCGTAAGGAAAATTGGATATGTTTCATTCCTGCTTTGATACGATTCAGGTGGAGGATGCATGATGATGGTGCTGCTACATGATCTAGATATGGAACGGTAACATTGTGAAAGACAGACAAGGGCATAGTCGTTTTTGAATAGTTTAAAATGTGTCATGATGATTGGTCAAAGCCTGCGATGAGAGAATAATAGTGAAAAAGTTCAAAGGAAACAGAGCAAACATGAAATTGTCCGTGAGAGTGACTCCTTGAGGAGCTAAAGGGCAGCAGAGCAATCATAGCTTGATGATAGTTAGTTATTGATGGACGAGTTTTCAAAATAGATGCCAGCATGCATGACTTTGAAGAAAGCTTCTTTATCAGCCAGCCAGAGTTTGATTACTAGGTAAAGAGAAGACGTACCCCTCTAGCTAAATGAAGTCATATCTCAACTATAAACTTAACTTGGTACAATGGAAACTGTCAATAGAAAACAAGGCAGAGCGATGCAAAATGGAAAATTTCGGTTCTTTACGAAAAAGAGACATTACAACGATCATAATTGATAAAATAAAAAAGAAGAAGCAGCAAATAAAAGAGAGTAATCCTATGATTAAAAGAACGACTTTAACTTTCCCCAAAACTTAACAAAATAGATCCCTCTTGGTACAAGGCAAACGTACAGCCTGAGTAAAACCCTTTTGATACTTGAATCGAATCACCTTGTCAATAATAATCCCTGATCCTGTATTGGAATACTTGACACGGCCTTTGGAACGGTCAAATCCAACTTGAGCGGCTTTACGTGCTGTTCTTGCTGCTTTGGCTCTTGCTGCTCCAATGCCAAGGAAATTGGAAGCGGCCTTCTTTTTAGGAATGGATTTTGGATCTTTTGTAGTGAGTTTCTTGGATGGAATGGTAGATGTAGACGAAGTATTTGGAGAAGTAACTTGTTTCTTGTTGGATTCTTGGTCCTCCTTCTTGTTCTTTTCTTGCTCTTGATTCACCATATGGACGTCGTCTTTCTCTTCAGCTACTACATTAGCCTCACGTCCTTCTTCTTTGGCACGTAAACCAGCAACAGTAGTTTCATGAGCAAGTAACTCCTTCATCAAGGGAGGAATTTTACCACGAACATGAGATACACCCTTGTATCGAGATACTCGATCAATTTCAGGTTCAAGTCTCATATTCATGACTCTTGTACCATAGTCACGACTGTCATCTTCATCTTTCACGTAAGTCAATCCTAAAGAACGGAGTGTTTGGACATGAGCAAAAAATGCATTCTTTTCTTCCTTTTTCAATACATCCAAGGATGATACTGCTCTATTCAAAGAACCAATACCTTGACCAGATGAGAGTAACCATAGGCAATATGGTAAAATGTCTGATACCAATTGATGCTTGTTGATTCCAGATTTGACAGAGGGAGGCAATCCTTCCAAGAATTTATCCACTAATCCTACATTGGCTTCAGATTGATACCTTGCATCAGTGATTTCACGCATGGATAATTGGATATCAGGTCTAGTTTCAACTCTGCAGAGTAAATGACAAGCTGCAATGGCACTTGGAATATGCCACTTTTGCATAGTACGATGTTCAGAAACGTTATTCGAAGCGACACTTGTCTTGAAGGATCGAAAGACATCTACACAAGACAACCATTCATGCGCCGTCCAGCATCTATCCAAAGTTGGATCGACATAGGAGATGTTGGCAATGTTCATAAAAAAAGAATCCAAAATTTTGGAATTGTCTCCAAAGACATCGGCAGCTTGTAGAATCCGTTCTACATCCCGAGAAGATTTGGATTTGCCCTTGAACTTTTTGAATATTTTCATGAGTGTACCTCCCATATCACTTCGTTGATCTTTCAATCCAAGTCCATTGCCTCCAAGTGCATTACTAAGGGCAGCAGTAATGTCCACCAATACATCATTTGCACCAATCATATCTTGATTTTTCTTTTGCTTATTTAAAGCCATTTCTCTTGCACGAGCAGCTGCAAACTGTAGTGTAAATAGACAAGAACGAATATCACCTCCTGATCCTTCCACAAGACGATGTAACATCGATCCTCCACCCACTAACGTCATTCGTTCCGCCGATAACACAGCTTTTAGCCTCGATACAAATCTATTTGCCGATGGAGGAGAAACATCAAAACATTTGGCATATGGCAATAGAGGACGTAGTGCAGGCGCATGTTTATGATTGCAAATGAAAATAATGGGTCTTCTCAAATACGTTGCCTTCTTTTTCGCATTTGGATCAGGTTTGTCCGCCTTGATAATGTTGACCAATGCGTTGATAGATGATTTGGCATCGGCTCCATCAACCTCATCTAAAATCAAACAATTGGGTCTACCCGCCATGACATCCTTTTTACCAATCGAAGAAATATTGAGAGTCGAAGATTCCATAGCTCTCGTGACCCGTTCCGTCAAGACTGATGCCGATCGTTCATCGGATGCATTGACTTCAATCGGTCTATATCCAGCATGTTTGGCAATGATATGTGCCAAAGTCGTCTTACCCACTCCAGCAGGTCCCGATAGTAAAATGACTCTATTTTTCAAATCAGGACGTTTATCATTTGTTTGTTCGGGTGTAGTAGTAGTAGCATCTGCTTGATCCGCCTGCTGTTGTTGAAAGTATACTGGTCGTTTGGGAGGTTCTTTTCCAAACACATAGGGGTCCCAAGCCCTCAATGACCGTAATACTTCCCGATTGATCCGTTCATCCGATAACAAATCTGAAAAATTTTGAGGTGAATGTTTATCCACCCACAAGCGATCCTTTTCCTCATTACGATGTTGCTGTACACCATGTTCGACATGTTCATTTTCCATTGTTTCATTGTCATGATCTACTGCATCAAGTTTTTGTCGTTTCTGTCGATCCTTTTTTCTCTCCAATGCATCTGCACGTTTGATCAATTCCTTCATGGTAATTCCCAATAAACTTGCATCTGCTACAGGTTTCTCTTGTTGTCTCAAATATTGTACATCTCGTGACACATTTACTGGAATGGTATCATTGTCAATGGTCATGAATGTACTCTCATTCGTAGCCATTTTCTTGTTTATTTGAAATCTCTCCGAATTATAAAATTCATTCTTGTTAGAGAATTGAATGAGTTGCGCTTCGGGCGCTGTATTGACTTTTGTCTTTTGTACAATTGAGTTCTTGCTATTTTGTGTTTTCCAATTGACGGCTTCCATGACGTCTCCTTCTTGTTTCATTTCTGTTCTCCATTTTTGTTTGCCCGAGTATCTTTTATGATGGAGAAGGATAGAAATAGTCAGTGAATATATTTGTGTATCTAAATATACAGTAACTAGATAAACTCTATCCCAGTAACTCACCTTTCAAAAGAGTACAAATCAGATTTGTGACTTTTGAATTGAACCTCGTTGGTATCAAATGAGACATGAGAAGGAACCTCTGGCTTTTCACTCTCTTCCATCATGACATCATTGTCTTGATTCAATGGCAAATCTACATTACCAGAAGGCGGCTGATTCTTTTCATTCATAACTTTATGGTTGTCATCTTTTTGTAGCTCCTCCATGTATTCTTCTGGAATATCAAATTCATCAGGATACTCATCTGGTTCTTCATAAAAGTCATTGATGAGGTCATCATCGTTAAATGGAGGTTCGTTACTCATTTTGGAATAAGGTTTCAAATAAAAGTATGCATGTAACTTAGTACTGTCTAGTTGGCATAAAACATACTCGTACTTATACTATGAAAAATGAGCCAATGCTTCACAACATACACACTTTCTAAATATGTGTCAATTGAATCGTGTATACAATGCGCGGGCTCAAAAAAGAAAAAAAAGAAAAGCAAAGAAAAAGGTTTCATATATCAAAAACGTACACTTACGTGCAACTGACGCACTCTCTTCAACTCATCGTCATGATGCAATATCATGAGATATTCTCGAAATGATCATCTTTTCAAGCGTCATGATATTAGAAAAGATGGTTCTCGTCATTCTCTTCCTTTGGAACGTGCAACGATGGTTCTGCGGAAATTATGGTTCTTGGAAAGAAGGAAGAAGAAGGAATGATGGAATGAGCCAAGCATGTTGAATACTTGAGACTGGATCTTTTTGGATATTCATTTCAATGTCAAAGTAAAGTAAAGGTAAAATAGAATAGAATGGAAATTTGAAATGGTTCAATGTACTTTTTGTCGCATTTGATTGTCGCATCTGTTTCGAAAGATGGTTTGGAGTACGTAGTTCCATTCCCACTTTTTGAATCTTCACAATCGCCTTGAAGTAGGTTTACTCGTACATTGCCGCGAGAAGGTGGTATTTTGCTCACATTTGCCAGTTACTGTTTTTTTTTGAAAATATTTGTGTTGTTGGAATTGTGTTTGCAATACAAATAGTATTGAAATCAATTAGATTCTAGATTCATCATGTAGATCAAGACTTACACTACCAACTTTCGTAAATCAACATAACATAACGTAAAAATAAATGAAAATTTATAAACATTAAAAAATCTATAGTCATCCCCCCAGTCTACAGTCTCTTATCGTTTCGACTTGTCAAACTTTTTAATCGCTTTCTTTTTAAAACTTTTCAAAAGTTCCTGATCATTATGCTTCATTTCATTCTTGGAATAACCAGCTTCCTCTAGACAATTTTGTGAAAATGTATCCAATTGTGCATGAAATTTCTTGACGGCTGCTTTGAATCTACAGGAAGAGTTGGAATCATCTTCCCCTTTGTTGCTTCCACTCAAACTAGATGTGGAAGAATCATCATGGACCGTTCGAGAACAGCATTCAGAACTTTCCGAACTATTACTAGGTATAGAACTGGAAGCATTGGATGGTATAGCATTGTCACTATCGCTACTATTCGTTGTGGTGGAAGGAGCAGGTATGTTACTCGATCTAGTAGTCCCCGTAGCAGAACTAGCAACGGTGGAATCATTTTGAGAAATGACTCCTCCATGGAATAAACTAGGCATTTGCTGCAATGCTAAAACTTGTTGAATGAGTAAATTCTGTTGTTGTATTTGTTGTTGTATTTGTTGTTTTTGTTGTTGTAATTGTCGTTGTTGCTGTTGTTGATCTTGGAGTAATCTAGAAGTAATCACTTCCGTTTCTGATTTTCTATTTAGATAATCCTGAAGTAAGACTTCTTGAATCGAAAGAGGCAATGACGATTGCGATGGAGGAGCAGCAGCAGTAGTGTTGGAAGTATTTTGCAATTGTCTCAATGCCGCTGCAATGAGATCCTGATTGTTCATCATGTGTGGATGCTGTGGATGTGAAGCAGAATGATGTCCAGTCACACCGACAGCAGCAGCAGCAGCAGCTGCATTGGAAGAATTGTCAGACTGTCGACTGTTGAGACCATTATTCGAATTGGCAAGGCTTTGAATAGTATTTTGCAATTTAGACTGTTGCTGTGCCTGTTGTAACTGTTGCAGTAACAGTCTCAGTTCATCATTGTTACTAGTCTGCTGTTGTAATAATGCAGAACTAGAACCAGAAGACGAACTAGAGGAGGTAATGTTTGGCAAAGGGGGTATGGGCATTGTCGAAGCTCCTTGTTGTGCAGAACCTTGTCCTCTTTCCTTCATGAAAGAATTGTCATCCTTGACGGTTAATGAATGCTGTGAACTAGAGCCGGATGATCCCGACAGACTACTAATAGTACTAGTAACTGTCGCCCTCGTCCTCTTTCGATCAAAAAAATTATGATCCTCTCTCTTCCTCTTTTCCTGACTTTTAGACTCTTCTTCCTTCTTTTTGACCCTGAGTGAGCGGAGTCGTCGGCCTAATTGATTCTTTCGTTGACTCATTTGAATGCCGTCTTCATCGTAAATTTCCCTCTCGGAGACTCCATCTTTACTTGTAGATTCTTGACTGTTGAGAGTAGTTTCATCATTGGAGTATCCTGGAAACTTGAAGCCTCCCTTTAATAATGCGCCCAATAGAGAAATGGAGGGATCCGCGAGACGTGCTTCGACTGACTTGTGCATTCTAGGATCTCCTCGTCTGCCTCCCCTCGTCTTTTCACTGCCAGAAGTAGCATCACTGGGAAATGTATTGCTGGTAATATTTTTATTGTTGTTATGAGTCTTTGTATCCAATGCATTACTCATGCTCGAGACATACCCTGATTCCAGTGAACCTTCTGGATGAGCGGGATGCTGAGGCGACGTACTTTTGGTACCAGTGGGAGAATAGAGGCTTCTTGCAACCTTCTCGCTAGTCAATGTCGTCCTGTTCTTCTTGGAGACGTGATATTGGCTCTCTATATCTTCTTTTTCTTGATTTATATCGCGTGTCATTACTTTATATTTATTATAGGATGTATATCTTGTAATGTTTGATTCTATATGATTGAATTTTATGTGCTATTTGAGGTTCGATATGTTAGTTGTCGTGTGATTCATCTTCTTGCGACACATCCAACATACATGCACTTCTTGTTTCGATATATGTACGTACCAGTAAGTACTCACGTATCTTGCGAAGCACGGAAAAAATATATCATCAACAACACGTCATGTATAAATATGATTTTTGCAGACGTACATTGAGAAATAAGGATTGCAGATCATGACTAGTGACTTGTAATCCTTTGAACTACTACAATAGACCACATCAGAGGAAGATGCATGACGTACTTTTGGTACAGATCATAAACTTCTCACAAACTCAGAAAGAGGAAAACTCTTCAAACAAACAACATTTTCATTTCGGAATAAGAAGTGAACAAGGAAAAAAGAATCACATTCTTCGTTGCAATCGTATCAAATGAAGGGATTGCGAGGAAAAGATTGAGAAAGTCATTGCCTGAAAGAAGTTCATGGGACAACATACTATCGTATTGCAATGAAGGCAATAAAAAAAAATCTAATTTTCTCAGATTCTCGGCGGCTCCGAAAGACGGAAATAGGATACGGCTGTAGGATTAAAAATCTGGTTGAGAACGAACGGAAATTAAAGTTTGAAAGAAGAATGATTCTTCTTTAGAATCAAGTGCAAGTTTTTCATTTCATCGTAAACTGAAGTTAAATAATGTACAAAGTGTTCCCATGTAGAATTAGTATATCTACTTTTTTTCTTTTATAGCCTCCCCGATAACTTTCTTCTGAAAAGTCTCGATTAATTCCAAGGATTCATCTTTTGTATAACCAGCTTCTTTCATACAGCTATGAGTAAATGCATCAAATTTCTCGTGGAATGTTTTTATAGCGTTCATAAGACGCGGTGAAGAATTTAGAGTCACTTCAATGTCGTGATTTGTTTTATTCTTTTTGTGTTTCTTTGTTGCTTTCGTTTGTGGAGACGCACAATGTGTATTCGTCCTTTTCTTTTCCTTGTGTTCAATGAAAGTATCATCTTCGACAATAGATACCATTTTTTGCTTGTAACCAGCATTTACATTTTCAGTCGCAGAATCAAAAGCAGAACGCAACTGATGAACAAGGTCATTTGCAATGACTGCATTTGAAGTAGGAGGATGAGCAGAGGCAAGTATCTTCTGTATCTCTTCTTGGTTGAATAGGTCTTGCCTCTGATGTCCTTGAGCAAGCGAATGAATGTATTCATTTTTCAATAAAAGATTAGGTCTTGGACAAGGATTTCTAAGATAAGATGAAATTTGTTCCAATGACAATAAAGCATTCGACAAATCTTGCGAAGAAGGTACCGGCTGCGAATATACCAACTGATTTTGTGTGCTTGAGGAAAAGGCCTCAGGATGACGAAGAAGAGTGAAATGTGTAGAATGTAATCTTGCCAGCAAATTAAGAGTGCTTGGAAGATTCCCCTGTTGATAAAGAATCTGCTGATTGACTGTCGAGCTCGTAGAAGAAGAAGAAGAAACAAATGCCTGTTGTAAGAGGCCGTTTTCAGTGGAAGAAAACAGACCAGGTATCTGATTTAGTCCATCATTCTCTCCTAGCAAATGATTCTGAGTTGCAGCCTCTCCCAAAGATCTTGATAGGTCAAGAGAATTTGAGCGATCAATGCTGGTGCCTTGCTGATACCTGTCATGATTCTTCTTCTTCTTTGCGTTTTCCTCTTGACAACGTAAGGAACGTAGACGTCTTCCTAACTGATTCTTACGTTGCCTCATAGTAATCCCATTCTCGTCGCAGATGTCTTGTTCATTCATTCCATTCTTGATGCTTTTATTATATTCAGGAAATTTGAAGCCGCCTAAAAGAAGAGCATCGAGAAGGGATAATGAAGGGTCTGCATGCTTTGCATAAACAGCTTTATTCATTCGAGGGTCTCCTTTACAGCTTCCATTTATGTATTCCAAAGATACTTTTTGCTTTTCATCATCTACTATTTCTGATTCCTCTGTGATGGAGTTTTTCAAACTATTTAATAATTGCACATCAGCAACATGATACAAGAATACCTTCTTCCCGTCATCGCTAGTAGCAAGAATTGCAGAACTTGCTTTTTCTTTGTCATCAACTTGATCTTCCGCCATCGTCGGAGACTTCGTCTCAACGACCATGCTGCTCTTCATTGAACCAGGTTCACTAAAATCACTGCTTGTTTCTTTGCTCATTCTGCTATTCATTAGTAGTATGATCCAGAGATTATTTTGAATTGTAAACGGGGAAAAGTTGTTCTGACGCTTGGAAAACGGGGAAAAATTGTTATGATTCTTACAAATGTGTTAGCAATATAGTTTCTCAATTTCTTTCAGCCAAGTCTTCAATGTTGGCTCTTGTTTATGGTTCTTGTATTCTTTTTCATCATGTGAATAACAGATGGTGACCTTTGGCATCATGTTTTCGTCATGGTGTTATGTAATCCTTCTCAAATATGTCCTAATTAGTGAAAAGAAAGTGAAGAAACGATGGGAAACTGTATGCTTCCTGGTAATGCAGATAATTATCTCACATAGAAAAGAATAGTAAACCTCTTACTTGCAGCTGGAAACAGGTCATTGTGTAGGTATTATGTGTACGTACGTACAAAAAAAACCATGAATTCACCCTTTTCTCAAAGGGGGGTCAAATGAGCTTTAAAATATACATTGGTCAAAATGACTCATCAACCATCAACACATCAACATCCAAAAATGAGGCAAAAGATTATCGCTCTTCCAAAATCGTAGCATAGTAGATGTTGCATTAGAATGAACTAGTAACTCTCTACCGCTAATTAGATATCTTGTACATCAACAGTAACTATGCTTTACTTTCTACTCTTTAGTTTGTCCCTTGTCCTCTTTTTCCCATCAAACTCTCATGGGTTTGTCGTTGTCAATCTTTTGCGACTACATCCTAATGTTGCTGCTTCTGCTTCTTGCACTCCTCATGTTCCTCCTCTCCAACAAACAAAAGGAACAAAAACAAGGACTGATATTACTAACATCATGGTATACAAGAAGAAAAAAACAAACTTGTACGCAATTTCACCTTCTTCATCCTCCAATAATGATCCATACAGCAACATGTCACCACGTCAATTAGTATCCATAGGAATGAATGAATTCAAACAAGCCAATATCCACAAATCTATTGAATTATTTGATCTAGCAGACTCCCTAGTCCCTAATTCCGCACTTACACCATATCTATGGCAAAGAGGTATATCGTTATATTACAATCATGATTTTCAACAAGGCTCATTGCAGTTTAGATACGATGTCAAAGTCAATCCATTGGATGTAGAAGAGATTGTATGGGATATCGCTTGTCAGAACCAATTGCAACTTCAAAATCCAGAATATGAAATCAAGAAAATGGCTTTACCACAAGGACAAAAGGATAGACGAAGAATCATGTCCGTAGTGTATAATTTATTCCGTGGTGATGCTACGGAAGCTGAATTAGCAAAAGCAGGTCATGAGGGTAATCCAAGTGATTTATTCTATGCCTTATTTTATTTAGGATTGTATTGTGAATCCATTGGTGAAATTAGCAAGGCGGAACATTACATGAAGGAAGCAGTCAAGAGTGAGTATGCAAATGGTAGAGGAGACTACATGACTTCTTGTGCCAGAGTCCATTGTAAGTTGAGACATTGGTTGTGAATAGATGACACTGATGTTTAGTCTAATTGTTAAATTTGATGTTTAGCTTTAGTTTATGTCATGTAGAATCAACGCACTCGTGAGCTGAAGCTCACTCGGAAAGACACTGTATGTGTTCGCTGACGCTCGCAGCTCACTCCGCTACGCTCCGTTCGCAACTGGCCTACTCCTTATAAACACTACTCCCAGAACCAAGCTGCGCCGTGGCAAATACTCCCAAACTAACACTAAACCCAAGCAACACCAACAAACCATAGGTAAAATTCGGTTCAATCACATTGACAATAAACTGATCCACATTCTCCGGCAAGGTATTCCCAGTGGCTACGGTCCAAGCTTCCGCCGTAATTCCCACTCCTGATAAAATAAACGCAACTGTAGATATCCCCAAACCGATTTTTAAAAACAAATCAATTGATTTTAATAGAGAAGGAGGTAGGAATTGAAAAATGTCAAATTCATCATCCGACATGTTTTTGATTTTATCCAATTGTGCACGTTGTTTTTGAAATGCTTCCTTTTTCTTGGCGTTAGTTTTGGCTAGTTCGACATCATTTTGTTGTTCTTCATAAGTCCTAAGTCCGAATTGTTGTTTGAGAATTTCACGATTGCGTTCTTCCTTGGAGAGGGATGGATCAATAGTTAGATCGAGTTTGGGTGTCGAGAATGATTCTTCTGATACTTGTTCAATTGATGATAGTCCTGCTGTGAGTTCTTCAGTAAAGACTTGTTTTTGTGGTGTTGGTGTTTCTTTTCCAAATCCTTTTCCTGCATTTTTAGATTTCTTTTTCTTGGCTGATAAAATGGTAAAAGATGAAGATGAAGTAGATGAAGTGAAGGAGGTTGGAGACACAAATGCCTCGGAAAGGATTGGCATAAGAAAAAGTATTGACAAGTACTTCATTGTAGATAGTAGAAGAGAGAGTTACAAGAGAGATTGTAGAGATTCAATCAGTAAGAGAGACTCTGTTGTCTGTTGAATGAAGGCTTGAGTTCATTCACACTGACTATTGCAACGAAAGAAAGATTTTGTTATGTGTTGCGGCTCCAAATGTTCAAGATGAAAAGAAACAAAAGAGAAGAAAAGAGAAACATATGTCAAAAGTTTAGTAAGGTCGACACAAGATGTGCAAACGAACATGACACCTAATCTCTCCTCGTCACATCATTCATCATCATGTAGATACGTACAACATTGCTGTGATTCATCCTTTATCTTTTTTTCTTTTTTCCTTTATATTTTCCTTCATTCTCTTTTACTGTAGTTCAGGAAGCTTGAATCAGAACTTTTCGTGAGAGAAGCAAAGAATTTTCCTTTTTCCTTGAAGCTTGAAAATCAGAATCATCATCTGCTTGACGGACTCACGGCTTCCTTTTCTCTGCTTCCCTTTTTGCATTCGACATGTCAAGGCAGAATACAAACCGACATACATGTCTCAAGCCATCGATGTTGTCTCTATTACTTTTATTACTACTACCACTAGTACAAGCCATTGGAATACATTATACATGGCAGGCAAACATCAATCCATCAGGAATTGCAAACTCCATCGAAACATCCCATCAAGAATACAATTCCTTGAATAACAATAAATTCTTTGAGAATCTAATCAAGAATCCTAAACAATTGGCGAATCGAATTGGAAACGAATTCAAACTCTATCCATACTACTTAGCAAAACGAAATGTATTGTTGGGATTGATCAAAGTGATTCAAGACGATAAAGCATTGTTGGTGAAGTTGAATCTACCTCGTACTTCACTCACTTTACTCAAATTTGGAACGCCTAAAACTGAATTACAACAATGGACCACGGGAGTAGAAGATGTTCGTGGTTCGATTGGGATTGCAACTACCATTCCGATACTAGGAGGATGTTTATCTCTGGAACCAGAGGGATCGTTGCAATTTAAATCTATATGCAATTATCATTCGTCACCGAGTTATACACTTTATAAACATGATTACGAGTATGTTGTGAGAAATCATGATTTGAATATACACCTGGAAACGAGGATTGTAGATTATAAACCATCGATGGTGGGTGTTCCGCCTGTGAATAGGTGGAGAAAGGTTTTGTATTTGAATACGCAACGATATTTTCATGTTTATGTTATGAGGAGGTTTCATGGACATTTGTATAGTGTGATTGAGAATGATATGAAGAGGGTAGAAAGTGAGGATGTGGAGACTAGTAGTAAGGGTGTTGGTGATTCGGTTCGTGCACAACGGTTTGAATTCAATCGGAAAAGCAAGTAGTACGGGTGTAAATATTAGAAGAGAGATATTCCAGTTAAGATACTAGATTGAGGTCGGATAGAAAAAGAAAAGTTGCGGCTCAAGGGAGTGGAGATGCCAATCAAATATCGTCCAAGAGAATCATTGGGGACTGTTTGATTGTGTGCACAACTGATGTTTCTTCAACTTATGTTAGAGTTCTGCGACCTCCATAGAAAACAGGAGAAAGTAAAAGACTAGTCCAATAATCACAACAGATAGCTTCACATATGCCATCTTTTCACAAATCTTCTTCGTTGGCTTCTTTTCTGTCTTGTTGGCTTCAGATTCCACCATCTGCTTACGCTTTGGATTTGTTTTCAAAGCCCTAAGTAGGTAGTTTGCATCTTGCGACATATTACTATTACAGGCCGCCTATGCAGCATGCAATACGAAATGAGTCAGGTGGAGTGCTCTCGTATAATGTTTGTTATACATCTTTGGTTGTTGGGCTTACAAGTGAGCAAGAAACTTGGAGATTGTTTTAGCAGATCATTTTACGAATTGAAGGAACAGAAATGAATAGAGATCGATAAAAGACAACGGTCTGAACGCTTTCTTTTTGATACTCGTGCTGATGCTACTCTTGTCCAAAGTCTACCTATTCAAGAAATGGAGAGGCCTCGTAACACTAGATGGGAAGGGAAGCGAACACTAGATGGGAAGGGAAGCGATCCCACAAAGTTTAGTTCATGCAAATTATACAGCTACGAAGAGCAAATGCGGAGTCATTACATTGTATTTAGATTAAGGTAGATCACAAAACACAGATGAAATTTGCACATTACTTTTAAAATCAAACAGACCTGCTTCATTAGCTTCTACTGATAAATCTTAGCATATGGATTGCCTGGTGTAGATATTGCTTGCGTCGGGGCTTTCGAAGATGATGATGATCAAGTCAATCGAATTGAGAACGGCAATGCACATCATGCACAAAACTCAAGGATGATTTTAACCTCAACCTCAACCTCCAGCTCCATCCACTGAAGAAGAAATCAGAATGAAACTCAGAAAGGAAGCAGCAAAACAATATGCATTTCTCCTAATATATACTGGTCCTATGATAAAAATGGCCATTGCTGTCGCCAATGTAAGCCGCAATGAGGTTTCGCATTGGATCACTTCACAGTTTTATCCCATCGGTGGATTATTAAACATGATGATTACACTCGACCAAAAGTGCAAGCTTTGAAAAATATAATTTCTGAATTACCAATGATCATTTGTTTCGTGTTGGTAGTTTTGAGTGGTGGTGAGGTTCCAAGTGTTGCAGATTTATTATCAGATCATAATAACCCAGCGCAGGCACCCAATTCTCATTCTGTCCTAAACATGCCGGATGAATTACTAACAAGGTTATGACGAAGATAAGCACGAAAAGAAGAAACCAAGGGATGATATGGCAAGTTGGATCGAACGACTTGGCTGAGGTGACTTACTCAATTATTCAAGTGAAGAATTTGATATCAAAGTAGAACAAGCCATGAGAGAATTTAAAGCAATGTACTATAAATGGGTTCTCAAACGTAGTTACTTCTACGATACTCTTACATCTAATTTATAGTCGATTTGGCTTGTCAATGTTAAACCTGACCCATCCTTCATGATAGTGTGCTTCAGATTCACTTTTCTTTTTTTTCGTTGCCCATCTTCCAAGTTCTTGATATTTCAAAGGAAATATTGATGTGAAATTTATATTCATTTGAGCCCTTCTTGATGCCATTGATAAAAGCTGAAACCATAGCTGTCTTGATTCTTGAATTCCAATCATCTTTTTCTTACAACTTTTTCTATAATCAAAAACTTTTGCATCTTCACCGTATACGTTTGAATCTGTTGGTACTTCTTGTATATACTCTGTCGATGACATAAACCATGGCTTCATATCGGAAACATAATGGATGAATTGTTTATCTATCCAAGGGTCGTTACCATACAGTCGTTCCTTTCCTTCCTCAAAATGACATTTTGAATTCCAATCCAATGGAGTTCCCTGTTTTACTTCTTCTGCACATCGCCAGTGTTCAATCTTATTTGGGAATAGTATGCTAACTGATCTCTTGATATATTTTGTCCAATAGAATAAAAAACCCTGATCGGCGTCTCCGCCATTGAAACCCCAATTCATGACATTCTTCAATTTTAGAGCTTCCCAATGATCTGGAGCCTGAATTTCTTGCCAGCCAATTGTTGTGTTCCAGTTTAAACCATATTTGTATCTTTCATTAATGTATTTGAATGCTCGATCAGCATCGTCTTTATTTGGTTCAAGCATAAACAAACCGCCATTGACAGCTTCAATCTTTCCAGCTCTAATTACGTTTGGCTCCAAGGTTGCATTTTCTCCCATACTTTCTGCAAATATATAGTCGAGGTTACACAAAGGTTGTATGTCACTATCAAGAAACATGACTCTATCGTATTCTGTAAGAGAAAGCATACGAAATTTATCAAACATTGCTGTGAAGAAATTATCTACTGCTGGCTTGGGTATATACTCCAATTTGATCCCTACTCTCTTAAATATATCTTCTTGTTCCGGAGCAAAAGATGTAGCTTGAGAGTCTTTATGAATGCGAATCATAGCAACGACATCTGCAGTAGAGTTTACAACTTGCTTGAAAAATTCATTTGCTGCAAGAATTCCATAAAAGCCACCATTGGTAAAGAGAGTTTCTGGATATACCCCAGCTAGAAGAAAGACATATGCAAATTTCGGCTCTTTGTTCTCTGCTTTAGGAATGAATGCATTTTGTTTGACTCGTATGCCTTTCAGTGTTTGAGTCTCTTCTATTCGCGATTGGCTTTCTATTGTTAGAGTGTAGTCTGATTTGTGGAAAAGTAGCAACGATTCTTCGATAAAAGTCTGATGAATTATGAAGCTAAATAGTGGTGAAGCTATGAAAAGAAACCCCAAACACAGTTTTGGTTGTATACTTGATAACATCTTTATCTATCTAGTCTATCTACTTGCCAATTAAATTGAAGAGTAATCAGCAAGACATTAGGGGCGTTCAACAACAACCAAAGAAGAAGAGAAGTATATTCATAGATGGTAGAGTGGCCCTGAGAGTTTGATGGAAATAATTATAGAAACGAAGAAAAGACAGCATTACAATGTCATATAATGGGCTAAATTTGCCTTTTCAGCGATACTATGACATTTTCCATTTTTCTCGACTCACTTTTCTTTTTAATTATTTCGTATCTCTATGACTTCAATGTTACATATTTTTGGCTCGAATCTGCATGTGCATTCAGAAGAATGTGACATGACTTTTGAATATGTGTAGATCATTATCTAGATACTATTATATGCACCCTCTTTCCCTTACTTTTGAACATTGACAGTATGGAAAATGAAATTTGATATTAAAAATGGTGTTCACCTTGAATAGATCCTCGTCTTTGAGTATCTTTGCTCTCAAATGTGGAAAATTTTCAATCTCAAGAATAACAATGAATGAATCTTGAAGATCAAAGGAATTGGCTGGACACGTGGATCTCCATCATGCGTTTCTTCATTGCTATAATTGGCCTTTCCAGCAGTCGCATGAAATGAATCATATGGATTTGTATCTTTTGTTCAGCAACAGACGTGCGACTACTAAAAATTCTTGTTCCCTATTCTTGAATTTACTAGTACTAGGTATGATAAGGTTGCTGAGTAATTTTATGATTAGAGAAGAAGTGGTGTATAATGTTTCGGTATACATCTTTGTGCTTAAACTTGGAAAATTGTTGTACCAGGTCGTTTTACGAAATGAAGAGTTAGAAATGGGCAGAGCTCAATCAAAGATATGCCAACGGTATGAAATCACTCTTTTTTATCTTTGCTAATGCTACTCTTATTGGACGACACTGAACAAGTGGTATCCCTGCTTCAAAGTCTATTAAAGAAATCGGAAAGTCTATGAAAGAATCGGAGAAGCCTCGCAGAGATGTGAAGGCAGAGGGGAAAAATCCCAGATGCTCTTATTGTATTTAGAATAAAGTATAGATTAAAAAGTAAACATGACATTTACGTATATATTAGATACTTTTAAAATCAAACAGACTCGCCCATCATATCTGCAACGTATCGATTAATAAACTTCTGCTGATCAATCTCGGCATATGGATTTGCCTCGAGGTATTGCATCGGGGTAACTCCAATCGAGTTTTCTTTTCTAAAGGCTCGTAGACCTTGTCGCTTCAAGATTCCAACTATTGTATTCTCTGTGCAACAATCATGGTTAACATGCGTCTATTAAGTTACTTTTACTACATGACAAAATAGAATAGTAAGAATGACAACGTCTTTTGTGGTCATTCTTTGAATGGCTGAGCACTTCAATTGCTGCCATAGCCAGTAGATCAACATAAAAAGTGTCTTGTCATTTTGTATCTCCTGACCGTCAAACCAAATAAAATGCTTTCGTTCATATATAAATGTCATAAAGAAATCAATAGCAGTATTAATCCCCATGAGAGTCTTTAGCAAAATTTGTGTTCATATTACAGTATTCATTCTTTCCTCGAATGTGGTAAGTACTTAACTTTTACGCTCAAATTGTTAATCTAATTTCTCCTTACATCTTTTGAACTGTCACTGTCTCTATTTCTACTGTGCTAACATATTCCTTTGGTAAGTACTATTCTACTGTTCAAATTGTGAAAGGATACTTTCTTTTTATTTGAAAGTAACATGTCCTTGACAGTGCATTCAGCAAACACTGGTAATAAATCTGAGTCAAGCTTGGACAGTACCAGTAACGTACATGACGAAAGATACCTCAAAGGCAAACATGAAGTCGCCAAAGGCAAAACTATCTATTGGTAGAATAAACAATCAAGGTGGAGGAGGAATAGCTGAAAAGATATGCAATCAGCTTTTTCAAAACTGCGATGATACTTGTCTTCCTGGCTTCAAAGGTTGCGAGGTATGCGTCGGAGGTTTTGAAAATGTGGATGGAGAGTGTCTTCTTTTCCTGCAATTTGATGAACTCGAATGCGACCCCATGCCTCGTGATGGATTTCCTCATATTTTAGTTTTGAAAAGGATGTACTTCAAGATGAGGATTACTTTGGACAAACAGGATTCTCTCAACTCTTTCAAGATGAGAATATCTTCTGCCGATAGCCTGATGAGAATATCTTCTGCCTACGAAAAACTTCAGAAACTTAAAATGGTTGACGAATGGAAAAGACTTCTATTCTCTTTCTTAATCATTTTTTTGTACTTCTCTTATCATCCAATCACTATAATAGTTGCAGAAAGACTTGCCTCAATAGAATACAGTAGAGCGTGACCTCGTGTTTTGAACGAGGTATCATAAAAATCGTACCGACTTCTTCAATACCGTTCTCAGAGAAATCTTTCAACGTTCAACTCTTCAACCACTCATTGTTCAGGACATGATATCAAATTTCTATTCTTTTCTTTTCCCTTGCACTATCTTCTAGCTACCACTTCGTAACAACTAAAATGGAATCTCCCATGACATCCCGAAAAGCCTCTGTTTCAGCAGACCACATCTTGAATATTATAGTGCTTTCTTCCATCCTTAATACTTGTCCTATAAAAGTTACAGTCTAGTAAAACAAAATATGTATAATTTTACATTCTCGTTGTTTGATCATATAAAGTTGAAATGATTGTAATTTCTTAACATAATGTTGTCATAGTTGTAGTTTCATAAAATTGCGAGGCATCAAAGAGAGATAAGATGGACCATTTACTACTGTACCAGTTCCAAGCGTATTCTACTTTCTAGTTCTCTAGCTCTATAGGTACTGATAGTAATAGCATCATCGATCTTGACCTCCCCCTCTCATAAGAACCTCTTTCCTCCCTCTCTACTTGCTTCCCCCTCCAATTACTCAATCTCCCTAACTAACAAGCTTGAATGACATTCCCTTCATCATCAAACTCATGATGAGGAACAAAGTGAGTCTCAGCTTTACTATAATCCTTATGAACCTTATGTTCCACTTTTTCCACATCCTCATTGTCAAAACGTACATGAGTCTCGATATGTTCAGGCGCTATAGTTTTTGTATTGGGATATTCATGATGTTCCTTTCCAAGTTTGAAGGAAACACTTTGTTCATCGAAATGAACGTGTGAGTCCTTGTTGTGCTTTTTGAAATGATCTTGAAGTGATTTGGTATTAGAGGAAGAGGCTGGTGCTGTCGATGTGTTCGCTTCTTCTTGTTGTGTCTTTTGTCTCTTTTCCGTTTTACCGTCTTTGCAAAATGAAAAGAATACCATTGTTACTCGTTCTGTTTTGTTGTATAGGGTTATACTTGTCGTTGCTTGTTGCTTAGTGTTGTTAATATTTGTGGATGATTCTTATGAGTCTTTATTTACAGAATCTCTAAGAGAGAAACTTGGCTTCGTTTGTTCTTTGCTTGAAGCAAAAGTGCGAAGATGATGTATTTTCAATCAATAGGGTTCGGGTTGGTAATTGGCAAGGGCTTAGAGCTGAATAATATCTGTCGTAATGGAAAGAATGTTGACAATTGACACTTGATTGACACGAGATGGATCTTTTCTTTTCTCAAGGAAAGGTGAAGATCATATTCATTTCTTTTGTGCATAGAGATAAAGAATAGAATTGCAAAAGAGTATTCATATAACATGAACTGTGAGGAATAGCATAAACTACAAGATACATCCCATACATAGAAATCAGGTATCAAAGTCATCATCTCTCCAAGATGCTATTATGCGCTGCGTCAAGGAGAAGTCTACCATAGCTATCAGCACAAATTCAGGTCACTCCTCAGCATATATCCGATGTGTCTTATATGGTGAAGAGAGATGGAGAACTAGAATCAATTACCGATGCTATCGAACTAACTTTAGAAGAGCTTGAGAGTCAAGGTTTGTAATTGGGTATGGCAGGTTATATATTCACCATTGCATCAATGAGCGAATCATGAAGGTGCGTGTTCTAAATAAAGCACCTTCCAAGCAATCGCGACCCATCAATACATTTCAGGTAATGATGACTCGTCAAAACACAAGTCTTACTTGGTACCCGAGATTCAGAATATTCATCTTCCATTTCTAAAAGGTCAGAATGATTCTTGTGATGAAGCTTTATCGGTTGAAGCACTTGAGCAGCTTCAAGCTCTTGCATTCGATAAACAGGTGCATTCTCTTCTACGCTCATATATCGAGCATCTTGGCTTTGCATACGGCAATGATGAGGAGAAAAAATCACTGGAAAAATTTGTTGATCTATGGTAAATTGCAAAGTGACTCCGTAAGTACGTACGAGAAAGATATCGTATGATTAGCCGATTAGCCTCATCATCATCATCATCATCACTTTTAAATTTTAAAAATTGGAAGGGGATTTGCACTGCTATTGGATTAAGCTTAATGCAGAAATGGATATACGTAGTAATTTCGTAATTTCTTGCTCTCTGTTTTCTGTTTCATATCAATAACTGAAAAAATACTAACTATCTAGACAAACCACCCTACAGTTCAAATTCCAGGATTAGACGTTACTTCTGATAAAGGACTCCTTGGCCCAACATATTTAGTCGGTTAACGGTACTAACGGTACACATGGATATGTATTATATACTTAGATTGGATAATTAATAATTAATTTGTATATTGCAACTCCTCGCCTGCATCATATATCTCCCCAACGCATCCATTATCTTCTGGGCGTAGTGTCCAAAGAGTGAATGCTATTCGCTCCTTATGAGAGGATGTGACTTTTTGAACTGAATGTATAAGTCTTGAATCAAATATAAGTAATTCACCGTTATCTGGATTGATATCAACGTATTCACATTTCTCAATTGCGTCCTTAGGATGAACAATACCCACGCTGTCCTTGTATAATCGAAGTGCACCACCATCTTGTCTGTAATCCCAACTTTCGTTGCAATAGAGTATACATGTATAGCATCGATAGTTACTTCTTTGATTTTCATTGGCACCTTTTACCAGTGAATTGTCACTGAATGTGTAACATGTGAGACAGACAAGAGTGTATGATGAGGCATCAGAAATGAACTATTTCTATGAGACAATCATTGTGGTGAAATTTATGATAGACTCACCTATGTTCTCTATAAAATTCTCCCTTCAAATAAGATGCTACTTGAATATCTTTGGGATTTGAAAGAGGTCTTCTTCGTGTTCCAGGTGACAATGGTTGATATATGGAGTTTTCGAATTCAAGATGCTCATTCAAATAAGATGTGATTGCCATAAGTAGGTCATATTGAGCACCCACGCTATATTTCTTCGCTTCCGCATTTGTAATAAAGGCAACTGTATCACTACGCACCACCTTATCTTGACCTGTTTTCTCCACCAGTAACTTTGATAGGTTACTTCGTTCGAATGACGAAGTCTTGATGAGAGACTTGACGACAACAAAACCATCATTCTTCAACTTGTGCATAAATTCTTTTTCTCCATTCGAAAATATATTGTCAATAGCATTAAAGTTAGCTTCAATGCCCGTAAAGGGTGGCAAATCATTGTAAAACGTAGCAACAAGTTTACGTAATGGATATAAACTCGCGATCCCATTGAATTCTTTCAATATACTCAATAATTTGGTACTCAGAAAAATCATATCATCTTTGTTTGTTGTTTCTATCGATAGAAGAAACTCAGATAATTCTTGATTGTTTGAATATTCGTTTGTATTGACATCTATATATATCTTTGCTCCCAATAATGGGACTACATACTTATTGCGATTAGGAGATGTATTTTCAGCTTCAAAATATACCAATGAATCGAGCTGAAAAAATAATATTTACTTTTTAGAACAATGAGCTGCTTGAGGTGCAATGCGATGGAGACAATTTCAATCATTGGTCGTGCGTTCAACACAAGAGAAAAAAAACTCACCAAATGATGCCATTCATCTTCAATCGAGTTGGAAGTGAATCCTGTTGACACAGGGATTCGAATTTGGTTGCACACAAGGCAATCCACAATCACAAATGTTGTAGCAATGTAAGAGAAAAAAAGAGATACCTTGAATACCATCATACTGAATCCTTTATTTTTTTCAACTTATGAAACAACTGAAAATGATTTTTTACTTGTTGTGAAAGTGGAAAATGGTGTACGTGGTACGTACTATTTACTCTACTAGCTAGCTAGGTGGGTACTTTAGGCAATCGATCTTCGCCCTCGAGAGCCACGGACTGACGACATTCGCATACCACAACATTGTATGTACTTACAGTAACACGTACGTAGCCATCACAAGGGATGTATGTAGCATTGTAGCATTGTAGCTTCGGTTTACAGATTAGTTGGATATCATTGTAAGGGTTTAAATTGATAAGATATAAGCTGAAGAAGCAAGATCGATGTTATTTCGCTAGTAGTTGAGGAAGAGAATGCATCCTATGTACGCTAGATTAACATACAGCTGAAGAAGCAAGATCATAGGCTGGATTTTATGCCGCTTATTGAGAAAGTCTACTTTTGTAGCCTCCTACATTGGCTGTTCCTGCCTTTGAAAATTTGAGTAAGATAAAATGTATGATGATCATTCACATGATGTTTTCGATGAAGAAATGAGTAGGTTTTTGTTCATCAATCATTGCGGATAAATCAGCTTACTTTAACTCATGAATTCAACCATGATATCATACCCGTGCTCAAGAAATAGTTACAAACTTTTCGACATATAAATCCCACTTTTTCGTGCCTTGTAATCGCTTACGAACAAGACTCGCAACACTTTCTCTTCACCTTTCCTCTACAGTACATGGATTTTCTTTTGGCTGCATTTGCTTTGGTAATCCATGAACAATCAACCGTGTTTCCATTATTCAAATTGAACTTGAAAACCTTTCTATCAATGCATTTGCTCGCAGTTGTGCTATTTTCCGTGTCCTTCTTATCAGATCCTTTACAAGCCTTGCAACATTCTTTGACAGTATCACCCTTGCAATACATTCCTTGACGCTTCTTTTTCTTCTTGTTCGTAATGTAAGAACACTTTTGTCTCTGTCCATTGGTAAGCTCGAATCTATAAGTTGAAGAATCTACACATACGTCTTCAAAATTTTCATGGGAGAAAATATTGTAACCATTTCTTTCTTCTTCTCCTGGAGCTGCTACAGCAATAGGTGCTGGTGTCGGTGAGCCCTTACTTTTTGAAGACTTGTTGGACTTGGAATACTTTCCTTTGCCCTTGGATCTGCTTGGTGCTGATGAAACAGTTGGCATCATACTCAAAGTTGGGTTGCTTGACGGTGCATTGGATATGGTTGGAGCTGATGTTCCTTTACCTTTACTTCCCGCCTTTGCACTCTTTGCGCTTTTACTTCCTTTGCCTTTTGACGACGTTGGAGCCGTACTTACAGTAGGCATCATACTCAGAGTCGGGCCCTTTCCTTTGCTTCCTGCCTTTGCACTTTTTGCGCTTTTACTTCCCTTTCCTTTTGAAGTAGTTGGTGCACTGGATACAGTAGGCATCATACTGACAGTCGGGTTTGCTGAAGGACTGGCGCTGACGGTAGGTGCAGATGTCCCTTTGCCTTTACTACCCGATTTACTTCCCTTCTTTGCTGATGCCGCTCGAGCAGATTTACTTCCTTTTGACGAATTTGGAGCAGTACTAATGGTTGGATTCATACTAATCGTAGGATTACTTGAAGGGGAGTTGCTCACGGTTGGCGAAGAAGTTTTGCTTCCCTTGGAACTTCCTTTGCTACTTCCTTTTCTAGGGATAAGTTGTTGGACATTTCGAGTTTGAACTCTTTCATCAGATTCCGCAGATTTATGAAAGGCACGGAACTCCAAAGCTGCAGTGGTCGTTAGACTTGCCACTAGAGCAAGCTTGAGTAATGATTTCATGTTTGGTCAAAGATGTGTATGAGACTAGTTGTGTAATGGTTCTCTCTACTTCTCTTATCAAATGATGTACATGTATTGTTGCAGTTTTTCTCTTTCAAGTTATGATCGCTGCAAGTATCACATTTTTGTATTCGTCGGATACTCACATCCAATAGAGCAGCTTTACTATTGCCCTGACAGCTGTCAAAATTTAAAAATATACCGGAAGTCACTAATTTATTCAGAAATTGGCTTCTTTTAGCAAGAAGAATTCTTTCACAAGGTGCGCAGTAAAAAAACTTGACGATGCGATTATGTGCAACAACATGAAAGTGAATGAACGGAAACAGAATTCATCTAGATACAAAGATATAGAATATATACAGTAATTGAAAAAAAACTACTGTTTGATCAAGTTTCCCATTTAGTTCACAGCTTCCTTTACTCTATCTGAACTCTCATAATGCAGAAATTCAAAGGGGCTAAAGCTCGACTTTTTGCTGAACTCTGCCATTTTTACATTAGTGCTGCCGAAGATCAGTGCAATGATGCACCATATGAAGTACCTCTCTTCAGTGGTTTAAGTCCTCATCAACGATTACATCTGGTTCGCGAAGTAATGATTGGTCTTTTATGTGAAAATGAGCTAATGTTTCCAGACACAATCCAACATCATGCAGCCTATTTAGCCTTGACACGTTATATATTGGAATGTAATGTTGCAGTTGAAATTGATTGTATAGAATGTTACAATAATATTGGAGATGATTTATTTGACGTTCCAAAAAGTGATGACCAAGTTAAATCCGGACGAATGCGGGCAGAAAAGCGGACAGAAGAAGAATTGCAGCAACTAGATATTAAATTTGCATTAATGGAACATACCGCGGAGAAAACCCAAAAAAAGATGCAACGTTCAACAAATATTGATGACAACGAGACGTACCAAGTAAAAGAGGAATCACCGCAAGATCTCATTCAGAAACTTGCGGATATTTTGGAGCATGATAACAAAACAAGAGAGCTGCTATTTCAAGGTGGACCTATTTCCAAATCAGATAGAGAGTCAATAAGAGAGTTAAATTCAGACGAGAAGTTCGCTTTTAAATGGAGAATACTTCTCGACAATGCACTTCAAGACGGTGATTCATATCTGGCACAAATGAACTTTGACTTTAAATGCACGAATAATAAGAAGTGGGTAGAAGCAATCAGGCTACTGTTTTTTGAAGATGATCTCTTCAAATACAGTTCTCTCACACATGCACAAAAATCTTTGGTTTTATCGGGCTATATAAGTGACTGGAGTTATTCAGATCCAAGCAAATTACCATTCATACGCGAGTTAGAAAAGCAGAACTCTATTCTTCGAAAAGAATACGAGGAAAATTGGGATGAAAATAGAATTTCCTATGACCAGAGGTGCATCTACGCAGTATCTTCGAGTCAGATATATGCTGGCATTGCTCACAAAGAGTGGTTACAAGACTTTGTTTCAAAATGTGATGAAAAGAAAATCAACATATTGACGGGATCTGATTACCAAGTTCGACTAGAAATATTTCATGAAACAAATGAAAACCACCTTGATGGTCTAAAAATGCCCTATGGAGCTGTTCATGAATGTCGTGTAAACACCTTTTGGAGACCAGAAAAGTTTGAGTCAATGTTTGGTAAGGTCAAGACACGATATTGCTATAACACAAAGGAATGTTATAAATCAGAGGACCTGCGAGAATGTTCGAGATGCAGGATAGCTTTATATTGTTCCATTGAATGTCAACATAAGCACTGGCCTGAACATAAAAGAATATGCAAGCAATTGGCAAAACTACGGAAAGATAAAGCAGAGATTCAAGAAATGGCAAAGTCAAGATCTTTCTAAACTCTATTTTGTTTATTCAAGCCTTTTTCCTCGTCATTTTTGTAGAAAGAAAAAATCTGCAAGGTATCTTTTGCACTAAGTACGTACATAATTTATAAAAGATCATAACCTCTTTGTCATCTATAAAGATCGTGTCTCCAAACTTCAACTTTACTTCTGAAAGAGAATTCTGTTGAAAATCAAAATCATATCTTTCGCTTCATACAGAACTGTTTCGTTGTATTTTATCTATAACATGACATTGACAGGAGACCAAGCTATTCTATTTGCTGAGATATGCATCGAATTCAGCAATGGCGTTCATCTTGAGAGGGCTCTTCAGAAGGTACCTCTATTTAGCGGTCTTTGTCCACTTCAAAGATTATCTCTGGTTCATGAGGTCATGATTGGCGTTCTTTGTAAAATTGAGCCAATGTTTCCAAATACAATACAGCATCATGCAGCAGTAGTCGCTCTTCGTGAAATATTGTGCGAGAATATAAGACGAGAAATAAAATTTGTAGCATCTATATTCACCATAGGTCCAGACTTGCTCTTTGTAGATGAACGAAACGCAAGACACTATAAAGATTTACAAGTTGACCTAGACGAGAAAGAGCAGATGCAGTTGAAAACTGAAAGCATTTTGATGCAATATGAAGCACAAAAAGTCAAGAAAAAGATGAAGAAGAAAGACACAACTAGATATCTTGGAAAAATGGAAGAAGAGGATAATGAAAGTCAAGAACATGATGATATAGAACCATTACTTTTTCAAGGTGGTGCAATTTTAAAGGAAGAAAGAGATGCAATGCGAAAAATGACTATGGATGAAGAAAAAGCATTTAAATGGCGCTTACTATGTGAAAAAGCTCTTCAGCAAGAGAATTCGAGTTTTATGAATTTGCAACATGTCAACTTTGATTTTCGATGCCAGAATAGAGTCAAGTGGGAAGAAGCAATAAAGCTGCTCTTTTCGAACATACTCATTACTCGGCTTTCGCAAAACCAGCAGAATTTAATATTTTGTGGAAAAATCGACCAATGGAGCTATTGTGATCCAAATAACTTTGGACTTATCTGTGATTTGGAAAAAGAAACGAAGAGACTTCGACAGGAATATGAGGAAAGCTGGGATGAACGTAAAGTTGCATATGATCAGCGTTGTATAACCGCAGTTGTAGCAGAAAAACTTGCTTCAAACTTTGCGCATCGTAGCTGGTTCTCAAAATTCGGTTCGAAAGCCAATGAACAGAAAATATATAGTTCTAACTTTCAAGCGAGATTTGATCTGTTTCGAGAAATGAATGAAATTGACTTAGATGCACTAAAAGTTCCTTGGAATGCTGAGTCAGAAGAAGATGTTGAAAGTGAATTGAATTCTTTGAGACCATCTTCTTTTGTTCCAAGATGGAACGATAGTAGAGTATCTTGCCATAATTCATACAATTTCTGTAGCAACACTGAAAATTTGCAACAATGTTCTAGATGTAAGGTGGCAGTGTATTGTTCTGTAGAATGTCAACGGAAACACTGGCCTGAACACCGATCTATTTGTAAGCAACTAGCAGCATTACGAGAGGACAAAGCCAAGCTGATCGAGATTGCGAAAAGAAAAGGAAAGTTTGAGCCAAGTGAATATATAAAAGACATATTCCACTTGTCAGGAGAGGACGATGATGAAAGTAGTCAAGAATCTACGCCTTCTCTAGATTCCTTTGCAGAAAGAGATCCTGAAGAAGTTGAGCTTGTAATGAATTATGCTGGGTACTCTCGGGAGACGGCGAAAGACCTTTTACGTGAATACGATTACGATCTTCTAGAAACCATTAGAAAGTTGTCTGATATAGAACTTGATCGGAATAGTGTTGAATGTATCAAGTCTAGAGCGATTTGCTCAAATGCATATGCTATTCGAGCTCTATTAGATAACCATGGAGATGAAGAGAAAGGTTTGAAAGACGTTTATCAAACATTACCAGCTGAGCGCAAGCAAAAATGGCTTTTGAAACTAAAACACGCCGCAAAATGTATTCATGTGAGAGGTCATTGCCCTAAACATTTCGATTGTGTGAGAATCAAAAAGCTATTGAAACACATGTCGTTTTGTTGTGAACGCTATTGTCAATATGATTCATGTTGGAAAAGTCGTGAAATATTAAAGTATTATTCTGAGTGTGACGAAGCTACACGTACCACAGAAGAGCAACACTTTGTAGTCGAAGCAGCAGCAAAAGCACGAATTGAAGAGGAAAATGAAGCTCGTATTGCAAAAGAGTCGTGTATTGATGGAGTCCAAATCTCAGTAGGTTTCTGTGATGAACCTAAAGAGAAAATTTTCTTTCGTGTCGAGAAAAATGTCAAAGATATTGCTTCAAGAATTCTTTTGACATTTGCTGAAAGAAAGGGAGTAAGCCCTGAAGAATTAAGGTTTATCTACCATAGAAAAGATGGTATCACCTTTAATCATCAACATATTATAAATTGTTCCATGGAAGAGTTGGGAGTGGAAAATCTAGATCACTTTTTTGTCGAAAAAACTCTCACTATTTACATTTTAGACTACGACGTTAAGGAGGTAAGTTCGTAATGGTTGAACAAAACTGAGGTTTTTTGAAATCTCATACTATTCATCTCTTTTTGCTTTCAGCATAGAGAAGAAGCTACATTAAAGATCAGACAAACTACCAGAATGTCAAAGGTTTTCAATGTATATGCTAAAAATAAGGGACTTGATCCTAAGGCGCTTCGCTTCCTTCTTGATGGACAGCGTATTCCTGATGACGAGACAGCATTAACTCTCGAGCTTGAGAATGAGGACCGAATTGATTGTCTATTGGCATGACGAGGAAAAGTATTTTTCGATTGTTAGGCTTTTTATTCAACCAATATAATATATCAACGCAATATCTACGTGGGTTTCTCAAATAATCGCATAGGCATTCTTCTATTTCTATAGTAACAAATAGTTTAGTAACATTTTCAGCAAGTTTGGTAAAAAACTTAATCATTTTTCCCTGTGAGGACGTGATGACTTTTTATTTCAAACAATTACAAGCTTTGCGAGGATGCGACTGAATTCTTCTATTCATATATCACATCAGATACAAGAAGTTAAGATATATACATATATAAATTGCTTCTTTGATCGTTAACATATAAGTATTTTTCTTTTTTCTTCATAATCGCTTGTCGTTTACGCACATGTCTCACAACACTTTCTCTTCACCTTTCCTGTACAGTACTTTGCCTTTCTTTTGCCTGCCTTACCCTTCTTAAACCATGAACAAGTGGTTGATTTACCATTCTTGAGTTTGAATCTGAAATCGCTCTTATCTTCGCACTTTTTGACTTTACAAGCTTTGCAACATTCTTTAGCAGTCTCACCCTTGCAATACATGTCTTGTCGAGCCTTGGTATCTTTCATGGTGATATAAGAACATCTTCTCATTTTTCCATTGCGAAGTTTGAACTTATAAGATTTACTTTCTTCACATAAATTATCAAAGGTTTCATGATCGAAAATGTTTGGTGTAGGTGCCTTTGGAAGAGGAGGAGCTGTAGGAGTAGGCTTGGACTTTGAAGGAGACTTGTCTGGAGGAGAAGGCCTTTCAGATGTACATTTGAATGTAGGACAACATTTACCTTCTTCCTTAAAAAGCCTTGGACTATCTCCTTTTTCACAAAGTGGAGGCATTACTGCTGGACATGTGATAGATTTGCAATCACTTCCTTCAGATGGTATACAATCATACCTAGGACAACATGCACCCTTTTCCGTAATACGCTTGAGACTGTATCCCTGTCGGCACTTAGGCATTGCTATCTTACATTCCATAGATTTGCAAGGCTTTGATGGTGGAGGCTTTTTAGACGGTTCTTTTCCTGACTTTTCTTGTGAACATTTATACTTAGGACAACATGCACCTTTTTCTGAAACATCCGTTAGAGTTTCTCCCTTTTGACAATCTGGAAATCCTTTTGTACATACGATAGATTTGCAGGAATTGGGCTTTGAAGGAGGAGCTTTGGATGGTTCTTTAACTGACTTGGGACCTTTACTACCAGAGGTACCAGAAGAAAACTTATCACTTCCTTCAGAGCTTTTGGAAGAAGGCGAAGTAACCTTATCACTACCTTTGTATCCTGACTTTGGAACTCGAATACTTTTTGAGCTCTTTCCTTTCCCTTTTCCTTTGGAGCTTTTACTGGACTTGCCTTTCTTCGATGTAGTTGGCGCATCAGATACAGTCGGCATCATACTCGTAGTTGGGTCTGCTGAAGGATTGGCTGAAACAGAAGGACTGGCAGTAACAGTAGGAGCAGATGTTGCCTTTCCAGATTTACTTGACTTGGAGCTTTTTCCTTTCCCTTTTCCTTTGGAGCTTTTACTGGACTTGCCTTTCTTCGATGTAGTTGGCGCATCAGATACAGTTGGCATCATACTTGTAGTTGGGTCTGCTGAAGGATTGGCTGAAACAGAAGGACTGGCAGTAACAGTAGGAGCAGATGTTGCCTTTCCAGATTTGTCCGACTTGGAGCTTTTCCCTTTCCCCTTTCCTTTGGAGCTTTTACTGGACTTGCCTTTCTTGTTCGACGTAGTTGGCGCATCAGATACAGTTGGCACCATACTCGTAGTTGGGTCTGCTGAAGGATTGGCAGAGACAGATGGACTGACAGTAACAGTAGGAGCAGATGTTGCCTTTCCAGATTTGTCCGACTTGGAGCTTTTCCCTTTCCCTTTTCCTGAACTTATTCCTTTTCCTTTACCTTTGGAGCTTTTACTCCACTGGCCGTTTCCAGATCCAGGTTTGCTTGACTTGGAACTTTTTCCTTTCCCTTTTCCTTTAGAGCTTTTACTGGACTTGCCTTTCTTGTTCGACGTAGTTGGCGCATCAGATACAGTTGGCACCATACTCGTAGTTGGGTCTGCTGAAGGATTGGCAGAGACAGATGGACTGGCAGTAACAGTAGGAGCAGATGTTGCCTTTCCAGATTTACTTGACTTGGAGCTTTTCCCTTTCCCTTTTCCTGAACTTATTCCTTTTCCTTTACCTTTAGAGCTTTTACTCCACTGGCCGTCTCCAGATCCAGGTTTGCTTGACTTGGAACTTTTTCCTTTCCCTTTTCCTTTAGAGCTTTTACTGGACTTGCCTTTCTTGTTCGACGTAGTTGGCGCATCAGATATAGTTGGCATCATACTCGTAGTTGGGTCTGCTGAAGGATTGGCAGAGACAGATGGACTGGCAGTAACAGTAGGAGCAGATGTTGCCTTTCCAGATTTGTCCGACTTGGAGCCTTTATACCCTGACTTTGGACTACGAATACCTTTTGATTTTTCATTCTTGGACTTGGAGCTTTTGTATCCCGACTTTGGACTACCAATATGTTTAGAGCTTTTACTGGACTTGCCTTTCTTGTTCGACGTAGTTGGCGCATCAGATACAGTTGGCATCAAACTCGTAGTTGGATGTGCTGTTGGAGTAAAAGTAACAGTAGGAGAAGATGTAACAGTAGGAGCAGATGTTGCCTTTCCTGATTTGTTTGACTTGGAGCCTTTATAACTTGACTTTGGACTACGAATATTTTTTTTGCTTGCAGAAGTAGATAGATCTTTGCCATTCTTGAATTTCGAGCTGGTCTTGGATTTTGGACTCCGCATAATTTTACTTTTAGAAACAGATGACTCACTGCTTCTCGTCGATCTGAAGCTATCACTCTCCACATCAACACTCTTCTTCACAGAAGATGATGTAGAAGCAGATGAATCACTGCCTCTCGTGTCACTCATCTTCGAAGAAGTCGAAGATTTTGGACCTCTACTGTACTTTGGGCTGCCCCCTGCATACTTCAAAAGAGATTTCTTCCCGCTTGACGATGCTGGAACTTTAACAATCTTCTTAGGAAGTGACTTTGTAACAGATGATTTTTCTTTCAAACTACTCTTCAATGGTGAAGGAAGAGCCGTAGCAGAAAGAAGACTCACTACGAGAGCAAGTTTAAGTAATGCCTTCATGTTTTGGGAAAAATCTATTTGATTATAATATATATGTATATATTATGAATCTCTAATATGAATCTCCCAACGAAGTGAATTAGCAATGAGATATAAATATCACTTTATTTTTGATTTCACACATATAAATCGTCAAGTTTTTTTTCAACCGTTGCCGGGGAAGAATCCATCCACCGAAACAGGCCTATTTCTTTCTAAATTTGCTGAATAAAGGACACTTTCAAAAATTGACATCGATCAGGGCAATAGTTGTGGTAAGTTTGCAATGCATAATCATGCATACATCGAATGAAAAAGTGCCACTTTTTGCTCAAATTTAAAAGTTCGCCATAATTTCAGTAATATTTGAAATATAGGATACATGAATAGTAGTGATCAAAAAAGTGCTACTTTTTGCTCTCAAGTTTGTCATGATTGAAAAGTGCTAATTTTCTCCAAGATAGCAATAAATTCATCCTTCCCTTTTTCAATCACCTTCTCAGCTACTAGCGTGCGTAAGAAATTCAAAGTCATATATTCTGCAATATTAGATATTGAGTTTACAATGATCTGTGTTTTATCAGGCCATATCAAGAATGACTAGAATTATTCAGATCCAAGCAAATTGCCACTTACATGTGAATAAGAGAAGCAGGACTCTGTTCTTCGAAAAGACTACCACAAGCAAAATAGGAATGAAAGTAGAATTCTTTAGGACGACCAAAGGTGTATCTATGATGTAGTAGTTTCGAGTCAGATATATGCTGACATTGCTCACAAAGAGTGGTAACATGCCTTTATTTCAAAATGTGATGGAAAATGACCAAATTCGACTAGAAATATTTCACGGCCGAAACAAATGAAAACCACCTGGATGGTCTAAAAATACCAGAAAAGTTTGAGTCAATGTGGGGTATGGTAAAGACACAATTAACCCTATCTTCTTCCCTCTACAACGCTTCTGGAATCAGCTCATCTTCTTGTACGACAAAACATTCCATTTACGGCAAACCAATCCAAAGCTTGGATTTGTTCAAGCGGTTAAAATGATCATAAAATCTCCGTCTGATGTTATGATTGTTCTTGAGGATCTCTCGAAAGTTAGTAATAATACACCCAATGGCCCGGATTTAGATATGGAAAATCTCTCCTATAGTGAAGGGATAGAAGACAGTAAAGAGAACAATCTTTCCATGTATGATTCAATATCTGATTATCGAAACGTTCGTAGTGACACAAGTCATGCATTGCCGGATGAACAAGATTACACTCTCGAAATCAAATTACCAGCAACATACGATTCTTTTTCAGAATATGGAGAGGCAGTGTTGAGCAATGAAGCTGATCATTCGTCAAGTGATGATAAAAGCAGCACTTTTCATGGATCATCATATGTATATTACGACATGCCAAAAGAATGCCCTGGAGATTAAGTCAGATATATTGTTGAAGTAACTTAGACAGTGAGTTTCAAGAATTCATATAAGTTCATTTAAAAGGACAAAAGTTGATGAAAAGATAGATATTTTTCTTTTTTCAAAAAATGTCCGTTAAGAGAACCGTTAGATAACATATCAAAGAATATCGCTTCAATGCATAGAGATGAGAAATATTTCCAATAAACTTGTTTGTGAAATTGATAATTATATTATTTTTTTAAATAAATCAAAAATACATCTAAATTGAAAATGTCAAGAAAGGTTTCATTATGTTCTTCTAGATAGCATGATTGTGACACATTCATTAAATCGGATGATGACAAAATTGATCAGTATTTGTCCTACAAATCTAGTGCCGCCAAACTTCAATTTGGCTAGCCGTGATGTCAACAAAACAATTCTGCGCCTCCTAGTAGATGCATCACATATTACATCATCATCCGCTTTTGTTACATATGTTTATATTCCCACACATATTATTTCAACAACATGACATTGTCAGGAGACCAAGCTCTTCTATTTGCTGAGATATGCTCCGAATTCAGCAGTGGAAAAGAAATAAACCTTGAGAGGGCTCTTGCCAAGGTACCTCTATTTAGCGGTCTTTGTCCACTTAAAAGATTATCTCTAGTTCGTGAGGTAATGATTGGTGTTCTTTGTGAAAATGAGCCAATGTTTCCGAATACAATACAGCATCATGCAGCAGTAGTCGCTCTTCGCGAACTATTATGTGAGAATATAAGACGAGAAATAAAATTTGTGACATCTATATTCGCCATAGGTGCAGACTTGCTATTTGTAAATGAACGAAATGCAAGGCACTATAAAGATTTACAATGTGATCTAGATGAGACAGAGCAGGTACAGTTGGAAACTGAAAAAGTATTGATGCAATACAAAGCACAGAAAATCAAGAAAAAGATGATTAAGAAAAAAGACACATATACATACCTTGGAAAAATGGAAGAAGATGATGAGGACATTGAAAGTCAAGAACCTGATCTACAAACATTACTTTTTCATGGAGGTCCAGTGTCAAAAGAAGAAAGAGACTCAGTGCGGGAATAAACAACGCAGGAGCAAAAAGCCTTTAAATGGCGATTACTGTGTGATAACGCTTTTCAACAAGAAAATTCGAGCTTTATGAAATTACAACTTGTCAATTTTGAGTTTCGTTGCCAAAATGAAGTCAAGTGGGAAGAAGCAATAAAACTACTTTTCTCGAATATTCTCATTTATCGGTTTCCACGAAAACAGCAAGACTTAATATTGTGTGGTGAAATTGATTTATGGAGCTTTTGTGATCCAAGCAACTTTGGACTAATCTGTGAGTTAGAAAAAGAAACAAGGAGACTCCGACAGGAATATGAGGAGGACTGGGATGAAAGTAATGTTGCTTATGATCAGCGTTGTATAGCCGCAGTCGTAGCAGAAAACCTTTCTTCAAACTTTGCTCATCGTAGCTGGTTCTCCAAATTCGTTGCGAAAGCCAAAGAAGAGAAAATATTTAGGTCTAATTTTCAGGAAAGATTTGATCTATTTCGAGAAATGAATGAATTGGACTTAGGAGCGCTGAAGGTTCCATGGAATGCTGAGTCAGAAAAAGATGTTCAAAGTGAATTGAATTCGTTGAGACCATCTAATTTTGTTCCAAGATGGAATGATAGGAGAGTATCTTGCCATAATTACATAGATTTCTGTAGCAAAATAGAAAATTTGCAACAGTGTTCTAGATGTAAGATAGTAGAGTATTGTTCTGCAGAATGTCAACAAAAAGACTGGCCTGAGCATCGACCTATTTGCAAGAAACTAGCAGGATTACGAAAAGATAAAGCCAAGCTAATCGAGATTGCGAAAAGTAAAGGAAAGATCGAACCAAAAATTTGCACTAAAGACATATTCCTCTTGTCAGGAGAGGACGATGATGACAGTAGTCAAGATTCTATACCTTCCCTAGACTCGTTCGCAGACAGAGATCCCGAAGAAGTTGAGCTAGTAATGAATTATGCTGGATGCTCCTCTCGAAACAAAGCCAAAGACCTTTTACGTGTTCACAATTACGATTTTATAGAAACCATGAGAAAAATTTCTGATATAGACCTTCTTCATAATAAAGTTGAGAACCTCAAGTCTACAGCAATATGCTCAAATGCATATGCTGTTCAAGCTTTATTAAACACCAATGGAGATGCAGAACAAGGATTCAGAGATGTTTATCGAAAATTACCTGTTGAGCATATGCAAAAATGGCTAATGAAACTTAAACACGCCGTAAAATGTTCTTATGAGGATTGCCAATGCCCTAATTATCTTGATTGTGCGACTTTAAAACAGTTGTTGAAGCACATGTCGAATTGCAGTGTAAGATATTGTAAATATGATTCATGTTGGAAAAGCCGTGAAATACTAAAATATTACTGTGAGTTTTATGAAACTACACGTACTGCAGAAGAGCAACACTTTGTCACCGAAGCGGCAGAACGCATTGCAGAGGAAGAATTGGCTGAACGTGTTGCAAAAGGAGTGCAAATCTCAATAGGTTTCCGTGGTCAACCAGAGGAAAGATTATACTTTCGTGTTCAGAAAAATGAAAAAGATATTGCATCAAAACTTCTTTCTATGTATGCTGAAAAAAAGGAGATAGACCCTGAAAAATTAAGGTTGACCTACCATAGAAAAGATGGTGTCATCTTTAATCATCCAGATATTATAAATCGTTCCATGGTTGAGTTAGGAGTCGAGAATCTAGATCACTTTTTTGTCGACAAAATTCTCAACATTGGAATTCTTGACCAGGTTAGTTCATGATGACTTGAATTATTGGGAGTTCTTGTTCTGTGTTTTAGTGACATTAATTTCAAAATCTCACACCACCATCACTTCTCGCATACAGAGTGGAGAAGAAACTGTATTTAGGATCAAGCAATCTACCAACATGTCAAACGTCTTCGCTGCATATGCTCAACGTAAGAAACTTGATCCTAAGACACTTCGCTTCCTTCTCGACGGACAACGTATTGCTGAAAACGAGACACCAATAACTCTTGAGCTTGAGGATGAGGACCGAATTGATTGTTTATTCTTTTAGAGCAGCTTGGAAGGCACTGCTACATTCTTATTACTAGGCTCTTTCAATCTCTACCCACTTATCTTTATCATAGCATATGAATTCTTATATTCATAGTTGCAAATTTTTAATGAAAAGCATACAATTTCATTCTCAAGAGAATAGATCTTTTGTGAAGCTCCTCAAAGTTAATCTTTTGAAAATTTGATTCAAATAACCAAAACAAGAACTAGTAGCCATGAAAAAGCATTTCTTTGCGTTATTTGTTTTGCTGGAAGAGATTTCAGCATTGTGCAAAATATGCTATGGGTTGCAACTAATTTCCAAGCAACTAGCAGCATTACGAAAAGACAAAGCCAATCTTATCGAGATTGCAAAGAGAAAAGGAAGGATTGAACCAAAAATTTACATTAAAGACATTTTCCTCGTATCAGGAGAAGACGATGATGAACATAGTCAAGCATCTACTTTTTCTCTTGACACTTTTGCAGACATGGATCCTGAAGAAGTTGAGCTTGTTATGACTTATACCAAGTACTCTCGAAATAAGGCAAGGGTATAAAATTCGATTGTGATAAAGTTGAGTTTATCAAGTCCCGTGCGTTGCGCTGTTCAAATACAGATGCTGTACAAGCCTTATTGTATAATCATGGAGATGAAGTTCAAGCTCTTAATTGTGTTTTATACAGAAAGGCTGATTTGCGCAAGCAAAGATTGCTGTCGAAACTGGAACACGCCGCGAAATGTTCTCATGAAAATGGTCAATGCCCTGAATACCACGATTGTTGCACTATGAAAGAGTTGTGGGAACACTTGTCAAAATGCAAGAACCGATATTGTCAATATGAGTTATACAAGGAGAGTCGTAAAAGTCTAAAGTATTATTCTGAGTGTGAAGATGAAGAATACTTCATCTGTAAACCATTTCGCACAGCTGTAAGTGAAAGTATTGGAAAAAATCCAAAACAAAAGGCAAAGAAGAATATGGTAGGGTTGCCAAATGTATAGATTGCGAGTCTCCATCAAGCTGTATTGATGAGTTTATCACCTCTGTCATGTCAGATGAAAAGAGAATGGATGAAGTTAATACACAGCAGGATTTGGAAAAAGTTGATGTGATCATGCGAGAAAATAATTGCTCAAGAATCGCAGCAGAGTTTGCTTTGAAAAAATGCAGCGATGCATTAAGTCCAGACATAAAGAGCATTGAGCTAGTTGTAAATAAAATTGACATGATGATGCGAGAAACCAAATGCACAAGATTAGAAGCTGAAATGGCTTTGAACAATGGCGACGATGGAAAAATCAAAGCAATTTTACATGAAAGAGCTATTCAGCAAGTTATGACAGAAATGAAATGCTCAAGATCAGAAGCCGAGAAGATTCTTGAAACTGACGAAAAAGATATTGAACTAGTAAAGGCAGAGTCAGGGTGCACATGGTTACAAGCCGAGGAAGCTTTGACAAAGTGCGGTTGGGATATAACAAAAGCTATTCTATCCTTTGACACTGTTAATTTTGACTCAAAAGATGTTTGATCTTGTTCAGAAACAAGCGCAATGTTCACGAGTGAATGCTATTAGGGCTCTGAAAAGCACAATGGCGATGTTGTGCAATCTATACTCTCTTTAAGTATTAAATAGGATCCAGTCTTCTATTTTACTGTAAATTCCTAGAAATCATGAATATATCGCCACCAACTACTCATCATCGTCTTCAAGAGTATCAGCAACGGTCTTGACTAGACTATGCACCATACCTCTGACTTGCTCCTCAGTCATGACTGCACTATTTTGAACTGCATTCAACACCAAAACAGTATATTCAGGTCTAGGAGCATTTACCCATACTAGTCCATTGACACCTATACAAATCTCAAAAGGTATCTGACTCTTTTCTAAACATTCAAGGACGACGTTGCTAGGATGAAGCAACTCCATAGCCAATCCTGTAGAAATATTAATCAAAGAACCGCCTTTGAGCTGTCCATAAGTTCCTTCATCAGTCATCCAATCTTTCTTACTTGCTCCTCCGTCAGATTCACTACTCATGATGACACAACTAATCTCCGGTTCCATCTCCTTAATGTGACAAACATTGACTCGTGCATAAACTACATCGCCATGTTGCAAATTAGGTCTATTACGTTTCGTAGCTCCTTCAAAAGCAATCGTTGGCAAGAGTGCACTTCCAGTCGAAGAATGAGGAATGGAAACACGAAAATAATCTCCAAGTCTTTCTTCTACAATAGCAATGATACGATCATTCACTTTAGGAATGTAACGTTTATGATTTGTCAATATATAATATGTATTTGTCGAGGAACGATGATGTAATCTTCCTGCTAGTGTGGCTGTAATCTTTTTGGAAGAAGCATCGTATAAAAGTCCAGTCCCAAGTTTGATGGCTTTCTTGGATGAATTTTTGCTGTTGATATATGTCAGGTCATCGCCTGGTAATACTGTTGTTATTCTATTTTGTTCTTGATTGACCATCTTGCTTAGTATTTTCTTTTGTTGAATGTTTAGGAATATGCTTGCTTGTCAAATCGTAATGAAAATCAGCGTTTGTCTGTTTGCCTCTCGTCGTATCTTTTGTGACAGAATGAATGAATGGCTCTCATGAAAGGCCGTTAAACATACGTTATAAGCTTTCCTAATTTGTACCCTCCGATATTCAAAAGTGAAATTGAAAAGGGTTGTGAGCGGAAGCTGAACGGTAAGAATCTACCAAAAAAGTTATACATAAGATTTTCTATAACCCAATCATCTAATTTAGAAATTTATGTGCATTCAGTAAACCATTTTCTCCTACAATAGGAGCCCTCTCCTCAGGCTTTCGACGTAAGCATTGCTTTATGGCATCAATTGCTGCACTATCCACTGTTTCTGGAAATTCAATCTCATAATTCGGATCTACGATAGCTTGTAGTTTTGGAAATAGCTGAAGATCAGCAAAAGGGGTCTTTGAGTAACACATTTGGTACAATATACAACCTAAGCTCCAAACATCCGAAGGCTATGAAAAAAGAAGAGAGCATTTGTTAGGCATGCTTTTTTCGAATACATCTTGCATGAATGTATGGAAAAAGACTTACTCTTCCACATTTAAATAATGCGCCATTCTTTCCTTTTCCACTGTCTAATATAGATTCAGGTGACATATAATTGACAGTTCCGACTTGACTTTCCCGATGAATATTAGTAGTATCATCGTTTTGAATGGCTTTGGCTATACCAAAATCAATCAATTTCAACACTCCCTTTATGAAAAGAAAGTTTGCAGGTTTGAGATCACCATGAATGATTCTCGCTTCATGAATACAATGCACAGCATTCAGCATTTGCTGCCAAGTCAAACGAATAAAGTTCATATTCACATGCGAACCACCTTCACCACTATTTTGCGATCGTTGCTGTTGTAAAACTTGATTCAAATCAATTTCACCAGGCTCCATGACTAGAAAGATGGCTTTGCGTTTGATATCAACTTCACTATCATAAAGTTGTATAATGGCTGGATTTCCTCGTAATTTCCTCAACAAGGCAATTTCATTGGCATATCCTTCAATGGATTTCCGAGCCATACCTGCCAACTTGACCTTTTTGATGGCTAATATCCTCCGATCTTGTGAAAGAGTTCTATAGACTTTACACGATGCTCCTTTCCCTACTACTCCAAGGTTGACGTATGGGATATTATTGACAGTGATTACATTTTCACAGCTGACTAGTTTGGCGAATGCTGGATGTATGTTGACTTCCTTGGAACTTTTACGTTGTCCTTGTGACTCTGGTGCAGCAGAAGTAGTGGAAACTACTGCAGTAGCTACTTCAGCTGTATTAGCTTGAGCTGATGCTACGTTTCTATCTATTGGAGTTTCTTTCTTGACTTCTACTCTGACACTCTCTTGCTCTATAGACTTTTCCTTTCTACTAATTCTACTACTAGCACTACGACTACCGTTGCTATGTTCCGATTGCTTCTTCAACGAACCTACAGTACTAGCAGTATCCCTTACATTAGCAGTTGTAGCAGAAGAAGAAGTACTATTTCCAGCAGTACTCTGTGTCAAAACACTACTCTGCGTAGAAGAAGTAGAAACAGTCCCAGTACTGGAACTAGCACTGGTAGTAGTCCCCGCACTAACATGTGTATGATTCATCAAACCTCGACTAGACTGTGTATTTCCAAGTATAGAAGCCGTCGAAGTCGCTCCTCCTACAGTACCAGTCCCATGGGTAGCGTCTTCCCTCGTTTCTTCCTCCACTTGAGACATATTCGGAGTAAACTTTTGTTTCTTGGTTGGTGACCAATTCAATAACGAATGAAAAGATTTATCATTTTTTAGTTCAGAAACTTTGACAATTTTTGTATTGTAATTCATGAGAAGGTTATAATCTTGAATCGGTGCTAGAGTTTCATCTTCCTCTTGTGTTTTGGAAGTCATGGTATCTTCTTCTGAAGTAGCATGAGTGTGTTCATCAAATGCAGAGATTCTTTGAGCCCCTCCTTTGAATTTTAATAGTTTTGGCTTTTTATCCGCTTCTTCTTCATTTTTCATTCGTTCCAGTTTCCGTTTTTGCAATAAAGCTTGTACCCTCGATTGTGTCCCTGTATTATTAGGAGTACTAGATGAAGATGAGTTACTCGTTGGAAGAGTTTTAGTTCTAGAAAGAGATTCAGACTTTTCACGTTCTTGTCTTCTTCGTTGTATCAATTCTCTTGCTCGATCTTGTAAAGCTTCTTGTTTACTTTCATCCATAGAATTGTCAGTGATGGGTCTGCTAGAAAATGATCTAGATGTGCTGGAAATGTTTCGAAGAGGTAATTTCGGGACTCGACTTGAAATTTTCTTTTCCATCACCGATTGATTGCTTGACTCTGTTACTTGTTCTACTGCTGTTGACTTGTTATCTTTTGTAGTAGTGATAGAAGTACCATCGTCATTACTACAAGCTGCTGATGATTTTTTCAAAGATATGTTTTCATTTCTGTTGGAAGATGTGTTGCTGCTGTTGCTACGACTCGGTAAAGGAGGAATCAAAGGCTTTCGGGACATGCCTGCTATTGTATATATTTAGTGCTTACTCTATTAGTCTGCTTGAAAATGAATATGAAAGGCAGTAATGTTAATCAAGGTAGGTAATGTAATTCAATTGAAATGCTGCCTTTTTTTCAATGTTGCTTTTTCAAGCCGCTCATTGTTGGAGCTATTTAGCTCTATTGACACGATTTGAAATGAAAAAGGCGGTTAATTGCGGAAACTGTTCCAATTTGTTTCATTTTTCAAAAGAGACAAAGAAAAGGAAGAAGAATATTGAGAAAAGTTACATTGAATGTGTAGTCTTCAAAATAATGCGATTCATTATAAATATTACTAGGCGCCTGCTATTTGCAACTAATGCACGTCATTTTCTTATCCATGGTACTCTAATGCGCGCTTATTTAGCTAAAGGAATGATAAACACACCAGAATTGTCAAATACAACAATATCTGCTTTACCATTCCCATTCACGTCAGCCACAAACCTTGGATGCTTTTCAATTCTCCATCCATCATTATATCCAAAAGAATCATTAATCTTCTTTGGAGCATCAAAACCACCATCAGCATTGGAATACGATACATACATGCCATAATTACCAATACCAATGATATCTTTCTTCCCATCTCCATTCACATCCTCAACAAAACGAGGGTGCTTCTCAACTCTCCATCCTTTTCCATACACAAAACCATTACTGACAATTTTAAAAGGTGCAAAGCCATTACCATTTGAGTATGCAACAAAGACATGATTTCCACCAAACCCAATAAAATCTGCTTTGCCATCTCCATTCACATCAGTTACAAACCTTGGATGCATATCTACACTCCATCCTTTATCAGTTCCGAAATTATCAATCACTCTCTTTGGCGCATCAAAACCACCATTAGCATTGGAATACGATACATACATGCCGTCATCATAAAAACCAATGATATCTTTCTTTCTATCTCCATTCACATCTTCAAGGAAACGAGGATGCTTCGCGACATCCCATCCACTTCCTTTGCAAAAGAAGTCTTTGATCACATATTTCGGTTCACCAAAACTCCAACCATTTGAATAGGCAACATACACACCATAATGGCCAAATCCAACGATGTCTGCTTTGCCATCTCCATTCATGTCAGTCACAAACCTTGGATGCATATCTACTCTCCATCCATTATCAGTTCCAAAATTATCAACCACTTTTTTAGAGTCATGAAAATAAGGTATTTCCCATTCATCACCATATCCAGCTTCAGTTTGTGCACTGAACGCTTCAGCTGTTCGAACAGATGAATATGCAACATACACTCCAGCAGCACCAAAACCAACAATATCGGCTTGACCATCTCCATTCATATCTGCAAGAAAGCGAGGAAACTCCTCAGTTCTCCATCCATCATTGTATCCGAATGTATCTAACATTTGAATGGCTATACCTCCTGTTGAAACTACAACTCCTGAGCCACCGAAGCCAACAATATCAAGCTTGCCGTCACCATTGACATCAGCAAGAAGACGTGGGTGTTTCTCGACTCTCCATCCTTGATCGTATCCAAAATTGTTAACTTTAATGGGTTCAGGAGGACGAAAAATGATTTGACTCATATCAATTTCGTTACCCATAGCCCTTTCGATTTGAGTCTTGAACCTTCCATCCTTGAAGCCACAATGTGCACCGCCATAGTCAAAGGAGTTTAACTTTGTACGCATTTGGTAGTTGCTCAAACCATTTCCTGTCATTTCATACCAACCAACGAGAGGTGGAACGACCCAAATACCATATGGGTTTTCAGCTTTTGTAGAAATGACTTCAAAACCTTTTGCAAGTCTGAAGCTACGAGTTCCAAGACCGCCTTTATGATAGACAATCTTGGGATGACTATCCTGTTTTGGTACATCTGCCCAGTTCTTGCCAGTATAGTAGCCATGTGCACTCCAGTACACCTTTTTTGGATTGTTGTTTTCATCAATCCAAATAATAACATCTTCCCAATCATGCCTGTGTCCACCACCCAAAAGAGTAGCTTGATCTTTCTCGAAGTAAAGAGCAAACATGATGATTGTTCCTTTACCTTTAATTGGAGCCCAGCGATAGTATGTATTGGATCTTTTCATGAAGTTAGAAGAACGACATTGTCCACCGTAAGAACCTTTTGGCTTTAAACCGCCATTTTTAGAACCATCCCTTCCGATGGCAGCAGCAGGAAGACAACCATCGTTGTCAAAATCAAATAAAGGATAATACTTTTTCACAAGTGAGGCAATCTCAGGGTGCTTGATTTTCAACTGAGTGAGAGTGCTAGGAATCACATTGTCCTCCTCAATATCAAGATTACGAAGAATGTTGTCCTCACCAAGAGAATCTAAAGGGCAGAAATGATAAGAAAAAATAATCGTCTACTGAAAATTGCAATGTCAATGTTTGCTCTTACCAAAAACAGGGTTTGGATTTCCTTCACCAGTCAAATCTTCAGTTGAGAGTTCATTTAAAGTTAAATTTTGAAGACCTCGAAGTCCTCCTGCTTTCTTGCCATCAGTTCTTTCAGGGAAAAGATCCATCTTTGTCTCAAGTTCCTCGAACAAGTCTCTTTCCAAGTCCCCAGCTTGTTGCTTGGCACGGGAAACAAGCCCATCTTCAGCTCTAACAAGCGTGAGGAGCAAAGGGATAAAGAAACGTTTAGTAATAATCATAATTCAAGAAACTCTAATTTCGATTTGAAGTCAGAGAGAAGAAATTATGAGTAAAGAAATATTCTTTTTCCTCTTACGAAATGAAGGAGGGACAAAATTGGGCCAATTTTTCTGGGACAGAAGAAGAAACTCCGTTTATTGGGTCCAGGGAAAACTGGCCCAGAACTGGCCCAATATTGACCTAGAGATGGAACGCTGTTCCAAATTCTGGGCCGGAGAGGAGAGACGGTCCATTTATGGGACAGAATTGGGTCGATCCATTGAAATTCTTGAAGAGAGGACTCCTCGCTCTTCGAGGACGAGTCCTCTTGTAGGTACTTGAAATCTCCCTCCTTTTCCAACATTTACTTTCTTTCTTTTGTTCTGCTTCAAAGTAGAAAGTAAAGTAAATATAGGTTTAAGATGATGAAAAAGTAATTCATTTGTAACACTAAGGTGCTGGCGGGCTACTGTCGTTTTGTTTTTTGTCTGTTTCACTTTTTCTGCGGCTCTCATTGTTGGAGCTATTTAGCTCATTGACATCAGTATTGTTAGAAATTACAATGACGGTTAATGAAAAAACGCTTCTAGCTGTGTCCATTTATTTGAAATGTTTTACAATGTTTTATGCCATCCTATCGTTGCTGTACAAATTCAGATCAATGAAACTCCATCAATCAACAAAAGAAACAAATCCACTTACTCTTCCTTAGACCGATTTCTTTCTTTGTGATGAATACAGAAACTGAGAATAAATCTCTAGAAGAGGGAAGATATATTGGAAACACTTTGATAAGACTGTAAAATAAAAATGCAATCCAAGACAAGATACAACCTGATATTCCAACAATAATGTGCTTCATTATAAATATTACTACACACCAGCTATTCACAACTAATGCACATCATTTTCTCTTCCAAACTTTTCCTATGCCCTAAAAAATAGGTTCAATGTACGTAGCAGAACCACCAAATCCAACAAGCTCCGCTCTGCCATCTCCATTAACGTCAGCAACTAGTCTTGGATGCTTCTCTACCCTCCATCCACCTCCTTCATATCCAAAACCATCATAGATTTTCATAGGACCTGTAAACACACCAAACGAAAAGGAAACATAAACTCCATAATTACCAAAGCCAACAATATCAGCTCGGCCATCTCCATTCATATCTACAAGAAAGCGAGGGAACTTCTCAGGTGTCCATCCTTCATCGGATACCATTCCACCTTGTCCCCATACTGTTGGTGTTCCAAAGACACCATTCTCACCACCTAGAGTTACGACAACTTTTGAGCCGCCCAAACCAACAACATCAAGCTTGCCATCACCATTCACATCACCAATGAATCGTTCATGTTTCTCGATTCTCCAGTCTTGATTGTAACCATAATTCTCAATCACTCTCTTTGAAGCATCCCAACCACCATTAGCATTCGAGTAGGATACATACACGCCATAATTACCAAAACCAATGATATCTTTCTTCCCATCTCCATTCACATCCTCAAGGAAACGAGGATGCTTCTTAACATCCCATCCGCTTCCTTGGTTGAAGACGTCTTTGATCACATACTTTGGTGCATCAAAGCCGGACCCATTTGCAAAGGCAACATACACACCATGATGCCCAAATCCAACAACATCTGCTTTACCATCTCCATTCATGTCCGTCACAAATCTTGGATGACTCTCCATTGTCCATCCGTTATCAAATCCAAAATTATTAATCTTTTTTTCAGGTGTGGTAAAACCAGTACCATACGACAATGCTACCCAAACTCCATCATCATAACACCCAACAATATCAGCTCTGCCATCTCCATTCACATCCGCAAGGAAGCGAGGATGCTTCTCAACTCTCCATCCAGTATTATAAGTAAACTTGTCCATCATTACTTTTGGTGTTTCAAAGCCTCCATAAGGAGCTGCTAGAGTAACAATCACTTTTGACCCACCGAAGCCAACAATATCAAGCTTCCCGTCACCATTGACATCAGCAAGAAGACGTGGATGTTTCTCGACTCTCCATTCTCTATTGTAGTCATAATTATCTACTTTCTCGGACTGGTATTTGGTACAAAGACACAGCTTAAATCTTCGATCTTCTTTTCCATTGTCATGCACGCTATGAATCTGTCCAATGTATTTATTGTTCGCAACACTGGTGTCCATCAATTGATCAAATTGGTTGATCCATCCTGTCCACTGGCATTTGTCACTATGAGATCCTTTCACAATTGATCTATAGAACCAGAATCTTCTATCTTCGTGATGATTGCTATGTCTACCTCCAATACCAGTGATGGCATTCCTACAATTAGACCAGCCCAAGTCGAATGTTTCATCCCAATCAGTTCCTGTTTCCGATTTCTTGTACCAAATAATGTCATGAAGATCACTTCTCCACTTGCGTTGATTGTGATCCCACCAAAGGGATTTGCTGTAAATAAAAGTTAGATAGATGAGAAAAATACAGTTAAGAAAAGAGATTAAAATATCATCAAGAAACATACTTCTCCAACCAATCAACCTTCTTGCACTGGAATTTCCATAGACGATCCTCTTTGTCATTATCATGTTGGCTCTGAAGCCCTCCTAAAATCCAACCCTTAGGGCATCTGTGTTCGAATTTCTGATCCCATTCATTGACCCATTCATGAGTCACTACCGTATCCAACCAAGGTTTTTTAAAACGAACCTTCTCAAAAACACGATAGAGAGTGAGTTGGGTGGCTACATGGTAAATATTTTTCCGCCTTGTAGCAAAGTCACGCTGAATAGCGTTGACATGCTTCCCTTCGTGTGCAATCAGAGTATGCATCAGCCACACATGCTTTTGGAAATTTGCATCCCAGTCTTCAATACCATCATGAGTGAAGAATCCAGCTGTCCAGGCAAGTTGAGACCCACTTGCAGCGGGAAAGAAACTCCAGACGTTGAATCTGTGGCAAGTTTTTCATCAAAATTTCATGAAAAGTGAGTTTAGATAGCACAAAATTGCAGATATCTCCAACAAAAAGAATTCGGTTGCACTTACTTCCCAGATTTATTTGGAAATCCTTCATCTCTCATCGCCCTTACTACCTCAAAAGGATTACCATCTCCTATGCCGTACTCTTTTCCATCGACTCCTGTACTTTCGAAGTATAATTCCTCACGAAAACGCTCAATATCTACGAAAAATTTCCCTCTAAGCTGAGACAAGTTAAAACCTAAAACATCATCAGTGTATTCCTCGATACGCCCGATAATTTTACTCAGCCGGCGAAATTCATCTTTCCACCCTCCATATGAAAAATCAAAAAAATCGCATTCACTTCCTTTCATTCGTGCAACCACGAACTCATTTGGATTCCTATCGAGAAATTCGGATACTGTTTTTAGTGCTTTCTCCATGGTATTTACGTTCCCATCAGGCCCTTTAGCAAGATATCTATGGTGAAGGGGATATTTTACCCCAAAAAAATTCGCAGCATCAACAACGCGCAAATCCAAGTATCGGATTCCTTGTTCAAGCTGGTCCATTAGACTAAGGCTTTGGCACCTAGCAACTTGATTGGCATTAAAACTGCTAAACCCCGCAACTCCGTTATCATCACAAAATACATCTCCACCCATTTTCGAAGCAGCTGAATTGTGAGAACCTGGAAGAACAAAGTCTCGAAGTGTTACTTCCTTACTCAACTGCTCTCCTAGGTTTGACCCAAGAGCGCTAATCCAGCGCGCCTTATTGTTTCCCAACACACTATTAGACGACAAAAGTTTTCTTTCATCATTTCCTTCAGACTCAGTTGAGGTTTTGCTTCCAATGCCGGTATCAACGGACCACTCCAAAGATGAGCTGAGAACCTCATGACAGTCCTTGACTTTACAAGTCTCTGCAATATTAGAGATCTAAAAATACGACAAGATTAGTTTCATAAATATCGATGTAAAGAAAATCTTTATGAAAGAACAACTTATGCTCACCTCATTTCTGCATTTTGGAATTTCCATAGGTAGTACATTGTAAAATGCACTTTCTTCAAACAAAGATGTACTGAATACACATAAACCACAGAATTGATGGCCAAATTTCTTGCAATGAGGTTTCATGCTTCCATTTTTGCCATCACAGATCGATTCCGTGGTATCTTCAAGGAAAATGCCTGCATTAAAAGCCTCCTTCGTAACAGGGATGCGACTTATGGCAGTTCCATTAGCATCCTGATAGAGTTCAGACTCGCTGTTGAGCATGCAAACATCTAGAGTTGACATTGGTATGTAATCCATAGTAGTATTATGAATGGGATATTCTCCCCAGCTCTCATCACCGATACTTTCCTTGGCAAAATCAGTAGGAATCTCATCAAGAAAGCTCGTAGCATTATCACTTCTTCCGTCTTCGCGATCAAAGCTATTTGAATTCTCTCCTGTGTACTCCCATTCTTGAACACGTCTCAAATTCTTTGGATTCTTGACCTTTGCAAGGTGAATGGGGCAAATGTAAAGAATTAGAATTATATATAAAAACTGAGCAAGAGTAGATAGATCGAGTTTCGACTTACATGCCCTTTCTTTCCTTCCAAATCATTTTGATTTTGTTCTTCTACAAGAATGCGAGCATCTGCATTGACAGAATCAAAACAATGAGAAAGTAGCGCGTACGATGCCAGGAAAGTACGGATTAGCAACTTGTTGTGAAACATTTTTCACGACAACTAATTTTCTTTTCAAAGCACCAAGGATCAGTTTTAAGAATTGAAAATGAACAAAAGAAAGATGATGGTTGTGTGAGTCCCGATCTTAGAAAAAGAAGAGAAAGATCCGGACGGATTATCTTGGTTCCGCAGGAAGGACAAAAGTGGGACAGATTCAATTGTCCCGTCCCAGATTCTGACCCAAATGTGATCCATTCCTGATGCATGAATCAAGAAATTGAATCTCATGGTAATGGAAAGGAAGTTGGACGGTGGCTTGTGATTCAAACTCTACTAGTATTCTTGCTAGCAAGTAGCATCAAAATAGTAACAGCTTTGGTTTGCTTTGTTTCTCCTCATCCTCGGATTCCCTTCTTGTTGAAAACAGAGTAAACAAACTGAACTCGCTCTCTTGTCGATAATTGCTTGAGAAGAAGGAAAGCAATCATGAGCTAGTAACTGCTATAGCTAGCTACCATTCAATACAAATATGATACTGTACAACTATCCTGAGATCTGGGATCTATACTACGCACGTTACTATTACTATCTTCCTGCTGCCGACATGGAAAAGAACGATGCAAAGAATGGTGGTCTAAATACTTCTAAAGCTATCATCATCAGCCTGAAAAATCGATCTTTTCATTTTAGGCATGTAAAGATACCTAATGCCGCTGAGCTCCAATTAGACGAGGAGGAGAGAGGATTAAAGTATAAAGTGCAACAATATTATGCTGTCTGCTCTTTAGCTACTTCGAGAAAGGCAGATCAAATTGCTTCTCACATGACTGGCAAGTTGTTCCTTTCTCATAAGTATTGCTATCCAAGCAATACACTATGGTGGTGAGAGGGAAGAAGAATCTGCCTGCCTGAGGACGAAGCAATCTAGCTACATCCAAAGTGGGTCCAGCGCCAAGTGTACCCTGGAGCGCCATTATTTACTTAACGTTCCAGCGCCATTCTAGTGTTTTTAGCTTAGTTGGTTAATATCCCTAGGTAGGACTTTTGTACCAGCAGCGCCATCAAAATAACCAGCTCCATTTTCATGGCGCTGAGCTTTTGCACATAATGGCGCTGGATCTGACATATTTCACACGATTCGACCAAATTAGCTAATCTCAAATTCGTTGTTTAAACACGAATGAAGGCTGAACGGACGAGTAAAAAAGTTCAAATATCAATCAAATCCTATTTTTTATTTTAGATTTATTTTTCGCTACATTTTACATATTATGCTTGATATAATCTAAAGTTAATCATTTCAAAATAGATTTTCAGTTCCCTCATCTCTTTGTATAAGTGTACTTTATCGATCAACGCGTTAACCGTACGAAGTAATTCTAGATTTTGAAGTCTCAACATCAACTGAATATTGCTCCTAGCTGCACAGTCTCTTTGACTTCCATTACTCTATAATATGACCTGTAAAAGAGGAAATGTGTATAAGTTCTATGATAGATCATTTTATAGATTGACAACGAAAAGAAAAGGGGAAAAGATGTGCAACTTACATCTAGGAAGACTTCTTCTTGGTTGGAAACAATAGGAAAGCACAATCATTCAATCTAGTTCCCTTTCGCTCATCGAATTTATTTCTATGAAGTTTAAAGACAGAAGATATGTAAGAAGAAGGAAGATTGAAACTTGACACGCAACGAAAAAGAAATGTGTTCTTACTTTTGACGAGTCTGCTTCTTTACCGAGTAATTCTCCTTCAATCGGCCTCCTTAGAATTGAGTGAAATAGAAACGGTTCCTATAAATTAAAATAGAAAAGGTGTATTGTATGTGTAAAAAGAGGGAAGATTCTGGAAACATAACACAAAAACAAACAACATGTTCTTACCTTTTTACAGCGCTGCTTCCTTACTGTGTAATTCTCCCCCTATCGCCACTTTTGAGGATCGGATGCATCTGTAATAGCTGATACTTACCCACTCATGAAATATTCATATTTGTTCAAGATGAGAATGGAATGAATTGCAATAGTGTGTTGTATTTTATGATTTCGTGTTGGTTGTTCGTTGTTCTCCTTCCTCTTCTCAAATTTTCAAAATTTGAGCCGTTTTATGCATTGACACTCGTTCAAACTTTAGTGTACGTACTTACAGTGGTAAGTAAGAATATTGACATTATCATTATAACGTCAATCTACCTGCCCATTTTATCTTCACATTTTATACATTTTATAAAAATATTTTTAGTTTAGAAGCTTAATACACCCTAGATACATTCTATGATGAGATACAGATAAGTCGATCTTGTAAATATATATATATGAAAACTTATTGCAAGTCGAATTCATAGGTATACCACGCATTTATCATATAAGGCAAAATTGACTCAACTGTCATTGGTAATTAATACCTTTATCGTTTCTTTGGCTCCTCCACATTTGTATAGAGCCAAAAATCGATTATAGGACAACGTAACATCTACCTGGGAATCATTAAAGTTGATTTTTAACGAGAGAAGTAAAGTAGAGGAGGGTCATTCATAACTTTAAGATTCGCTAAGTTAAAGATAACGTACCTCGACCATTTCTCAAGGTATTTATATGCCAAAGCAGTGGATGTTGGCTTGTTTAACTTCATTTACCATGCACATTTCGAAAGTGTATATATGCTAAGCCTTTTTATATCCGAGCTATGTTGTTTGGAGAACCTTTACATACTTTTTCGAAGTTAGTTTATCTTTCGAATTAAGTTTGAAATTGAGGCAACATTGGCTATCGGCATTCGAATCTTCATTAGTCGAATCGATGAAGCCATAAAACATAACAATTCCAAACCACCATCACGAATACATACTTCGACACAGTTTTGGATCCTCTGAGGGCACTACAGATCAAATCATACGAAAAAAACATTTTGGAATATCGCAAAAATAGACTTGACATAGCGTTTTACAGCTATGCTATGTGAAGATAAGCTTCAATTTGTTCCTAAAACTCAAGATACTCATTATTTATATAGAAAAAGCGATTGCTGATCAGCCATGTTCAGCTGTCTATTTAGATTATACTTCAATTGCACACAATTGTATTTTTGGGGGAAGGAAATTGACTACCTTATTTGAGATTGCTCAAGTAATATTGATTCTAGAAAAGAAGTAAAGCTGGAATGCTTTAATTTAAACTACGTTGCGAAGGTGGTTTGCACTCGTGAACTCTAATTACAATGCAAAAGGTCTCAACGGATTGCATATCGATTAAAATTTAGGTTGTTCTTTTTTCCAAGCAATTTTTTCACCAGGTGACTAGACCTTCTTCTTGTATAGTAAAGTCCGCTTGCTATATGCACCAACCATTTTCATTACCTAGACTGAAGTTTCTAGCTATTCAGCATCGAATTCGGTTGAGTAGAAGTTGAGATAGTGAGGAGAGAAGTAATGGAAGCTTGAAATTTGCAGTCAATTTTTACCTAAAATGAGATTTTTTATGATCCATGAGTCCCGAGCTTGTAGGAGAAGTAATGGCACGTCTTGTTTGTGTTATATGTGAAAGGCTTTGCTACCAGACAGTAGGTATAGTGAACATATTGCATATGCAATCGTACCATTTCTTAGCGAGCAAGAAGAAGGTTTTCCTCGAGGTTATGTCATGTACGTTGGACCCTCGGGAGTTGATTGTTATGTATTCCAATATATGAGGGTTGTGACGCCTTTCCATATATCTGAACTTGAAGATCCGACCATTTGGTGAAGTTTCTCACGCCTCAATTCATCGCTTTGGCAATTTATATTCCACTGTCGACCTCAGTCAATGAAATTTGATGATGCTTACGACTCTCAACCTCGCTTTAAAATGCAGAATTCTGTAATCCGAAGCCACAGTGAGTTGCCTATACATATCTTATCGAAAATTCTGCCCTGTTGTATCTTTCACCACTCTCCAAAACTCATTCATCACGAAAACACTGCAATTTCTGGTGACATACAAAAAGTCGACATCAAATTAGAATTATATCGTCTAGCTCCTTCATAAAGGTCAAACTCCAAAATCGCCACTCGCTCAAGGCTCAAGTAGAAATATATATCATTGATGTTTATGGTACATATTCGAATTTATTATTTCAATTTGCTGAAATGGAGTCGTCAAACAGAAGAAGATAGGTGATTTTCACTTAAAGCGATGTGGTGTGCTGAGAAAAAATAGAAAAGTGAAATAAGACATTCAACGGATGAGATCCCCAAAATATATGTAATTTATACTTGAGTCTTGTGAATTTGGGTTAGAAAGAAGATAGAAAGAGGAAAGAAGGGAGGAGGTTAGAGATTATATTCCTCCAGCGCCATTTTTATGATCCTCCAGGACCATGTAGGATACGCGCAGGTAGATGTTTTTTTTATACCTATTGACACGTGTCAATGCTCCGAGAAGACAAAAATATGGCGCTGTTGACATGAAAATGCAGCCACAGGGTACACATGGCGCTGGACCACATTTGGATGTAGTACTACTAGGAGGAGCAACAAATTGCATGAACTTTATTGATACTGCGATGATAATAGTATATTTGAACATTTTCTCTAAGTACCATAATCTACTATTTGTACAGCTAGAATGATTAGCATATTTTCTTTGATGTAGGTTGCAATGTGCTATTTCTAGTTCTTTGATGTAATAGATGTAATTCAATTGAATTCGCTGTCAACAACAGTCAAACGCGGATGGGTTTCGAGATCAATGTACAATCCCTATCGGACTGGTAATTAATTTACTTAAGCCCTTTTGCAAGAAAACCTACTAGCCTGATTGAGTCTTGTTTGGCAAAAAGTGGAAAAACACAACCGACGCTCCATACAAACTACATACAAATAAATCAACAATTGCATCTAATTCAGCAGCTTCAAATAACACCATATACCTTTCAAAACCTGCGAAACCCTCAACATTCTTCTACTTTGATACTTTCTCTAATAGAATGTTGAGGGTTTCGCAGGTTTTGACGGTTTCATACATTAGAACAAGTCGGTCGAAATTTCATCGACACGACATGAAGAATAGACAACATCTTCAACAAAAATCTAATTATTTCCTATATAAACACATTTTGATACACAAATTCGTGTAAATTCCTATACTTTAACTTCATCCAATAAAAACTTGCAGATTCTGCAGGTTTTGAAGCAATCATTCAATAGAACAAGTCGATCAGAAATCCACCAACATGACACAAAAACTTGAAAGAAAATGCTTTAATCAACACCATAAACATTTCAAAAATGCGAAATCCTCAACAATCTTCTACTTTGATACTTAATCTAATGGAATATTGATGATTTTGCCGGTTTTTAAGGTTCCATTTTATACATCTATTAAGGAAACTTGAAGTGAGGTGTGGGTAGCAATATGCAGTCTACACCGGGAGAAAACAACAATCTACCTGTCGTTCTTGTAATGAAATAGTTTAATATAGTAGAAATATGTACCGTCTTTTTAATTTTCATGTTACATCAATTATTTAGTAGAACATGAAAACTGCATTGAAAAATCATTTTTATCCATCCGTTTGTGTGTACGTATAAAAGATATGGCAAACGAATACCTTCTTATATATCAGGGATAAAAAGTGTACTTTCTTTTTTTTTGGATTACTTAAGCCCCTCTTCTGAACGGATGTCAAAAGTCTTAGACTTTTTTGCGAAGTTTGTACATTGATCTCGAAACCCATCCGCGTTCAAAAGTTGGGAAGGAAAAATAGACAGAAGACGACATTGTTACATACTGTGATGACGTCATCTATAAGTAAACAGATACGTACGTACCTACGTACATACGATCATTTTTTGCTAATTTTAAAATGAAATTCATTACTTCAGCTTTCGAAAAAAACAACAAACAAATCTATATCATGAACTAACATTCTCAAACTCAGCACTTATTCATTCCGCCACAGAAACGACTACGTACGATTGATCTTTCCCTTACCTTGTTATTTCTTGCTTCTTGAGGCGTGTTCTTTCAGCTGCCTCTGAGACGAATGCATTGAATGTGATAGTCCCCTTTAGCTTTATAATCCATTTTGAGACCAATAGATTCAACAGAAGTCAACATTGATCTTTCCTCAAATGCTTTTATTCTTCTTTTTCTTGAGGCTTTCATTCTCAAATAGAAGCTACATTGGTTATAATACTTCGCTCTGTTTGACTTTTTAATTCCGTTTGATACTTATACATCTTTCAAAAGCGACTACATTTGAGTAGTCCTACTTCCCTGGAGGTAATAATCCTTCTTACCAAATTCAGCTACGTCTTCAGCAATGTTTTGGTACTGTTACTTCCCTTTGATGGTATAATCCTATAAACATCATTCAAATTTATACCCCAGGTTGAAGCTTTCAGCTACCTTGTCTTGAGCGAATACTTAACAACATTAGTAAACAAAACTTCCCTTTTGCTTGAAGTATCCGATTTGATACTGATAGTGCTTCCAGAAGCGATTATGTAAAAATAATCCTACCTCACTCATTCCATTTTTGCTTGAGGCTTGCAGCAAAATTGGCTTGAGCGACTACTTTGCTACTTTGGTAAACAAAACTTCCCTTTTGCTTGACGTATCCGATTTGATACTGATAGTGCTTCCATAAGCGATTACGTAAAAATAATCCTACCTCACTCATTCCATTTTTGCTTGAGGCTTTCAGCAATGTTGTCTTGAGCGACTACTTTGCTACTTTGGTAAAAAAAACTTCCCTTTTGTTTTATGCTTCCATAAGCGACTACGTAATAATAGTCCTACCTCACTCATTCAACTCCTGCTTGAGGCTTTCAGCAATGTTGTCTTGAGCGACTACCTAACTACATTGGTAAACAAAACTTCCCTTTTGCTTTACTATCCGATTTGATACTGATAGTGCTTCCATAAGCGATTACGTAAGAATAATCCTACTTTACTCATACCACTTCTGCTCGAGGCTTTCAGCAAAAACGTCTTGAGCGAGTACTTAACTACATTGGTAAACAAAACTTCCCTTTTGCTTTACTATCCGATTTGATACTGATAGTGCTTCCATAAGCGACTACGTGAGAATAATCCTACCTCACTCATTCTACTTCTGCTTGAGGCTTTCAGCAATGTTGTCTTGAGCGACTACTTAACTACATTGGTAAAGAAACTTCCCTTTTGCTTTACTATCCGATTTGATACTGATAGCGCTTCCATAAGCGACTACGTGAGAATAATCCTACCTCACTCATTCTACTTCTGCTCGAGGCTTTCAGCAATGTTGTCTTGAGCGAGTACTTAACTACATTGGTAAAGAAACTTCCCTTTTGCTTGACGTATCCGATTTGATACCAATGACTTCTCCACTAGCGACTACGTGAGAATGATCCTACCTCACTTATTCTACTCCTGTTTGAATTTATCAACAGTCTTTTTAGCAACTGCTGATGTAATGATAATTCACTTTCGAAAATCGAAGTCGTACAGACATCCCAAGATTGTCTATCATAAAGGTGGTCTTGGAACTCGTAGCTTCAGACTTGCAAAGAGTGGTGAAAACAGAGCTGAAAATCCTACAGGCAAATGGGTTCTTCCACCTCTTGTCAGCTGGTATGAAATGACAGGAAATGGTTTGACAAACGCAGACATGCGTGATTTGATGAACTCCTTTAGCTACGGCAGCGCGATTACTGGATTCAAGGATGGAAGGTTCCAGCAGCAAATCGAAAAGTGTACTGGTAAAGAAGTTGATATGAAGCTTGTCAATGCCTATCCTCATGCAATCAAGTCTACTAAACGTCTTAACGTTCATGGTCGTTACGAGATTAGTGCTCATTTTGATGAAAAGTCTTACATTATTGCACAAGGCGATGACAACATTGTTATCTACACCAATGGAAGAGCTACCTGGGACTCTGCATCTAATAATAGATGTGATTCTGAAACCATTGTCTATTTCCAAGGTGATGGCAACCTTGTATTTTATTGCAAGGGTAAAGGAGCAGTATGGGCATTGGGATATTCAGGATCTAGCGGTCCATACTATTTGATGGCTGAACATGGAAGACCAGTTGTAAAGACATACAAGGGCGTGACTGTTCGTAAGCTCTAATTTGTCGTAAATGTGAAAGAAGAGGATGACATTTGGTTGTAATGTTGTTGGGAGGAGGCAAGAAGAAGGAATAAGGAGGGTATGACGAGGTTTTTGTTCCGATGGGCAAAGCGAATACAGAAAATAGAAAGTGGATTAGTTGTATTTTTTAATATAATGAAGCACTTTTTATTGAAGTCTTTCACAGAAATAGATGGTATTGTTATCCGAGAACAAATTGAATGATCTTTATTGATACTGCGATAATAGTATATTTGAACTAATTTTCTAAGCACCATATTCTATGATTTTTACATCTTGACTTGACTAAAGATTAGCATATTTCCTTTGATGTTATTAATGTTTCCTCGACTGGGTCTTGGAAAAGAATACCCGTTTCTCATTCGTCTTTTCACTCCAAGCAAGCAAATTGCAAATACTTGCTTGCATCATATTATCTCCTAGTACATCAGCTTTGCACTGAAAAAAACCCTGAGCTCGCTTAATGCTTTTTTGGTTACTGCGATGACGAAAGTTTTCATCTCAGCCACTAGTGAGAATTGTATTCTTGCAATAGAACCAAATTCTATCACCAAACAAGAATCAAATAGGAGGCTGGCTTTTTCTCAGCCACTGTTGTTGGCAGCTGTCCAATATTTCAAATCATTTAGCTTGAGACGGGTCGCATGAAAGATTCTTGGACTCATTTTGAAATCACCGAATCAAAAGCTCCAAAAGGTCAGTGAAGAAACGAGAAGGGTCCTGGTAGTAATTCTTCTGTAGTATTTCTCTCTTCTTGTTGATCATGGTGCTCTTCATCATTTCCTACTTCTTCGCAAACAAGAAGAGTGCCACCACAAAAGATCTTATCGTGATAGATTCATTCTAGGATTCGATTTGATTCAATTTCAATTGCTCTGTTTGCTGTATTTGCTCCTCGAGGTCGGTCTTCCTCCTCTAAACGCGTTGTACGTATGTAGAGTACAGGGACAACTGCTCATGATGTTGGCTTGATAATGACCATTTTCATGAGAAAATCCCACTGTTAGGTTGGTAGATTATGAGAACCCGAATTCTTCACCCGAATTCTGTTGGAGAATTCTTCTATGTTTTTGATCAGAACTTTACATATTTTACATAACATAATTCTTATTTTGATATGAAACAACTCTATCTTTTCAGTTTATCAATACCCAATAGCTCTAACCAAGAAAGAAATTTAAGTAAGTGAATATTTGTTTGACTAGTGACAGTTTGGTGTGATTATACCTCGCGTGCTGCTTCGGCCTCTGCAATGAAGGTGCACAAACTGATGACATATAAAACGAGGTCCGAATATGAAACGGATAATGGAAAGTACTTGTGTTATACAACACAGTACACCTCTGCTCACGGATGGAAAGAACCTCTCTATTTAAACCTTATGTTTATAGAGAGCCCAACCAATAGCTTAGAACTCAGTCTGATCAACTGGAGTTATGGTTGGGAGCTCAGCAGAAGCCTATGGAGCAAGTAACCGTGTGAGCATTCCTATGGAATGAAATCAAAATATTTTGCTAATAAAATTTTCCAAATTTACCAAATAAATAGAATGGACGATATTCCAACTTTCACTGCATTTGTGCAAAATGTTCTAGGCGTAGCCGTTGTAAGAGCTCGCACTGAACTTGTTGCTTATATTCCAACATTTAGACGATTGATGACAATCTCAGAAGAAGACATTGATAGATTCATTTCACAAGTCCATTCTTCCAACTCTGGTCGCGCTGCTGCTCAGCGTATTGTGTATGGGCCTGCTTTGGCTGCGAATCTTAAGGCATTATCTTTCACTCTTAAAGATAGAGCAAACTGTAATGCTCTCTACGATGCTGCAGGTCTTGCTGCCTTGGATCAAGCCCAGTTAGCTCTCATGCAGAATTATCGTGACCAAGCACTACAAGATAAAGATAATGATGATGCTGTAACTCTACCAGATATCGATGTGCCAAAGTTTACTACAGACAATTATGACGATTTTATGGCTAAATTCCTAACTGTCGTCTCACGTACAAAAGGTGTATATGGCGTATCTATCGATTACATTATTCGTCAAGCTGATGGAAATTTCAATGACATTCATCCAACTCGAAAGTTGAAGATGAGAGCATGTTTGGCCAGAAGAGGTCCGAAATTCCAAGAAGACTCCAAGACTCTCTTTGGCTTGTACCTCCAGTACATTGGTACAACAGGACATGGAGCAAATCTTGTGAAACAGTTTCAACCTCGTCATCAAGGCTTTAATTTGCACTTTGCTTTTGTTAATCACTTTGCAAATGCTACACACCTTCAAAACAAAGCAGCTCAAGCTGCAACAGACTTGACTAAACTGAATTACTCTGGAGATAAGATGCGCTTCAAAATGGAAGATTATTATAATCGTATGACACAGTGTTTCAATGACTTAGCAAATGGTGGTGCCCAGTATGCTTTGAATGATCACCAGAAGATCCAGGCTTTCTGTCAGGGATTGAAGAATACCACTGCAATCAGATACCATGTGGATGCAAAGCAGGCATGGGATGCCATTCAAGGACCAAAAGATTTCGACACCTATTACAATTTGTTCTCGTCTAAACTTCAACAATATCGTACTTTGGCGGGAGATGGATCACATACTGACAATAGACGAATTAATAATGTTGATACAGGAGGTAGAGGCAGAGGACGTGGTGGACGATTTGGAAGAGGAGGTGGCAGAGGTCGTGGTCGTGGCCGTGGTAGAGGTAGAGGCTCTTACCACAATAACAATCCTTACCACACTTCCCCAGGTATTCCTAACTTTACTGCAGAGGCTAGGAACTACCCTCAAGAGATGTTTTCCAAGATGTCCAAAATGCAGAAGGCTGCTGTACAACAAGCGAAAATCGATAATGGGTGGAAAGATGGCCGTACACCACCTGATGGCTTTACTGTAAATGGTGACGGTTATGCCATTCCTTCCCCGAGCATTGTTGCTGCGATTCAGTCTCAAATGAATATTAGACAGTTCCAGCAGGTACAGACCCCTGGTGCTGGTACACCACTTCCACCACCACCACTGCCTCCGCCAGCTGCTCCTCCTATTCCTGGAACCATCACTACCAATAATGCAGGTCAAGCTTTTGGCTTGTCTGCATCAAGGGGAGGAAATGGTGATGCTTCTAGTATTATTTCTACTGTCAATGGTCGGGCATACAATGGACATGTGTATGATGCGAACGGTAATAGAATCTCCTGAATGATATGCCAGTTGTTACTGATGACTGGCCTATTTCTCTTGTTCCGTAGACTGTTTCGGGAACTATTGCTTCGTTCCACTTGTACTCCAACTCATGCAATTAGAGCGTTCATTACAACTACCATCTCTGCAACTAGATCATCCTTTGATATTGAATCCTTTGTGCATCCTACTTTGACTGCAAATGAACATCAGCGTGGTACGAGACTTGGTATCGACTCATGGGCAGATACAAATTGTGCTGGAAAACATGCCTTTGTCGAAGAGTTTGTTGTTGACAAGTTTGTTACTGCTGGTGGATTCAGCGCTTCACTTGGAACCATTCCAGATTTACCCATTGCAAATGTGCTCTACGCTTATGATACTGATGATAGCAAGACATACATCATCGAATGCAATAACTCAATATACCTTGGTGAAAGGATGGATGACTCTTTGATGAATCCGATACAGGCGGAAGAGTCTGATGTAAGGGTTGATACGAGACCTAAGCGATATTACTCTGATCCACATGCACAAACCATAAGTTTTCCCTGTGGTACCGTGATTCCTGTAGAATATGATGGGGCACTGCCGTTCATTCCTATTCGTCGTCCTACTGCTGATGAAATTCATATCTGTCCAAGACTTGTCATGTCAGCTAAGTTCCCTTGGGATCCTAGTATTCCTGGTGGTAACTTCTCTCAGCCAAGATCTGTATTCTCTACTTCTTCAAGTATCCTTGATTCAGTGCAAGATGATCCAGTTGGATCTTCTCTCATGTCACTGCATCTGCTATCTGCTGTGCAATCAACTTCTGTACTCCATCCACATGAGGATACCTTTAAGTCATTACAAGCGATGAATTCGTATAAGAGCAAAGAAAGTATCAGTCCTGAGGAGTTGGCACGGTTGCTCAAGATCGGCTTGAAGACTGCCCAGAGAACTTTGCAGGCAACCACTTCGAAATTCATTAGAACTACTGGTGCTCTCTCTCGGCGTTTCAAGACTGACAAGGCTCAGCTCCGATATAAACAATTGTCTAGAATCTTCGGCAAGTTTTATTGTGACTATCTCAAGGTCAATGCTACTTCGATTCGTGGATACAAAGGAGGAGTCATCTATACTAATGGACTTGGTTTCTATAAGTTTCTTCCATGTGAAAATGAGACTTCTGAAACTACTGGTAGGACTCTTAGGTACTTCCTGCACGTTGTAGGTCTGCCGTATAGTTTGCACTCTGATAACCATGGTAACTTCAAGGATGGACTCTTCAAGAGATTGATGAGGAAATTCGGAGTTTACCAGACCTTCACTGAGCCACACTCGCCATGGCAGAATAGGGCTGAGCCAGCCATTGGTGAGGTCAAGAAATACGCTAGAAAGATTATGATGAGTACTGATACACCTATTCGCCTTTGGTGCTTTTGTTATGAGTATACTGCTGACCTCTTATCACTTCTGGCAACCGCACGGTTCGATCTCCAGGGGAGAACGCCGTACGAAATGATTATGCACTACACTCCGGATATCTCAGAATATGTATCATTTGGTTGGTTTCAGTGGTGTTACTACTTTGATGAGGACTCCAAAAGTAAGAAGATCTGCCGTTGGTTGGGTCCTGCTCATGAGGTAGGACAGTCTTTCTGTCACTGGATACTCCTAAGCAACGGAAATTTTATAGCTCGATCATCTGTCATTCCTATACCGGATCATGAGCTAGAGTCCGATGAATTAAAGCGCCGTACCAAGATCTTCATGGACTGTATACATGAGAAAATTGGAAATACAAAGGTACCAATCTATAACAATATCTACCCTCAGCGTGTTTACTATGATGCTTTTGACGACCCTGTCGAGGATGATGAGAGTCAATTACCATATGGCGAAGAACTGCATGAAGCTAAGCTTGAAGATGTCAATGATAGATATCTCGAGGCACTTGACAATTACATTAATTCTGAGGTCATCATGCCTGACAAGGATGGTACTGCTGTACTTACCAAAGTGAAAGGTCGTAAGCGTGATGCTGCAGGTAACCCTGTAGGAGAGGCAAATGAAAATCCTATTCTTGATACCAGAGTCTATGAACTAGAATTTCCAGATGGCAGGATTGAGGAATATGCAGTCAATATGATTGCAGAGAACCTATTTGAGCAAGCTGACGAGGACGGCTGGGACAGTGGTATCATTGAGGAATTTCTAGACATTCACAAGGACGATTCTGTAGCTGTACCCAAAGAACAAGGCACGTACTTTAACAGTGCTGGAGTTGAGAGGAACGTTGTAACAACCAAAGGATGGGAAGTCCAAGTCAAATGGAGAGACAAGTCTACGAGCTGGATTCCACTTAAAGACGCAAAGGAAGGTGATCCACTAGGTCTAGCTGAATTGGCTGTAGCATTGAAAGTACAAGATGAGCCTGCCTTTAAGTGGTGGACCAATCATGCCTTGAGACAACGAGCCCGACTGATCTCAAGATTGAAATCAAATGTTATTAGAAAAGGCAAGACTAAGTTTGGGATACAGGTTCCTGGCACATGGAAGGAAGCTGTCAAGATTGATGAAGCAAATAATAATACGCTTTGGCAGGACGCCATCAATAAAGAAATGGTCAATGCTAAATGTGCTTTCAAGTTATTGGCTCGAGGAGATAGACCGCCGCCTGGGTACAATGAGATACTGTGCCACTTGGTATTCGATGTCAAGCTGGATATGACTCGAAAAGCAAGATATGTTGCTGGAGGACACTTAACTAACGTTCCCGCAAATATGACCTATTCTAGTGTTGTCTCAAGAGATACAGTCCGAATCGGATTCCTTGTGGCTGCTCTTAATGACCTTGATATATTAGCTGGTGACATCCAGAATGCTTTTCTTTCTGCTCCTACTGAAGAGAAAATATTCTTCTATGCAGGAGATGAATGGGGTGCTGATAAGGACCGTGTAGTTGTTGTAGTCCGTGCTCTATATGGTCTCAAATCTAGTGCTTTACAATTTCGTAATCATCTTGCTGCAACACTTGGTAACAAGCTTGGTTTCAAGTCCTGTCTCGCTGATCCTGATCTATGGTACAAGGCATGCATCGATTCCGATGGAAATTAGTATTACTCATACATTCTCGTATATGTTGATGACCTGTTGATTATTGATAAGAATCCAAAGCGATTTATGGAACAGATCCAAGGTGACTTCACTGTCAAGAAGGAGAGCATCGGTCCTCCTGACAGATACCTAGGAGCTGACATCAGAAAAGTTGAGGATGATGGTGCCAAGCCATTTTGGACTATGAGTTCTAATTCCTATCTTGACAAGGCCATTAAGAACCTTAAGGCTAAGCCCAAGGAGAGCGGTTTGGAATACAACAAGAAACTTTCTGATCCGAATTACAGTCCAAAGCAACCATTTACTACTGCATCTTATCGACCTGAACTTGATACTTCTGAAGAATGTACTGATGACCAAGTTACTCTATTTCAGAACCTAATTGGGATATTGCGATGGGCAGTAGAACTTGGTAGGATCGATATTGGATATGAGGTATCAGTTTTGTCTAGATATTTAGTTTCACCAAGGACTGGACATCTCTTACAAGCCATTCATGTATTCAAGTTTCTTGACATTCATAAGGACAACGAGTTAGCCTTTAGACCGAATTTGCCAAATCTAAGTCTCAATTACGAGGAGATCAATGAACAGACAACGTATATGAAGAAGGCATATCCTGACGCTGTTGAAGATTTACCTCCTAACGCACCTGTTCCAAGAGGGAAACCATTGTCCATGTATGTGTTCGTGGATAGTGATCATGCTGGTGATAAGATAACTAGGAGATCCCAGACTGGTATTCTATTATATCTGAATTCTGCTCCAATTATTTGGTATTCTAAGAGGCAAGCGACTGTTGAATCATCTACCTTTGGATCCGAATTTGTCGCACTCCGCGTTGCATCTGAATTGATTATTTCTATGAGATATAAGCTTCGTATGATGGGAGTTCCAATTGAGGGTCCGACTCATGTCTTTTGTGATAATGAGGCTGTTTACAAGAATTCTTCAATTGCTCATTCAACTTTGAAGAAGAAACATAATTCTATTTGTTTTCATTGAGTACGAGAATGTGTTGCTGCTGGTATCCAAGTTGTACACAAGGTTGACACTGCTGACAATTTATCTGACATTCTAACAAAATCATTGCCTGCTCATATTAGGAAGAATCTACGATCCTTAATCATGTATATCAGGAACTAACATTGTGATGCGAATTATTGAAATTGAAATTTAAACATTCGAGGAGAGTGAGAAAATCCCACTGTTAGGTTGGTAGATTATGAGAACCCGAATTCTTCACCCGAATTCTGTTGGAGAATTCTTCTATGTTTTTGATCAGAACTTTACATATTTTACATAACATAATTCTTATTTTGATATGAAACAACTCTATCTTTTCATTCAAGGAAACGGCGAAATAAAATGTCTTGACCTTCTCCCGTCACTAGCTAGTGATGTCATTTCTAAAATTGCCTAAAAAAGGTTTTTTATTTTTGGTTTATTTTTTCTTTGTTTTTTTCTGGAAGAGTATAGAAAGCCACACATCTGACGACTGACGACGACAGACGGTACGCAGGACTGCGAAAGGAAGGGGGGAAAGAGAATCAAATGAAATGCTTACGTATGCTGCTAAGTACCAGAACTAGCCTAGTAAGTGAACAAAGGAAGAACCATCTTTACAGATGTCGTACCAGTAATAAAAGTGACGATATCAATTGTCATCGTAATACTACTGAAACAAAGTGCATACAGTGACAACAGGTTCATACAATGGATAACACCAACAGCAGCAACAAGCGTAAGGACAAGCATAGTCTGTCACCTTTTCACACGGCCAAAAAACATAGGTTTTCTTCTTTAGGACAACAACCTCTTTTTGTTCAAGACCAGCTTCATTTATCGCCCATTGTCTTATCCCCATTGATGCCAGTCCCTCCTCCCTTGGATCTTCTTACTATGAATAATCAACAAGGAAGAGAGTCTCAAGGAAACAAAAATGCGAGTTTTACGTGGGAACCTACCGCTACATCAATGATTACAAATGAGAATGAAGCTAGATTCTTTTCTACTTTCGGCGAACCTTTTATCGTCAACGAGCAGGAAAGAAACAATGATTACAAGAACTCACCTCCCTTCAATCATTATGAGAATGATGATATGATTACCCATACCAATAGAAGCAATACTACCGATTCCACCATTTCTAGCAAGAGAGCCTATGCTGCACAGCAATTGATGAATCTTCATCAAGAGACCGTCAAGACAAATGAACCCCCACAAGTTCCTGAAGTATCTGAGTATGATTGGTCTACCTCTAGCCAACTGAATACTGGCGTTGTAAACAACAACAATGTATTCTTTGATTCCAGTTACCTCGATCGCGCTGATCTTCCAATTTTGAACAGGAAGAAATCCTCTCTCTCTGATATCAATCAATTGGATACGGCATATCCTAGTGGTTTCCAGCAGCCAGCTTCTTCTTTCGAACAGAGAGATGGAAACAGTATTGACAATAAGAACTTGTTCGAGCCGATACAATTAACCCGTACTACTGTTCGTGAGAGCCAGAATCAAGTGCCTTGCCTCCTCCCTAAAGAAAAGGATAACCTATCTGATGAGGATGTGAAGCAATTTTTGCATAAAATGACTTCCGAACAAAAGTTTTTGGTTTATAAGGAGTTGAACAATGAGTTTTATAGAAAAATATGTAATTCTCATAGCCAGACAGGTGCAGAATTAAAGAACTCTTTCGTATCCACGAAATTGAGCTCAACCTCGACGAACAATCAGAATGAAGAATATGCCCCTTTGTTTCCTCTTCTTGATTATGATCTACAAGGATTGTCCAAAGAGAACAATAATATTACAATGCATGAGTATAATGCAATCAAGAAAGATGCTGATTGCGAATCTATTGTCAAAGAATGTTCTTTTCGCCGAGGAACAGGAATAATTGAAGGTCGAGCGTACTTTAAATCCTTATCGTCACTGGCTTTTGAAGAAAAACTCCATTATATTGTACAGACAATTGAAAAAGTGTCTAGACAATTACATATTGGATATGTTGAAAGAGATCGTAAGTTTCTGCATAGAATCTGGAACGTTTACAAATGCTTTACCCAACATTGCAAGTGTGATTTGAAAGTATTCGCTTCCAAGTATGGAAAAGTTGCTCATGCTGAATTTCAGTGCATTTGCCAAGAAACAGTAGTAGACAGTGATGACGAAGGATTAAACTAAGATAAATATAAATAATTAACAACCACAGCTATTTGTCGTTTTTGCTAGCTATCTCTCGACATGCATATGAAAATGGGTGTATTCTTTCTTTTTATGATAGATTTAGTTATGAGCACAATTTGTAACCTTCTCGGAGGAATCATATAACTACGTTAGGCCAAAGAATTCATCTAACATCTTAAATACTTATTGGTGCATTTTAAAATGTCAATGTAAAGCAAAAGGATGGAATCTCCTTGGGGAGAAAATCGTGAATACCTCCAGTGAATAACCTCCTTCTCTTACCAAGAACTGATCTTCAGTCGTCATTTAACTAAAAGGTTTCCTCCCTTTTCTCTCTTATTCCGATAATTCATGACTAATCCTTCAACAGGCACACAATAACTTTACGTACTGAGTTAAGCAAAGATGGCGTTCCTCTTGTTCATTAGATATCTTGTCAAAATATCTCTGATTGTCTATGATGATCAGACCAGTAGTGCACCATAAGGAGAACAACAAAAGTAGGTAAATACTTTTTCGATTTTTAAACGGTTGAATTGTCTCCATGTCGACAAACGAATAATAATCATGATTTCTTTTGGATCTTTAGAATGTCAACTTTCGGTTGATGCATTTGGCAAAGATGAAAGGGTTCGAGCCGAGCCCTGTGTTAAACTATGTTTCCATTTTCAAGAAAATATAACTAAAATGCATGCAATATCAATATCTTGAAATGGAGATTCGGACTTGATTGATAAGCTTCAAGATTGTCTTCGTTTCTATGGTGTTGCGTCTTCTTCTTAGCTACATTCTAAAGAACTTCGTAGTTGCTGTAGATATGTGACTCAATACTCTTCCAGAATTGCATTGAAACCAGAGAATATTTCACTACTTATCAGTAGCTAGAGTAGTCTATCTGCTACGAGCGAGTAGGGAGCGAGGAATGATGAGCAGCGAGTGACCACGACGATTCGTTCCTCTTGTTCTTGCCGTGGCTTGCATTCCTTTGGCAAAAGCAAATTGGTTGATCTCACTTTTGGAGGCTTTTGTACCTGTGCTGAATGTAAAGAGCTATAAAGTGAATGGCATCATCTGAAACTAGATAGAAAGATCGCCATGTTTTGATGAACTATCTTGATAGAGGATATCTTAGCAATGTGAGGTGATTATTGGTGATGTGGCTGTTGAAAATGTTCTGCCGCCTTCACTGTTCTAAGTGATGACAACTTGGTGATGATGTTGTCGTTCGTCAGTCTACCGTGTTCCCGTGTCCCTTGCTTCTCATTGACACTTTGTTTCATTTATTTAGCTCAATGACAGTTTCGAGCATTTTGTAAATTTCTTTTATCTCATTTTCCTATCTTTGCAGCATCACACAGACAAGCTTACAAGAAGCTATGCCAAAAAGAGTTGATGGAATAAAATTTATATAAAAATGAATTTCATGGAGACTTCCATTTGCAATTGAATTATGTGCTTTTGTTATCTGTCTCAAAAGTACAGTAAATGACTGTGTTTATCATTGTTACCGCTTACTTGTACGTATCAGTAGGACACTCTTTTTTCCTTTCACGCAATTTCTGACACCCTTGAAGCTCAAGCCAAGAGAATTTGATATCTTCCCAAAAAAAGGCAGCAACATCGACTCTACTCCATGAAACCCATATTTTTGTAAAAAGATATCTGGAATCAACCTATTGAAAAGAATTGAAAACGTATTGTACAATGAGAGCAACCATTTCCTATCTAGGAGTGTTGTTGTGGCTACTACCTATAGTAGCAGCATCGAGTAGACATCCTCTTCCGCGTGAGGAGAAGAACAAGAGTCAGGAAGATGTCACTAGAAAGCTAGTGAGTGATACGGAGGGTATGGAGGAAACTGTAGAAGTAGGAGGAACTGGATCGCAATCTGTTCTTCTTGAGGCCGATGGATCGGTCTCCAACGAGGATGGAAAGAAGGTCGAATGGGAAGTAGTGGAGGATGAGGAAGTGGCCGAGATCGAGACTTTCATCTGTTCCGATGAGCCTGGATGGGTTGTGTCTCCAACCAATCACAATCAAGCTATGGAACCATTCCTTAATATGACTTGTGATCAGCTCGAACTTACTGTTGATGAAAGTGGCCATGAAGAATGGTGTAATTTTCATCGTGCAACTGCTACAGGAGGAAAATCAGCATTTGAGGCATGTTGCTTTTGTGGAGGCGGATCGCATGTACCTGTGCCATGCTCGGACTATCCAAATTGGACCCTTGATCCATCTGGATCAAATACTATTATTGATTGCGAATTTGTTGCTGAACAGCAAGAGCTGTGCTCTGTCATGAAGGATGTAATTGGATATGGAGTTTCTACTGTCCAAGAAGCATGTTGTGCATGTGGTGGGGGCTTTCGTCCATTCTTGACTGATTATGTTTCCATCATTCCACTTTCCAAAGATACTCCAATGCCTACTCTTGCAAGTTCTTCAAGTCCAACAATTGTTCCGTCGCAAATGCCTAGCAAATCAACCAAGTCTGAAAAAGTAAATCCTTTATTCCCTGATCAGCTTGAGACTGAATCACCTACCGCCTTGAATAGCTCAAGTCCAAGCATTAAAACTGACAAGTCTTCCAAGAGTGATAAGAGTAATAAAAGCAATAGAAAGCTTAAAAATGAAAAAATAAATGCTCCTTCCCCTCGTGGCAAGTTACTACTCGGAGATCCACCATTCGAATCTCCTCCAAAATGGGAGGATGACATTCCAAGTTCCATGTACTCAAGAAACACTGAGGTTACTCCAGCTCCATCTCCAGTTACTCCAGCTCCATCTCCAGTTACTTCGGCACAAAAGAAGGTTCCAGATATTCGTGATTGGACCACCCGTAGTGGATTGGGGGAATCTCCTGGAATTAATAACCTCGAATTTCTTGGTCTAGGATATAATGGACTTCGAGGTAATCCACGTGGTAGCTTCACTTCTGAGCTCGACCCAGGTAAGTCACAATCAAGAATTAAATACAATTAAGAGAGAAAGTAAAGTCTGACTTTTTTCTTGAAGGATTTCGCAAAAGAGTTTTTAGCTTGAGACAAGATCAATCGTTACTTTCCATCGACACTGCTTTTACTGTTCCAATTGGTACAGACTTTAAATACATTTCATCATGCAAGTATGATTCGTCATCGACAGAGATTTCTACTTTTACAGATTATGTCAATGCCCTCTCTAAAGAAGCAGACATCAGCGAAAATAGCAACAAAGCTTCTTCCAAGTCAACGACAAAAACTACAAATTTTTCACTTGGTTTGTCAGCTGCTTTTAAAGGAGGTACCGGAAGTGCATCAGGTAGTAGACAAACAAGTGAAACAGACGAAGAATCAAAGTCTAGAAGTAAAGCTTTTAGCAAAAGTGATAAAACCAATGCTTTCAAACAGCAATCTGTAGAAGAAAGTGTAAGTTGAAGGAAATGTAATCTCTTGTGAACTCCTTCTTTTACTTGCTTCATACTAATTCCTTACTTGATACAGACAATTTCATTTGAGGCGCGAGCAGTTTGCTCAGAGTTTGAAATTTCTTTTCATCCAGGTGCAATCTCCAATATAGATATTTGTAATGACGATATCGAAATGCCATGTAGAACAGAACTTCTTGATCCCATCTTCAAGAAAGCATTGACTAACCTACCAACATCTTTCAGCAAAAGTAACCCCACCGATATAGAGAAATTTGAAAAATTCTTTGCAACTTACGGAACACATTATGTGGATAGAGTTGTTTAGTTAAGTTCAAGAGCTACAGCTGAACTTGTGAAAGATTCTGTTGATATCTCTTCTGCTCTTTCTGTCGAAATGCAGGTAAGTCGACCTTTTAATTCAACTAATTGGCCTGTTCCTCCAAAACATCTCATACTCAAATGAATTTATAGCAAGCAATGTCGAGCACATCATCCGAACAATGGGGAGTTGCTGCAAAAGTTAGTGCAAGTGCAGATGGTGTGACAACAAAAAAGTTTGGCAAAGAGTTTGATGCTGATGGTGATCAAAACATTAATGTAAACTTGAAATTCAGTGGAGCATATGGCCTCAACAAGGGCGATGATGATGATAATCCACCACCACCTGACTCACCACCACCTGAGGATGGTAACGACCAAAATCCTCCTGATAAAGGAGGAGAAAGACGTACTAGGAAGTTGATACAAAATGAAAATACGAGTCAAAGAAGGAAATTTTACAGGAATTTGCAGCAAGAAGGAAGTCAAATTCGAAAGTTTGATTCAAATGAATCATCTAACAATCGGATTCTATTTGGCCTCCCAGTACCCCAAGGTGGTTCATTATCTGGATCTGGTGGCCAGTCAAAAACTGAGAGTAATTCAGAGTCATCTTCATCTCAGTATGATAATTTTGCAAGGACCAAGAAGCAATCCGAAGATGCTAGCAAAATATCTTCCAAAAATGTGAAGATAACAGAAGTTAATTTTGGAGGTTCGCCTTCTGCTGATTGGCGAGAATGGGCAGCAAGTGTAAAAGAGAAACCAATGCCAATTTCATACAATGTGAGTGTCTTTCTTTAGCGTAGCTAACAAATTCTTTTCTCTAATTCTTGCTCAAATCTAATATTGCTTTTAGCTCGTCGGGCTTTGGAACCTCATGGATGACAATAGAGCCAAAGCATTTTACGATGCATTCCTGCATATTGAAGATATCGATGAGAAAGAGCTTTTAGATTCAAACACAAATCCTTTGCTATCGGCTCTTCATTTTGGAGTCAGCACTGGTAGTGGCGAACCTCACAGTTCGTTCTATTCCAATGATCCAAATGCTGAATATAGAGCTCTTATAGAAGTTGACTCTATTCCTACTGTACTTGAAGAAAGGGAAGGATCTAGTGACTCCATTTTGGAGCCATTGATGGGAAACGTGGAATTCGAAGGTGGTCTAGTTGAAAGTGAAGTAGACAAAGCTGTTTGTGGTATGAGAACAACTCGCATGTTACCTCGTTCCTTGATACCTGGATGTATGTTCTGGATTCGGTATCGGGTGGAGAACACTGAAAAAAAATGTGGAATTTTTGAACAAGGGGTTGGAATTTCGTCCAATGACGTCGTAGGAAATTATGCAGATGAAAGATGCACATATAATGGTACTGATCTTGATTTAGCAGATTTTGTAGGTGAAGTACCGACAAATGGCTTTCCAAAAGGATATAAGACCAACACTTCTGATAGGAGAAATAACCTCCGTGAATTTGTTTCAAGAATGCTTCCTCGCTTCAGAGCTGTCACTCGAATTGAAGTCAAGCTCTGCAATGTTCAAGACTTTGACGAAACTGAAACCTGGGTCAGCATTGGAAATATTTTTGATAACCAAGTTCAAGAACCCTCCGTTTTAGCTGAAGAATTTCGTAATGAATCAGATGATCGATTCGAACACATTATTCCTCATTACGAAGAATTGGATGGTTTTGACAGTGAAGATAATTCGAAAATGAAGGATTCCGTGAACGGTGTTGAAGAAGTTAATCGAATCAAAGAAACTGCTACATGTGATCCAGGCTATATAATGGATGGAATTCAAATTCGCAAAGGATGTCTAGGTGAAAACGATGAAGATGATCCTCTTTGCTTTGATGACTATATGTTACATGAAAATGATCTAGAAAGACCCATTCCTGTCCTCCCTGCAAAATATTGGTGGGAGGGTAGAGATGAATGCACAAAAATCAGGTGGGATAGATTGTTTCTGACACGATACGCACATGGGGGCATCACTGGAATGAAGATTTCTTGCAGAAGGATTAATGGTTCAGCAGATGAACGCCGTGTCAAAACTGTGTTTTGCCAAGACATGGTACCAGACAAGGTCAGAGGTCGTTCTGATAATGATGCCTTCAACAAGGAAAACATGGAGAAGCAATCACTCTGTCGAGACAAATCTACTTGGGAGCCTTGGACATATCTTCCTGAGGCTTCTTCGGATGATACTTATTGGTCATTTGCAGGAGGGTTTGCTTCTGCTGATAGAAAAATAGCTCACTATTCTCGGAATTTCAGACAAGCATTTTTAGGTGTGACCGACTTTTCTCTTCTGAGAAGAGAGGCTGTAATTCCAGGTTCTGGTTTTGCAGACGATGTTGTCACGTATGCAATGACATGGAGAAATAAGGGCAAAAGACCTACAGCTTTGTTTTCGTCTTCGGCTCGTGGTCATATTGGACAAAACGCTGTGGAAGAAGGAGAGTTGAGCATCGAGAACGCAAACACTTTTCAGAGAACCCTATCCTTTCTTGATTCGTATCCATTTGCAATATCAGATGATATTTCATCATCTGGCATTTTTGCCATGTCGAAATTCAACAGGGTACGTTTGCTTTTGAGTTTCTGCATTTCTATTCATCTTTTACTTTACTTACCATTATCTTTTAAAGAGATCTTCTGATCTAAATAGCTTCACGTTTCTTTCTGTGGACGATTTCATGGAAAATAGAGGAGATTTTCTTGTTGGAATAGTTAGTAATGAGGGCCGGCTTTTAAACGATTTCAATGGCAACTCTCCAATCAAAATCAACGTTGCACCAGGAGATGACACAGAGTGGAAAAAGTTTGTGCGAAACTTTGAAATAAAGATATCTTTGCCAAGTTCTTCAGCAAGTTCTTCCGAATCTGGGTCACGTAAGCCTTCATTGCCTCGAAGATCCCCAAGTTCTCAGCCCTCATTATCTTCTGCCCCATCTGCGTCTTCCTCTCCTTCCACAGTCCCCTCAAATGAGCCCTCATCATCTCCAACAAATGCGTTGTACTGCCCACAAAGTGACTTTCTCCTTTTTGTGTTTCCACATTGGTACACAAATGGGCAAGGAATTTATCCACCTAACCCTGCGTCGATTGCAGTGGCTGTGGAAGGCGGTCAAACAGCTGACAGAGGTTTTCTCACATACAATGTTAAAACAGGATCTACAGATTTAGCATTTGATGGATCAGTAATTGCCAGAAACCTCGGCGCTAATATCTTTGCCGTCAGGAGGAATTTAAAGGAAGAAAATATTCAAGTAGGATGTGAGCATCCTGATTCTGCTAACGATGCTAAAAGTGAAAATATTGCTAGAGAAAGTGAAAATGTGAAAATGTCTATCGACGAACTTTGCAAGTATTTTGGCATACGTGCGGAAGATGCATCAACCACAGAAACAACTAACGAGGCATCAACCACAGAAACAACTACAGAAACAACTACAGCACCCACCCCTGCACCACTCAAAATTTGCACATCCGGCAACAATTTTCAAGTCAAGGTTACCGGTGCCAACATTGCAAAGAAAGTTTATTTTGAAAAGGATTTCTTGTCTGTTCCATCAGTCATCGTCACTCCAGTCATTGCATATGATAACAAGAACGATGGATGCCATAACATGGATGAACCATGGATTTTTGAAAGTGATGACATTGCAGTTCCACATTGTATGGTAGAAACAATCACAAAGGAGTTCTTTGTAGCAAAATGTGCTTGTATTACTTATTCTGAACAAGGTTCCATTGAATATGAGCCTCTTGCTTTCAATTACTTTGCTGTAGGTCCAGTAAGGGAGCAAAAAGTTAACAACGAAGACTTCTCTTGGACTGACTTTATCCCATCTTAAGAAGAATAAATTCCAAGTACTCCCACTGCCTTTAACATGATACATATTAACATACGAGAGAAAAAGAGAAAAAGGAATGCATGATTTACATAATAACGTATGAAAGAAAAAGAGAAAAAGGAATGCATGTTTATACATACTACTATTTAATGATATCTAGTTAATGCAATTATGATGTTAACTTATCTTGTTCTGCCTCATTAAATCTACGAGTTAGAAACGTCATTCGCTTGTACTAGACATTGCAACTAAAATCATCCCGCCACATTCCGCTTGAACTTATCCAGTTTTGTAGTTAGGAATTTCATTTCAAGTTCCATTCCTTTCCGATGTTTATCACTTAGCAAATACATTCCGACAAACTGTTTCTCTGCACCTTTAGAATGTACGATGAAATAGACCCTCATTGTACTTCAGCTACTCTTTTGCCTCGCCTCTTTCCTTCAAAGTTCTCAATCATCACCTTTCGATCCATCACGTATCACTCGACCTCCGTATCGAAACTTTTGCTTCATTCTTGCATTTTCATTTGAGAGCTAGTGACACTTGACATTGATCAAGACTCAAACCTTTTCAAGCGATTGTAGACCTTGTATTTCATTGAGGTCTTGTTAGCTACATGTACAGTGTTCACTAAGAAGCAGAAAAGAGAGAACTGTCTACAATCGCGTCTACAAATTCAAATAGCAAACTCTTTTACCCTCCCATCCATCCGTTTCAAAATTGAGTATTTAGAGTAGCAGATAATGCTGTTCTTTTATCAACGACCTCTTGAAAAGGAGAACAACAAATAAATGTGAGCTAGCTAGCTAGACGATCATCTCGCTCCTCGTAGTATGGCTTCCTCATGCGTTTCAACTGCTACTGAGCTTGCTTCAGACATTGTTGCTCCGATGGACATGATTGAGAGGTGTTGTAAAGAGCGAAAGAGTCAATAATGATGATGATCTTTTGCTTGATGCTTGATGATTCTTGTCGGTTGTCGATGTTGTGTTAATCATGGCCTTCTGGTCGATCGCACTGTACGTACTAATCTATAGATTCTGAGACAATACATACCAGGCCAAAGTACGTACAAAGAGAAATCTTTTCTGTCGGTGACGTCATGAGACCACGTACTTGCTGAACTTCTTGGAAAGTTTAAAGAGATTTGATTGACTTCCACAGCCAAACACAAAACAAAACTTATCATGGATGATAATAAGTTCTAGTAGACGAGGAATACACGCAGTATATCCAGAGAGCAAGCAAAGAAGCTTTAGCGTCTGCATTAAGTCCACCAGTGGCATGATGGCATACAAGTCGCGTGCAAGAATATTCTTCTTGTGGTGTTCTACGAAAGAAATATGATGGATTGGGTCAAAACCGGAGAAACGGAGCAACTTGGTTCAAAGATAGGTTCAAAAGTGGGTCAGTTGATCGTGGACATTGGTTCAAAGATTGGGTCAGAACCGGAGAAACAGAGCTAGGTTCAAAAGTGGGTCAGTTTTCCCATCTTGGACAGAGGAGAATTGTAAACTCCTTTTGTCTTGATTGTTTGCCAATTTTTCTCTTTTCCTCGAGAAGATGATTTTCGTTCTCGCAACTATATCCAGAAAACATTCCAAGAGTGTTTGAACTTATTGTTTTTCTATCATCCTGTTGCACATGACAGTAAATCTCATAGACCCAGAGCAGAAATGAGATGAATTGGCAAGAGATCCTTTGAACCATATTCCACTCTCTTCACCACAATCAATCAATCGAATGAAGGTTTTCTTCGGAAACCAGATTTCAATGAGGATTTAAGCAAAGTATGACAGACCTTGAAGACGACTTTCTGGCTGTTCCTTAACGAAAAGAACGATGAATTGACACTACCTTCGCAAATGTATCTTTTTCCCTTTGTATTGCGTTTTCATGCTTTGTGGAGATAATTTAATGCTCTCTAGAAGTTTCTTGATCAAAATTAACATAAGGAAACAGAGGGTTAGCTACATTTCATCGCTCGCTCGATGACAACACACAATCATCTCAATTCGTCTACTCCTCTTCTTGTTAATTACATATCTTTTCCTCAAACTCCTCATCGCTCACTTTCGACTTTTTGCATATCCAAGTCCTTTTTTTGTTTGGTAATATTCATAATCAAATTGTACCCTAATCCTTAACACACAGATTATCCTTTCTCCATGCTGTCATGGTACAAGGAGTGGCTGCTGCGAGCGAGCGAGAAGACGAATACTACTCCTCCTGCTGCTTCTTTTCTACAAGCGTCAGGGGCTGCCTTGACTGACTGCTCTCCTGTCACTTCTTCTCCTACTATTTCTTGCTTTGATATCTTCTATATTAGTTAATGTATTCACTTCATCAATATCATGATGAGTATTGCCGTGACTGCGTATTTGCCTGGTAAATAGAAAAAACGGGAGAATACATACGTAGCTTCCTATTTCTCTCGTCCTTCTTCTTCTTGGCTGAAAGAAAAAAGGAGAGATGAGATGATGAGATGTTGTGATGATGATCGATCGTGATGATGATGATGGTGTTTTGCTGTTTGGCTAGTTAGCTAGGAGGGAAAAGGGGTAAATTCCCAAAAAAAAGTATTTTTTATTTTTTTATTTTTTTTATTTTTTTTTGGAGGAAAGGAAGCCACAGACCACGACAGACGATGACGTATCTGACGATAACAGACGCCACAATATCACATACAGCGGAGGAACTTTTACTCGTAAAAATTGGGATCTTTCACAGAAGTCGCACCAGTAATAAAAGTGACGATCTCATTGTTAGACAGCAGGTTCATAACAATGGATAATACCAACAACAGCACCAAGCGTAAGAAGCATTATATGTCGCCTTTTCAAATGGCAAAGGAACATAAGAGTTCTCGTACACAAGAGCAAGAACATCTCTTTGTTCAAGACCAGCTTCATTTGTCGCCCACCATTGTTTTATCCCCATTATTAACACTACCACCTCCTTTGGATCCTGTTATGACTATTCAGGGAAGAAGAGACTCTCAAGAATACACAACTGCGAGATTTACATGGGAACCTCCTACAATTGAGCTTGCTGGCGAACCTTTAATCGTCAGAGAGCAGCAAAACAGAATCAATTACAACTCACCTCCTTCAAAACGTATTGTCACTGGCTGTTCTAATCAAAGTACTAACGAATCCAGCATCTCTAGCAAGGATTTCTTTCATTATAACAACATCAATCAAGGCCCCTCCTATGCACCCCAGCAGTTGTTGAATCTTCATCAAAAGAAGATTACGACAAATTTATCTCCCCGAGTTCCTGAAGTATCAGAGTTTGATTGGTCTACATCTAGCCAACTGAATACAAGTGTCGCAAACAACAACAAAACATTTGTTTCTCAAGAAGCTGCAAAAGAAGCAGCATTTTTTGATTCAAGTTACCTCGATCAGCCAATTTTGAATAACAGAAAGAAATCCTCTTTCTCTGATATCAATCAATTCGGTACAACAAATGCATGTGGGTTCCTAAAGCCAGCTTCTTCTCCCAATCAGAAAGGTGGCAGCAGTATTGACAATAAAAACTTGTTCAAGCCGATACCATTAACCCGCACTACAGTTCGTGAGAACCATATGTTTTGTCTCCCTGCTATAGAAAAGGATAACCTATCTGATGAGGAGGTAAAACTATTTTTACATAAAATGACTACCGAACAAAAGTTTATGGTTTACGAGGAGTTGAATGATGAGTTTTGTAAAATGATGTGCAACTCTCATTATCAGAAAGGTGAGGAACTAAGGAACTTTTTAGCATCCACAAAATTCAACTTTGCAGCGACGAAAAATCAGAAAGAAGAATGTGCCCTCTTGATGCCACTTCTTGATTATGATCTACAAGGAATGTTTGAAAAGAATAATAATATCACAACGCATGAGAATAATACAATCGACAAAGATGCCAATAACAAAACTTTTGTCAAAGAATGTTCTTTTCGTCGAGGAACAGAAAGTCTTGAAGGCCGATCGTACTTTAAATCCCTATCGTCACTGGCTTTTGAAGCAAAACTCAATTGGATTGTACAAACAATTGAAACAGTGTCCAGAAAAATAAATGTTGGATATGTTGAAAAGGATCGCACGTTTCTTCTTCGAATCTGGAACGTCTACAAATGCTTTACCAGCCATTGCAACTGTGATTGGAAAGTATTCGCATCCAAATATGGAAAAGTTTCTCATACTAAATTTCAGTGTACTTGTCAAGAAACAGTAGATAGTGATGACAAATGATTAAGATAAATATAAACACTAAACATAGCTCTTCGTTGCTGCTAGGTCAATTACTCTCCGAAATGCACATGATTATGTGATGTTTTTTCTTTCTTGAATTCATTTCACCATCAAGCCTATCGGAGAAACTACTATGATAATAAGACAGAAGGTGCAGGACAAAATGATTAGACGGTATCGGGTTCTCTTCTCTGGTGACGTCATTAGACCACGTACTTGCTGAACTTATAATTCGGAAAGTTTCAAGAGATTTGCTTTTGTTCTTTTTCACACAACACAAAACAAAACGTTTCATGGATGATAATGAGTTCTAGTAGACGAGGAATACACGCAGTATTAAAGAGCAAGCAAAGAAGCTTTCTCAGGGTAAAATGCTTGACAGTTTTCTTTTTATTCGTCATGAATATGTGCATAGCGTCGCGTGCAATATTCTTCTTCTTGTCTTCTACGAAAGAATAATGAACCATCATGTGGTCACTACAAATTGAAGTCAATCCGTTTAAATAGGAAAAGAATATTTGAACATGAGAAACTGTATATGAAGAAATCAAGTCAAGAAGTTCTCGTGCAAGATCAAGAACCAATACTACAAACCACATCTGCTAAGAAGAATACTCTAGAGTCAAGCGTACAGAATTTACAAAATCAAACAACAGATGAATGCAATACATCTGCAGAATCCGATACATTATTGGCCTTTCACCATATCTACAAAAGTAAATATGAGACAGCGACATCTTACGATCAGTCATTCATCTTTGAACTCGTACAGTATTAGGCCCAGCATTCAATCTCGAGAATCCAAAATGTTTTCCACAATTTATAAGAATATCGGAATATCCACATTTCTTGGCTGTAACTTGCTTGTAGCTACATCTTGCAACTATTCAATGTCAAAGATGACACGTTTGAGAATGTAAAGTGCGATGTTAGATCGAATGCAAATGAAACAGGAATAGAGAATGTGTTTCGAGTAAATTTTGAAAAAGTAAGGTATCATTCTCAAGGCAAAGATTTTCAACAGAGAGCGCAAGTGATGGTACGACAAGAGTTACTGGATTCTAAAAAAGAGGATGAGATACCACTCATGATCTTTATGCATGGTGGTACATTTGGAAGCGGTTTTGGAACAATGTATCGTCTCATTTCACTGCCGTTTTTAGAACGAGATTATCGAGTTGTCATTTTGAAATTATCGTACATTTCCTGATGGAAATATGGAGGAACAGATGGAGGATTTGATGCAGGCTGTAGATTACTTCAAGGAAAGGTATCATGAAAATGGGGCTACTAGTGTAGGCGCTAGTATGAGAGATAAAGCAGCACCGGTTGTTTTGTGTACCCATTCGTCAGGTGCACATATTGGCATGATGGCAGCTTTGAAGAATCGTAATTTGAATGAAAAAGTTGATGGCATGATTTGCATGTCGGGAGTGTACAATTTAGAAATAGTAAGAAAGTTTGAAATCAAAAATGGTTTTCAATTTATTTCTCCCATGGGACCCGCGTCGCAAGAGAAGCTGAAGGAGTATTCACCCTAACTGTTGGAATCCACCATAACGCAGCAAGCAGAGTCGACTCTAGACTCTTTACCCCCTTTGCAGTTGCTACATGGAAAAGATGATGAGGTGGCACCGTATCATTTCTCTAATGAGCTATATTCTGTACTCGAGAAATACCATCCACATATTGTTGTTGAATTGGGAAATCAAGATACAGTACTGGAAACTTGTTTAGGAAAGGGAAGAACTCAATCGGCCATTTTTGATTGGCTAGATGATCGCTTATGGAATAGTAGAAAGTATCAATACTAAGTCAATTCGTAAAAGGTATCAATCCTTCATATTGCGATAATGATAGCTGTTTATTATTTCCAACGCCTCTGTTTCAAATCATTTCTTCGTATGTATGTAAAAAGTAAAACGGATAAAATTCCAATATTCCAATACAACTATGAAGTTTACTACACACCGCCTATTTGCAACTGATGCGCATTATTTTCTATTCCATGTTGCATCTTTACCACTAATAGCCAAAAGAACGGATTGCTGTAGCACCATTAGCCATTCCAACAATGTCTGCTTTACCATCTCCATTCGTGTCAGCTATGAATCTTGGATGCCTAGATACCAACCATCCAGTATTAGTTGCGAAAGAAGTTGAGACTCTGACTGCAGAATCCCAACCACCATTACCATTGGAAAAGGATACGTAGACACCATCAGCATAACAACCAATAATATCTTTCTTTCTATCTCTATCTACATCTGCAAGAAAACGAGGATGTGAAGTAACTCTCCATCCGCTCCCGTACACAAAGAAATTACTGACAACTGCGATTTTTGCATCAAAACCATTGCCATTTGAGTATGCAACAAAGACATCAGCACCACCAAACCCAACGATATCTGCTTTGCCATCTCCATTCATATCAGTCACAAATCTTGGATGCATATCTTCTCTCCATCCATTATTAGTTCCAAAATTATCAATCACTCTCTTTGGCGCATCAAAACCACCATTAGCATTCGAGTAGGATACATACATGCCATCATCATAAAAACCAATGATATCTTTCTTTCCATCTCCATTCACATCTTCAAGGAAGCGAGGATGCTTATCAACAAACCATCCGGTACCACTTAATCTTGTAAAGAAATTAGTGACGATTTTTTTTTTGCACCAAAGCCATTGTCATTTGCAAATGCAACATAGACATCATAATTGCCAAATGCAACAAGATCTGCTTTGCCATCTCCATTCATGTCAGTCACAAATCGTGGATGATCCTCTACCGTCCATCCAGTACTATTTCCAAAATCATTATACATTTTCACAGGTGGCGTAAAACCAGTACTCTCGGAATACGATACGTAAACACCATCATTATAGAAACCAATGATATCAGCTCGGCCGTCTCCATTCACATCTTCAACAAAGCGAGGATGGTACTCGACTCTCCAGCCATGATCATATCCCATAACACCTGTTAGCATATATGTTGGGGTTTCAAAGCCGTAGCTTGGAGTTGAAAGGGTAACCACAACTCCTGAGTTAGGGAAGCCAACAATATCAGGCTTTCCATCACCATTCACATCAGCAAGAAGACGTACATGTTTTTCAATTCTCCATCCTCTATTGTAATTATAGTGATCCACTGTTAGATCGGGAACTTGCGTTGGAGAGAGACTGAGCGAAGGCAAATTAGATGGACTTGAAGAAGGACTGAGCGAGAGGGAAAGTGATGGCGAATCGGACGGGCTTAAAGAAGGACTGAGCGAAGGTAAATTGGAATGGCTCAAAGAAGGACTAATTGATGGTAAATTGGATGGGCTCAAAGAAGGAATTGTGGAAGGACTGCTTTGTGGCTCCAAAGATGGTTCATCTGTAAAGATATTGGAAGACATTATTCGTCGAGAGATTGTGAGCATTCTTAACAAATCGATTCAATCAGTTTATCATGGTTACATTCACTTACCACTTCCAATCACAAAGCTTATTTGTTTAGCAATGACATTGGTTAAATCGCCAATAATGTTTTGACTATCAATTGTTGAACCATCTCCAAATGTACCTCCTCTGTTAGTACCCACGGAATGCACGGATTTGTCGTCGAATATAGCATGCCCAGTGTATTCACCAACTTGCATTGATAGAAGAGACTTTACTTTTGTTGAATCTTCTTCTGTGATTACACACGTGGCACTCATCGAAAGTGCCATTTGTACAGTCTTCTTCCCAGCTGAGCTTCCATCCATGATGCTATTCATTCCAAGCTGTCCATCTGCATTGAAGCCCCAACAATACATTGCTCCATTGTTCTGAATCGCACAATTATGATATGCTCCGGCTTCAATATCAATCACATCTACAAGAAGGACAGAGCCTTTCTTCACTTGTATGGGAGTCGCTGAGTTCGCACTTGTTTCATCTCCGAGCTGCTGAAAGCCATTGGATCCATTGCACCAGACATGCCCATCTTGGAATAAAGTACAAGTATGATCGTATCCAGTGACAACTTTTTTAGGCTTGGCGGTAATACTATTTGGAAAGTTCAATAGAACTGGAGTACCAAAGGCATCGGAAGAAGGTTGTCCAAGCTGCCCATAATAATTGTATCCGACACATTGAACCATATCATATGCTAGCAAGCATACATGAGCGGAGCTTGAGAACTGAAATGGTTGATCCTCATTGAGATATCTACTAGCAGGACGACCATGGGTGCTTTCCGACAATACTTGTAAAGGAGGAACTAGTACAGAAGCAGATACTATAGCTAAAGCATAGTTCTTGAACTTCATGGTAAATTCTATTTAGAAATGATTTCTACCTGGATATATACTATTTTTTGCAATTGTTTGTATTTCTAGTGTTTCTATAGTACTAGAGTTGATGATATGAGGATAAAATTTAGTGCATCGCTTCGCAGTCATAAACCAAATGGGTGGTCTGTGTTGATTGTTTTTGTGTTTGCATATAGGTTCGTGATTTCATAATTACTCCGAAGTAAATAATAAAAAGTCGTACAAGATGTTCTTATTTAAGCCCATTTTAGTCCCATAAAATCACATCTATTTCTCATGCTCACACGTATCGGCGTTCCCGTTTTCAGGATACATGAAAAAATTTTTGGTACATCATCATGGCCAAGATAGTACATCTCTTTTCAAAGCCTTCGACAGTCATTAGAAATTTGCTATGAAGTTAACATCAGCCAGTTGGGATGCTAAAGCATCAAATGTTTAATTGTCTCCTCATATTCTGTATGACATGGGAAAATATAATAATTGATCTGTCTTGAGAATTATCACCTATGACGGTACGTCCTAGTACATACGAGAGAAGTTTTCTTCGAAAGTGACGTAGTGAGACCACGTGTAAGTACCACATTCACTTTCGTACTGGTACTTCTGAATTCGCTACACTTTTTCACACAACAGAAAACTAACGCCTTCACAGTGGTGAGTGAGGTGGATGAATAGCAAGCTCGTTGCAAAGCCCAATCGCATACAACTTCTCTCGCGACATTTCCCTTTACAAAAATGTCTAGTACCTTGGAATTTGATTTCGGTTTTCTTGTAGGAGGTCTACTTACATTTGGATTCTTATATGGAAACTATGTAACTTGGGTGAGTTGCCGTTGTTCTGCGTGGTTGCATCATAGCTCATCTCGCTCTTAGTTCATGACTATTACGACATGATTTACTAAATAGTCCATCATTCTTCTAAACCTTTGTATCGTACATATTACTAGGAGGCACACTTTGGAAAGAATCGTGTGCCTAGACATCACAAAGCGTCTCCATCCTATGGAGCTCCTCCAAAACTTACATCTACATCCGAATTCAAGCAAATTAATATGGAGAGAGCAAACAAGCATCCAGAAGCATTTCATGATATAGATACATATAAACCAGATCCACCTTACCCTCATAAAGTCCTGAAGAAAGCTCAGGATTCAGACAAATCCGTAGCAATCTCTTCCGAGTCTGACAAACTCTTAGATTCCACCAATGGAGGCGTTGTCTATGGTCAACCTGATGATGATGCTATTCCTGCACCAAGATTTGATATGGATCATCAATACTTGTCCTTTGGTCAATATCTGTGGACGCAGTTCTCTGTAGGACCGTCTGCGATGGCATTATGGTTGAAAGGAGTAGCCAGATTGATCTATCGTACCTATGCTGAAAAGCGTGGGTGGATTGAAGCAAAGCCTTTGGATGCAGCAGCTGTGGTTTCAAATCTTTTGCTAGAATCTGCGATATCTATCCACTATAGAGGAAAGAAACAGGATGAGGATGGAAATCTTATCGCGACATTTATTTTTCCAGACTTTCCTTTGATCGATCAGACAACAGGTGACTTTCAAACTGCTGATCTTTTGCAAGTCAATATTGACTTGGAAAAGAAGAGAATGGTTAGTGCTAACCTAGATGGTAGAGAATTGAAGGCGAAAGAAGCCATCATTCTTCTGTTTCATTATACCATTTCGACCTTTCATGTGAAACTTCATTCTTATGCGAATTGGGGATTGAATCTTGAAGAGGAACAAAAGAAAAAGAATCCAATTCCTTTCCGTAGCGCTTTAGTTACCATCATTTACAACTACTTTGGATTTACTTCCTATACCACCTTCTTTCCTTTCTGGAGAGCTATTGGAGTCATTAGTAAGCAATTTCAAGAAGATACTTGGAATTCGACTGCTATTCATGGCGTTTCTCTTGGTTCTATTTGCCATCCTGATATTTACGATCTTATGCCGTATTCCAAGTTTGTATACTTTACTTGCAAGCTTAAGCCTTTCTTCCTAAAAGAATTTGCAAAGGATGGGAAAAAGTATTTTCCAAAATGCTATGGAGATGCTTTGTTTTATGGAACATGTATTCATTCTCTCGACCATTGCCATATGAATTGGAACATTGAAGATGTGCTTTGGCTTGACGTTGATCATCCAGACTTTGGACTCATGGCTGAGATGGGGAGAGTCATTAAAGTTGGGTTCGTTAGTGATATTCCTGGTTTGTTATTTGATCGCCACTATAAGGACTTCGAAGGAAAGTATCCATTCTATGATAGAATCTACAAGAAGGCGAAGGAGTTGAATCCATTTCTTGCAGATCACATGGATGTTTGTATCGTTAAGTAGGAACGGAAGCACGTATGTCCGTTCGAAAGAGACGATCATTTGGATATTCCTCGTTTATGTTACTTTCTAGCACACAATAACTCAAGATTTAGGCTATGAATAATAACTTTTAACATTATCTACTCTACAAAGTTCCAATTCTTGTTTAGGAGAGACACAATTCTACTCTTTTCGACAACAATAGATCGTGAGTAGCAATCATTTACACCATAACAACAACAACAACTCAATGATTTAATTTATTTCTAAATTGCCAGTGCGGCATGTACTATTCTGGGATCGCTATTAAGCTAATCCTATCAGTTAGTGACATATACGTCGTGGGAGGTATATTTGTTTGTTTGTAGTAAGATTACCCGTCTCCTTTGTGCAGATAGTTTGATGGCATAAAATAGCTTCGCATCATTTTTACTGATTTTCTTTCGTTGCCCTTCTCGTATTTACTCATTATCGCTTCTGCGTTTCTTACCCATCTTTCTTTTCTTTTAACCTTCATTCTTTTGATCTTATCTTCCTTGCTTTTGAATATTCTCGCATCCTGTCCTAAATATGTGTTCGGTATCTTTTCCTTCTTCTTAAATATCGCTGTTATTCTTTTGTTCAAATCCTCATGCTTCCTTTTATTTTCTATACTTTCTTCATTTCTATGAATTTCTTCATTTCTAGTTTTCCATGTTGCTTTAAGTAACGACTGGCATCCTCGTATCATATGTCTAATCTTCGTGGTTGCGTAAGTTTTTGTATTTATCCGCTTGTTGTATTTTTCTTGCAATTCGAACCATTCTTCTCTCCAGAATCCCATGAAGAATGCCCTTTGTCCCCTAACCCATTGGTCGGTCACTACGTTCTTCGTCTCTTCCTCCCAATCATCATTTGGCCTTGGTTCCTTATCCTCTGAAAAGCATTCTAATAGGTGCATTATTGCGTCTCGTATTTGTTTGCTGGTATGCTTTTTTAGTTCTTTCTCCAGCTCCTCTAGTTCGTCTTGCAATGCTAGCTTCCTCTTGCTACACTTGCATGTTATAAGATGGTCGTTGTTTTCCACCTCTTGGCAGCTCGGGCATCTGTCGCTATCATCGTGTTTTCTTCTTTTCATATTCTTCTTAGTTGGTAAAATATTCATCCCGTATTTGAACAGGAACAGTTTGCTCTGTTCTGGCTGTTCCTTGCATAATTTTTGAAAGTTCATCCATTCTTTGTCAGATATTGTGATATCATTGCACTTCCTTTCCCATATCATCTTCATTTCATTCTCGTAGCATGCTGCTCTTATCTCTTTCTCGATGTTGCCCGTAATCCATGTTCTTAATCTTATTGAGTAGATTTTCCAACTTTGCCCTTTGAGTATTCTTTCTTGTGTGACTTGTATGTTCCTTCTCAGTTCCTCTTTTGCCATTTTGTCGACATCAACGTTCGCTTGTGCCATCACATCCAGCTTATCATACGGTATCTTCTTATCTTGGTGCCCTTTAACATGTTTTTTGGTCCACTTCAGTGGTGAGATGCTCAGATGGTACCTGATCATGCACAATAAATCGTAACATTGCCATCTTGAATTAATCTGTCTCCAACCAAACGAGGCATCCAATGCCCCTTTGTTGTCGCATACCATGGTCGCTCTTCCTTGTATATTCTTCTCCTTTGCAACTTTATTTGCATATATGATAGACGCTAATATCCCTCCTAGCTCTCCTCTATAGGAGCTCTGGTTTGACTTGTTCCCTGGAACCGTAGTTGATATCTTTATTTTCTTCCTTGGAACTGTGGTTACTGCTGCACTGGATCTGTCACCTTTGTATGAACCGTCACTTACAAATACTGCTGTTCCTTGCCTCATTTCTTCTGCTAAAATCTCTTTCTCTTGTTCATTGTCCTCTATGCATCGAAGGATCCATCCTTCCTCGTCTTGCTCTTCTTCTTCAAATACTCCCACTTGTCCTTGGCATTTGATGTATATGCCTCCATTTTCTTGCTGCACCGATATCGGTTTTATGCTTCTGTTTACCTCTTCCTCGCTTCTGTCGTAGAAATATGCTTTTCTTCTCACCCTTAAGTTCATTGGTTTATATACCCTATACTCATTGCCGATCTTTTCATATATTTCATCATTCTCGTGATCGTAGCTCCATTGAAGGTATTTTTCTATTTTGCTATCCCATACAAGTGATGCCTCCATTCCTAGTTTTCTATTATGTTCTGTTATCGTATATTCTTGGCACAATGCATTAGTCCATAGCTCTTTTTCTTTGCGCGTCGGTTCATCTACGTTTGGCCATAAGTAGGCAGTTGCTGAGGGGGATGGGGATGTGCTTTTGTTCCCAGTTAGAATATTTTCGTCAATCTCCTTTCCATCAGTTTACACCATATGAAATAACAGCATATCTGGGGTCTTTTTGGTACTCGATAATGCCCGATAAGAAAGATATCTTTGGACAATCATATTTTCCTAGCCTCTTCTTATCTGCGAGGACATAAATTTGAGAGTCTGCATTCCTATCACGTTCTCTATTCACAAATCCGAGGCAGAATGGACCTGACAATGCAATCAACTCAAATGGTGGATGTTTAGCATTAAATGCATAGAATCGGGACACGTATTCATAATTAGATGATGAATGCGAAATGCCTACTTTGTATGTTTCAGTTTTTCTTGCATTGGAATCAGAGACAACTTGTACCTCTACATCCATACAACAAGCAGTACCTCGTCCATCCCTTCCACGCTTTTGCTTCAACCACGATATATCATTCTTTCCATGGAATTGTTCTCTGATGATCGACTTAGACTTGATTACATCGCTTTGATTTCTCATGTGCATACGAAATTTTGCCCACATACCAATCGGATGTCCAGTCGCATTGGGGTCATTGCCTCTCCATTCATCATTTTCGACCAGGGACCGATCTTTGAACTTGGCAAATCCTCCAAAAAAGTTTACTTTTCGAACTCTTCGATTCCAATGAGGTCGTAGTTCCATATATGTATCTAGAATTCCATTTTCATCCATTCCTTCAAATACATGATAGTTCTTATTTCTATCAGCAGCCCGATGAGCCCACATGCCTTGACAATAAAAGAGATATTCAGCATCTGGAGGACGAAGTTCGTCCATGAAGCGTACTTGTAGTCCAGTACCATAAAACAAACTCTTTTCAAACTTTTCCCTTGCAATCATTGGAACTGCTTCTGATACCATTTTTGTATTCCAATCACTCACATTGTTCGTCGGAGCTGGAACTCTCCTAATGTCGATTGGGAAGATATAGGAGGCACCTTCCGATGTGTACAAAAATAATTGATCCTTTTTCGTATTGTATTTGGTTGATCTAGCTACAACCAAGCTATAATCCTGGTAAACACTCATTTGATCTACAAAAAAACATCGAGGTGATTGAGCCCAAGCAGGAGGAAATGCTACAGATGCTTTTGGAATCGGATTCAAGTCTTTGTCAAGTAAAACGAGACTAAGCATAGAAATCTCTCTTGTTGGGTGATTCAATTTCTTTGTATTGTTGAATCCGCACCCATGCAAATTTCCAGATCTTGATACTTGAATATATTTGACTCGATCTGCTTCTTCCTTGCTGAAATCAGGGTGGTATCTTCCAGTAATGTCGTCTAGAAGGTTTTGATCCCAATCATCAAAAGATAAAGGTAGTATACTTGGATTGTAATCCACTAAAGCAGTTCTTGAGCCAGTTCTTGGTCCCTTATCTCTTCGATCGCGAATATATGCATCATCACCAGCTTTATGTTTCGGTATCCTTCGATTCTTCGGTATAGCATCGTTTGGCAAATGAATCATTGTGAACAAAGATGAGCTTTCGAGGTATCTACCTATTTCATCAATGTCGCATTTTTTGCTAGAATTATCCATACACTTGGGTCTATCATTACTATGTTCCGTTGACGAGGATGATACTTTGCGATTATATCTTTGGTTGGATTCTTTCTTCTTCATATTTTTAAACCTTGCGAGAACAGATTGAGCCATAGAATCTTCTTTTTCTTGATGTACTTCTTGTTCTCCAGATGCCATGGCACTAAATTTCATTTACAAAATCATTTGAGAAAAGAACGTCAATAGAATTAGCACATATACAGCTACCCTAACAACAGAAAACTTTCTCTTGCTTTTCACACCTGTTGACACTGAAATAGTTGGGGTTCTTCCAGTACCACCACTATTCTTCTTGTAGTAGATAGTCATGAGGATAGTACTGCTGTGTTGTGCGGCCGTTCATCAGCGCAAGGAGGAAATACTTTCTTCTTTTTCCATAAAGCGAGCACAGTCACTCGTACAGTCAGAGATTTTATTCAAATGAGACGATTGGGTCTCTTCTTCTTCTATTCCAAGTTTCAATTGACTGAAGTGAAGCAGCTACATCAGAGACATCAGACCGGATCTTGACATAGCGGTTAAGATAACATTAACGGCGTTCTCTTTGTCAATTACATTATTTTAGCTGACTAAACAAAAAGAATTGTGTTGTTCTTCCAACCACTATTCTTCTTCATGTAGTAGATAGCCATGGACAGTAATGCAGTGTTTCTAATCACAAGAAGGAAATACTTTTCTCCTTTTCCATAAAGCTCTGCAATAGAAAAGCTAATTCTCTTTGTCGAAAAAGGTGACAATGTGTCGCAGGTTGACTAGTCGTTCATTCGTGTATGTATCCCGCTAAATTGCAATATCAGCGATAATTGGTTTGAAAAGCATGAGAAAATACCGTATTCATTTTGTAGATCGCTTGGTAGATCTAATTAAAAATTTGCCTCGCAAAGAAAGAAAGATACATCAAAAGATGCGTAATTGCTGCTTTCTGGAAAGAGAAGATCCTGATGAAGCTGAACCATCATTAGAGAAGGAGGGAAAGGAGGACATAGTCAAGTTTCAGACTGACTCTAATCAAGCGTATAATCAAAATTCTGTTCCTACTGAAACTATTCCATTTTCAAAGAATGGGATCAAGCTATCATATCTATTGAATGAATTTGTGAAAGAATGCGGAGGATGAGAAGCTTTACAAGGTCTGACAACTAACGATGTTTGCAAGAAATTTATAATATCAAAAACAAAGAAGTACGAGCTTTCGTATTGTGATATGATTCTTCTTGAAAAGGCAAAAGCAAGTAGTGAACTCGATGGAGTTGTCAGTAGTGCTTCAGTCTTTATTTCTCATGCATGGCAGTACAAGTTCCTCGATGTCTTAGATGCACTTAAAGATCATTTCAAAGATGACCCTGACAAGATTATTTGGTTCGACCCTATGTCTAATAATCAACACAAAGCTAAGGAATATACATTTGAATGGTGGGCTACTAAAGCCAAGGCAGGTATACAACAACTTGGACATACCGTGATGGTTATAATACCTTGGAGTGATCCTATTGCTTACAAGAGGGCATGGAATATATTTGAAGCATATTGTACATATGATGCAAATGGAAAATTTGAGATTGCACTGAGTGCTGAGGAACGAAAGGTATTTATTGAAGAATGTAAAAAGGGTCCTTAACAAAGTGCTGAGTATTGTGAATGCAAGAAATGGTGAAAGTCGGGATCCTGAGCATGAAAAACTTATTCATTCCCTTATTCGAGATGAAGTAGGATATGAAAAGATCAATTCAATTTTATTTCAACAGTTGCGAGATTGGGTTCTGACAGTTGGTCTTGAAGAATTGAAGCAAGCTGAACATGATTCACCTAATGAAATTGAGTTAATGTATCTTGTCGGATGTATTTACAAGGACCAAGGGAACTATAAAGAAGCTGAACCACTATACTTAGAATGTGTTTCAAAGTGCAAAGAATTACATGGGCCAAATGATTCTCAAACTGTATCCGCAATGAACAATCTTGCTGGCTTGTATTCTATTCAAGGTAAATATGAAGAAGCTTCGCAACTCTATCGGGTCGCCGCTTTGTCAAAAGATGGAATGAGCCACGAGGTCAATAAATTCAATACCGTCACTTTGACTTCCATCAAAAGTTATGCAGGATTGTACCAGAGCGACATGAATATAGATCCTCGTGATATTGAGGGAGAGATTTGTTGTACGGATAAGGAAAGGTTTGAACCAACATTAGACAATGAGGGGAGAGAGAACACAGTCAAGCTTCACGCTTACTCTACTCAAGCGGACAATCAAATTTTGGCTTCTACTGAAAGTATTCCATTTCCAACCAATGGAATCAAGCTATCTTACCTACTCAATCAATTTGTTGACGACCGTGGAGGAAGAGAAGCTTTGAAAGATCTAACCACTGAACAAATCTGCAATCAGTTTGTGAAACCAGACACGAAAGACTACAAGCTATCATATTGTGATATGATTGTCGAGAAGGCAAAGTACGATCATCACCTGAAGGGAGTTGTAGAAAAGGCTACTGTATTCATTTCGCATGCATGGAAGTACAAGCTTCTCGATGTTCTTGATGCTTTAGCAAATCATTTCAAAGATGAGCTTGACAAGATTGTTTGGTTTGACTTGGTCTCCAATAATCAACATAAAGCAACAACTTTGGATTTTAACTGGTGGGCTACAACATTCATGAATGCTATCGGACAATTTGGACACACTGTGATGATTTTGGCTCCATGGAATAATCCTATTCCATACCAACGAGCATGGTGTATATTTGAAGCTTATTGTACAATCGTTACCGGTGCAAAATTTGAGATTGCATTGAGTGCTGAGGAAAGAAAGGTATTTATGCAGGAATGTAAAGCAGGTCCTACCCAAGTATTAAATAAAATGCTGAGCATTGTTGATTCGGAAAATAGTGACGCTTCTACTCTTGATGAAAAGATACAAATCCACAAAGTGATCAGAAACGAAGTAGGATTTACCAAGATCAATTCTATGTTATTCAAGCAGATGCATGACTGGGTCCTGAAGGTTAGCATTGGGGAGTTAGCGAAAGCGGAAGCAAGGGCGGACCCAATGGATGAGCTTAATTCAAAGAATCTTTTCAAGCAGATGCATGACTGGGTCCTGAAGGTTAGCATTGGGGAGTTAGCGAAAGCGGAAGCAAGGGCGGACCCAATGGATGAGCTTGATTCAAAGAACCTTGTGGCAACTCTTTATCATGATCAAGGGGCGTATAAAGAGGCGTTACCATTGCTCAAAGATTGCCTTGCAAAGAGGGAAGTAATGCTTGGTAAAGATCATCCAGATACTTTGGTATCCATGTCTGCCCTTGCTGAGGTGTATGAAAATATAGGGAAGTATGATTTGGCAGAGCCACTGTACAAACACACTCTAGAAAAGAGAGAGACGATGCTAGGTGACTCACATCCCCTTACTTTAGCATCTATGAGTAATCTTGCTGGTTTACATCATTTACAAGGAAAATTTTCAGATGCTGAGTCCCTCTACAAAATTTGTCTAGCAAAGATTAAAAAGACTCTCGGATCAGATCATCCAACTACGTTGGCTTGTTTGAACAATCTAGCTCTAGTTTATTACAAGCAAGACAAATATGATGACGCAGAAAAGCTACTCAACAAATGTCAATCAAAGAAAATAAGTGTACTCGGACCTGACCATCAAGAAACATTGATATCTGAGAACAATATTGCATTGCTGTATTCGAGTAAAGGTAAATATGATGAAGCTGAGCAGAAGTACAAGAGATGCGTTGGAAAATGTGAGATGATGTTTGGACCCAATCATCCTGACACATTGACTTCTGAGAATAATTTTGCTGGATTGTATTTGAATCAAGGAAGGTATGAGGAGGCAGAGTCATTATATAAAGAAATTCTTTCAAAAAGTGTGTCACATCTCGGGTCTGATCATCCCCTCACGTTGACAGTCTCAAAGAATCTTTCAAATTGCAAAACTGTTAGTTCCAATTGACTCCAGAAGCTTCCAAGATATTACATCCCTAGTTATAAAACAAGAACGATTTAGTATCGAACAATTCATTTATATCAATACTTTCTATTTCGATGCCAATTTTCTCAATAGAAGAATAAATTCATCTTTACCTCCACTATCCCTGTTTTACTGACTCTATTTAGGAATAGACCTATAAACTACTACGATGTGCACTTGATTTTTTCAATGTATGGTGTATGAAAATACAGTGTCTCTTTTTTGTTCTTTTTTCATTTCACGAAAAAAGTGATTCCATCCATAACAGTTTACTTAGCAACCGTTATGCATGCGATTATCTGGTTAGTGACTAGCCAAAACGTTGGTACAGATTTTCTTGCAAAAAACAGGCCATTTACATGCAACGGTCAAACTCGTCTCACATTTATTTCTCACCACACATCTCATTATTCTTTCAACACATCATAAAACACAAACAATAAACCATTCAAACAAAATGACATCCATTGGATATTTCAAAACCCTCAAATCAAATGGAACAGAATCAAAGTCCAAAAAGGAATGGCTCTCGTCTCAATCAAAGTTTGAAATGGGATCCTCCCGTCAATCCGACCTCAAACTGAATCTCCCCTCCGCCTCGCCAAATCAAGCCTCGTTTGAATTCTGTCAAAAGAGCAATCAAGTGTACATTGTCCATCATGGTCAACCCAATACCACCTTTGTGGGAAACAAGTCTTTGAACAAGGGTGAGAAAGTGCTGGTAAAGAGTGGTGACGTTATCTCCTTCCAAAATGAATCCTTTTCCAAAAGTTTCAAATTTGAATACTCTCGAGAGAATCAGGAGAATGTTCATCCGAATAATTTTAAAAAGGGACGCAAGAGTCTGGCTCCTTCGTTCAAGAGTCCTAAGAAGGGATTGAGTACGAGATTGGTAATGTCAGATCGTAAGACGAGGTCGGCGAGTAAGAAATTGATGGACTTGGAGTCGGTCAAGAATTCTTTCAAGGAGTCACTTGGTAAGAAACTTTTTGATAATGAGGTGAAAGAGGAAGTTGAGAAAAAGGAAGAAGAGAAGGGTTGTATTGAGGAGTCTATTGAAGAGACTGTTGAAGTGGAGGAAACAGAGCCAGTTAAGCAAGCTTCTCCTGCCGAGGCAAGTAAAGAAGCAGCTAAAGACGATGTTTCCATGGAAGCGAGCCTTATCGATCAGATTGAAGCTGTTGAGGATGATGTATCCATTGATTCCATCGTCATGTCTACTGGATCCTTGAGTGATGTCAGTGCACCTGCTTCTGTTCAAGAGAATCAACAAATGAATACTGTAGATGAAAAGGAGTTGCCAAAAGAGATTCAAGTGAATGCTGTTTTAAAGGAAGTTGCTCCTTTGCTAGAGAATCTCGTTGAGGAAGCTAGTGTTGAAATGGACGATGCTGTTACTGAGGCAAAGGCTAATGTCTCCGCACCCGTCTCTGTCCCTATGAAAGCTCCAAAATCCAAAGCTAGCCTTGCATCGAGATACAACAAGAGTTCCAACTATGCAAAATCATACAAGAATATTTCTCAAGCATTGAGAGCTAAAGCCAAGACTGAAGCAGTTTCTAAATCATTTGCAGATGTAGCAAAGGTTCCTTACAAAAAGAGAGCGATTCAACACATGAAACCCGTTCAAAAGAGTGTCAATGTGCAACAGCAAAAGACGGAATCCAAGGCTATCGAGTCTGTAGAACCATTCCAAGAATTGACAGTGACTGCAAAAATTAACAAGTGGAAGTCGAGTAATCCTTATGTGCAAATCTCACAGGGGATTCGTAGTATGCCAAATGCTACAGATAGAACTCAATCTTTGAATCAAGAAGAAAAGATGAGAAATGAATTGCATGAAAGGGAAGCATTGAATCAAGAACGTGTTGCGAAGCAAAATGCATTGAAGGCGAAAAAGGCTGCCAAGGAACAAAAGAGACTTGCCAAGGAGGAAAATCGCCGTCGTCATCAAGAAGCAGTCAAGAAACAAGCTGAAAAGAAGGCAGCCATGTTGAAAGCTCAAGAAGAGGCTAGACTTTTTTTGGAAAAGGAACAAGCTTTGGAGAAAGAACGTCTTCGTATTGAAAAGGAGAAGCAAATGGAAGCTACAAAGAAACTTACATTTGAAAGAGAGCAAGAAAGATTGAGACTTGAAGAAGCCAAGAGAGTAGAAGAAGCTAGATTGACGGCTGCAGAGGAAGAAAGACTTAGAATTGAAGCAGAGGAGAAGGCAGCAGAAGAAGAACGTCTTCGTGTTGAAGCTGAGATGGAAGCTGCTAGACTTCAAACTTTGGAAGAAGAACGTCTTCGTATGGAAGCTGAGGAGAAGGAGAAACTTAGGATTGAGGCTGAGGAGAAGGCAGCTGAGGAAGAAAGACTTCGTGTTGCTGCTGAGATGGAAGCTGCTAGACTTCAAACTTTGGAAGAAGAACGTCTTCGTGTGGAAGCTGAGGAGAAGGAGAAACTTAGGATTGAGGCTGAGGAGAAGGCAGCTGAGGAAGAAAGACTTCGTGTTGCTGCTGAGATGGAAGCTGCTAGACTTCAAACTTTGGAAGAAGAACGTCTACGTGCTGAGGCCGAAGAAAAGGAAAGGCTCAGAATTGAAGAAGAGAAAGAAGCAGCTAGACTTCAAGCATTGGATGAAGAGCGTCTACGTGCTGAGGCCGAAGAAAAAATCAGAATTGAAGCGGAAAAGAAAGCAGAAGAAGAGGAACGTCTTCGTGTGGAAGCTGTGTTGGAGGCGGCAGAGGAAGGAAGACTTCTTGTTGAAGCCGAGCAGAAGAAAGCAGAACGTTTTCGTTTAGAAGCAGAGGAAAAGGCTTTGGAAGAAGAACGTCTACGTGCTGAGGCTCTTCGTGTTGAAGCAGAGGAGAAGGCAGCAAAGGAGGAACGTCTACGTTTAGAAGCTGAGAAAGAAGCTGCAAGACTTCAGGCTCTGGAGGAAGAGCGTCTGCGTGTAGAAGAGGAAGAGAGACATCGCGTAGAGGCTGAAATGGAAGCTGCTAGACTTCAAGCATTAGAGGAAGAACGCCTTCGTTTGGAAGCTGAGGAGAAGGAGAGACTCAGAATGGAAGCAGAGAAAGAAGCAACTAGACTACAAGCCTTGGAGGAAGAACGTCTGCGAGTCGAAGCTGAAAAGGCAGCAGAGGAGGAGCGTCTTCGTATTGAGGCTGAGAAAGAAGCAGCAGAAAAAGAAAGACTTAGAATCGAAGCCGAAGAGGAAGCTGCTAGGTTACAAGCTGAGGAAAAGGAGAGATTTAGAGTCGCTGCAGAGGAGAAGGAAAGACTAAGAATTGAGCAAGAAGAACAAGAGAGACTTTTTGAAACTGAGAGTAGTGTGGAAGAAGAAACTGAAGATGAAAATGTATTTGACTTTTCAGAGCTTAGCTACCAAGAACTTAGAAAAGAGTGTTCTGCTAGAGGACTTTCAAGTGTTGGTAAGAAGGCAGTACTTATTGAGCGCCTAGAGCAATCATGTATCAACACCGTTGTCAAAGAGGAAGAACCAATTGAAGAAGAAACCGAGGAGAGTTCTAATGATGAATCTATTGATTATACTTCTTTGAAGGTTGCTGAGCTCCGTTACCTTTGTGATGAAAGATCTTTAGAATGGAAAGGATTGAAGAAAGCAGAACTTGTTTCCCTTCTCGAGTCTTCTGAAGAAATCTCTGCGAGTACTAATGAAACAGAAGAAGAACTCCATGGATCAGTCGAGGAGGATGTAACTGTAACAGTTGACGATGTAGAGGGAGAGGTTGAAAATGAAGTAGAAGAAGATCTCAGTTCTTTTTCATACAGAGAATTACAACAATTATGCAAAGAACGCAACCTTAGTGCAAAGGGAAAGAAGGCAGAGCTTCTAGCTCGTCTTCAGGAGAATTAAATACCGATAGTCTTCAAACTGAAAGGTAGCAAATGTCTTGGAGATATTTGCATCCTGAAAATCACTTATTCTTGCTAGCAATCACAACAACCTAATAAACATATTTATCATCAAGTCTATATAACAGTATCTCTATATATTCATTGACCTCTTCGGACAAAGTAGTCCCTAGAATCCAAGCTCTTTCAGTCTTTGTTGATTTCGCTTAATCTTTTCTAGTCGCAACTTTTCATACGCAGTAAGCTCTCGCTGGGCAATTTCATTTGCATCATCACTTTCTTCTTCTTTCTTGATCTTTTTTGCTCTTTTTGGCCTTGCTTGTTTTATTCTCTTTTCCAATTCTTCTGGAGGCAAAGATGCAATTTCTCTTCTCCGTTTTAATCGTTCTTCACGTGTCAGTTTTGGTTCTTTTGTATCTCTATTTGTACTTGTATCATTGTCTCCTTCACTTTCATTTTCGTTATCGCTCTCGTCCTCGTCATCATCATCGTCGTCACTCAAAAACTTTTGGCTATCAAAACTATCATCACTTTCATAGCCTTGCTCTCGCTGTCTCTTTTTAGCTTTGGATGTTCCCTTTTTAGCTTGACCAATAGCAGTCCTACTCATTTCTTTATACAATTTGTTTTTCATCAATTGGTCCTTTTCCGAAATCGTAATTGTAGACTTGACAGAAGTGCATCCCGTTTTACTTAAAGTATAAGCCTCTTCCAATCTACTTTCTTCATCCTTTGGCTCTTCAAACTTGCCACTCCGAATCAACTTTTTAATATCCTTCATACGACTATGAATCTTTTCATGAATAGTACTTTTACTGACAACTCGCATATTAGGGCCTCTAAAAACCCCACCACGTGATTCAACAATTTGTATAATTTCATCTCGAATTGCATATCGATCAATACTCTCTTCTTGAATAGAATCATCAAATAACTGTGCAAAATACTTAGAAGCAAATGTATCCAATAAAGCACGATATTTGGCATTGCCGGGATACAAATGATTCTGACCTCCTGGACAAAACACCACGTCATAATCTCCTATAGAAGAATTAGGAACTAGTTTCGGTTTGGAAATTTGACGAAATCGATCTTTAATTTTGGCGACAATTTGTGCTTCCTTCATTTTCTTGCCTTGAAGATTATAGAATTTTCCACCGGATTCTGAAATGATGGATATTATTTCTTGAATGATGGATAGCTTTTTGTCTGTCGATGCTGATTTTGTAAAGGCTTCAAATCTTTCTTCGCATAATTTGTAGAATTTTAGATTTCCCGGATGTGTAGTCGTCTGCGCTTGGCCTCCTTTTAAGGTGATGACATCATTGGGTGAGTAGTTAGTCATCTTCGAATAATATATATATTTGAATGGGGTGCTTGTAAAGTATGTTCTTATCAAAGCGACATATCCTCATTTAGTTTTTACTCTGTTGTTGAAAGAGTACTTTGACTGGCTGGGAGGAGCTTTTGGCGATTTTGAATTTTGTGTTGACATGAATAGACGTTACAGCATATAATAACCGTATTCTAACCTTCACATTTTCTTAGAAAATGTAAAAAGGCAAAATCCTGCACTTTTCGAACTTGGAAAAAGCAGTGAAAATGAACACACATATAATACTAGAATTAATAATTTTAAGAATTGCAATCTGTTCTCCCCACCAATGTTAAAGTAACTGCAAAGCCGACTTTCTGCCACTATTCAGTAGGAATCGGGTTGCCTTTATCATCGAGGTCGAGCCATCGGCCTTTTAAAGGAACTACAAAATGCAAACATCTTGGGTAAGTAATAGATCAATAGAATTTATGAATAAATTAATGGATACTCACCTGATTCCATGCCGGTCACATATGATTTGAAAAATTTAGAATCATAATCGCGAAATGTCTTCCAAAGCTTCTGCTCTTCCTTTTCATACTGCAATAAAGGGCGAAACAAGAGACTATGTACCACCATCTCTGAAAATTGTAACCCCATTGAGCTCAAGTTTCCCTTTTCTCCAAATAACGAACCTATACCTAGATAATTCCCAGCATGCATTGATTCAATGATTGAGTCAGTTTCAAAGACTGCATATTCTCTCATGAGCTGTGTGTACTCTTTACTATTCGCATGATACAAGCTGCTGCTATTGGGCAAGCTATTGTAGGAGGCAATGAAGTTATCATCCATATCGACCCTATAAGTAACTTCGTGCATGAGGCCCAACATTTTCAATTCATTTTGCTTCCAAATGTCTTCCTTTGACGGAATTGTTTTCTCATTCATAATGTATGCCAGAATTTCCCACGCATTAATGTCAATACTCAAGAGTGGGAATTCTTCACTTGTCTCATGTAGAAAAAACATGTTTGGATTGTCAATCAATATCAAATTTCGAAAGGCTGACCAACTCCAGTATTGCTTCTTATTGTAATACCCGAGCTGTACTGAAGGTGTGACATGACCAATTTCCCTGACATAAGTATTGTCTCTCATTTGCCATTCATTTGTATCTATCCCAAAGTCCTCCAACTTCCAATAATCGTTATCATCAACTTCCTCAGGTTGCAGATGATCTGCCAGCATGTCTAGATTTGCTTCAAAGCCAGTGCAGAGAACAACAAAGTCAATATTCTCAATATCATTAGATGGATAATCATCATTCAATGACTTGAATGTGATTGTCTTTCCTGACTCATCATTTCCAACTCCCTTCACTTGCGAATAGTAAATCATTTCTACTTTATCACCAGGCCAGGATCCCATCTCAGATGCTACTCCTTTGGATCTTCTACTTGAAATGTAAATGATTTCTACTCCCATTTTGATACACTGTAACGCCAAATCCTCAGCACTATAGGCATCACCGATAAATAGCATCCGCTTGCCTTTTACTGCATTTTCTGCTTTTGTTTCAGTACTGACAGAACCAAACAATGCATCTATTTCCGATGAATGGACAATTATTCCTTGATAATTCTTCAATGCTTCAAGAACTTCTTTGGGTTTAAAAGGTTTTCCATTTATACCTACCGCCCATACACATTTATCATACATTTCTACATTCACTTCTCCATTTATATCCGTAGATGTGATTTCAAACTTTTTCTCCTCTTCATCAAACGAGACATAGTTGACAGCAGTTTCAAAGCGTACATATTGAAAGATATCTTCATGTATGGTGACTCTCTTCATAATGTACTCTAGGACTTGTTGTCTAGGTAAAAATACAGGCTGAGGGACGTTATTGTAATGTTCTTGAAAAGTATAGTCCATAAATTCCATAGCATCCTTATGAGAATTGATCCATAGACCTTCGTACATGGCTGTAGTCTTGATTTCAGGTGTACATTCATCTTTTGTACTGTTACTATTTGCTGACGCAAGACATGTACCTTCTTGGGTCTTGGACGAAGCACTTTGTTTCTTTGTATGTCGATCTGATCTCCAGACGCCACCACAACTGTCTGTAAAAATTTGTATGAAAGAAAAAATATAAATATATATATTTGCTGGAATTTTATAGGAACGAATGATACTCTCGCTCTCTTACCATGTTTTTCATAAACGACAACTTGAGGCAAATTTTTGATTCCTTGTTTTCTCTTTGTAGCAATTGCATGTAATAGAGACATGCCACTCGGACCACAGCCAATCACAGCCACAGTAGGAGGAGCTGCATCAGTGCCGAGGATCTGTTGCACCTTGAAACCAAGTGTAAGAAGAAGCAAGAAAGAATTCCAGTTCGCAACTTTCATTTTGATGAATGCGACCGTCCGATAATGATACTTGGAAGACGATACCGTCTATAAGGTGCTTGCTAAATGACTCAACTAGACTAATTGACGACGTCTCTCGATTTAGATGTAAAGCTTGTATCCATTTGGCAATAGCTATGCTCCAAAGGCCAAAAGGCATAATGTACTACAAATCTATTAGGGACCTCTTTTTATTTAACGCACTGCAACTGCTGGTGTCTATTTGTCTATTTTGGTGAAATGACCCGACGACTTTTCAAATAGACGTTATTAACCAATGGTATCTTTCTCACTTTTTGTAAAATCATATATTGAACAATACATCAACCTTCCTTTCATCATGCTTAGACTACTTTACTTTAGCATACCGTAGTTCAGCACAGATAGTTCCGCTTTGTTTTTGTGTGGTAGTCGAGCTTGAAGATAGTTTGATTTGCCACTTACTATGTAGGATAGAACATTCATCCGTCATTGTCAATTATTTATAAAATGGTACAACAACTATCAGTGATGTTCCAAAAAGACACACATTGTATGCATGTCCATTACTAAACAGTGATATTCCAAGAAGATCCATCATTGTATGTATGTTCATTATTAAGTGCTATAGAAAAACCTTCCATTTCTGTTCAGCTAGTTGGGTACGAAGTTTACCAAAGTCCCTACAGACCCAATGACCATAAGCGTTCTGTTCAAACTTGATATTACTTCTCAGTACTCTTGCAATTACTCGAAAACGCCAAAGTCTGAACATTCTGAAAGGGTGCTTATACCAAGGCTCATGCAGTTTCGCCTTCACGAATTCAACAAATGATGTTTCTCCCAGAGTTGATTCTTTTTCCTTCATCAATTCAGATAATAAAGTCTCTTCTAGTAGGGAGAGGCTCTCATTTCCAAGTGAAACAATTGGGCTTTCATGTCGCCGATGCACATAGTCGTCCAACAAAAGCTCAGCATTCTTGTAATCACCTAAACTAAACTAAAGAGAAGCCATGACTGCTACGACTATGATTATCGCCAATGGATCATGCCGTACAAGCAGTAGCTCACTCCGAAGGAGACAAGAAGCACAGAGACAGTAAGCCATATTAAGTAAATCTTGTTCTTGTATGTGCAATACTAGACTGATCTGAGCTTCTAAGCTACCACGACAATTAAGTCCATTTTCGTTCACCTTCTCTAAGAGATTGGCAATTTCTATTTCATCTAGGGTCATGACATGACTGTCTTTCAAACATTTTTCGTTCAAAGTAAGCCTAGCTTTGCAACTTCGAGTGATAGCATGGTCAGATCCGAGGTGTTTCTCACACTTTGCTAAACAATCTTCAAAAAGGATGCCAGCATCCTTATGATTGCCTCGAGAGCCTTGTAACCTAGCAAGATTTAGCAAAGACATCAAAGTTTTGGGATGTCCAGGTTCGAGATACTTCTCGCATACTAAAAGACAATCTTGAAAGAGCGGCTCTGCCATTTCCGTCTTGTTTTGATTCCGATAAACAGCACCAAGATTGGACATTGTTTCTAACAAAAGAGGATTTCCAGATTCAAGACACTGCTGACATCTGCAGAGGTTTGCTTCGTAAATTATCTCTGCTTTGCCATATAAACCTAGTCTACAGTACACTGAGGCAAGATCATTTATTGATCTCAAGGTATCAAAATGAAATTCACCTAAGAATTCCTCTCTCATCGAAGAACTTTCTCGAAAGAAAGATTCAGCCTCGTCAAATTGTTTCTTTTCCATGCATATGGACCCTAACATTGACATCAAATCCATTTCATCTTTTGAGTTGTGCTCAACTTTTTCTAGCTCTGGCCGTCCAATATTTTCAATCCAATCACGAATTAGTTCAGATAATTGTAAATACTTTGATGCAAGCGTATTTTCGATGAAGACATCATGAGCTGCTTCCAATTCTTTCACCTCTTCATTATTTTGTAGATCATAGAAATTCAACATTTTACGAATGACTTTGGAATAATTGTTTTTGCATTCATTCAAAAAGGATCGAAATTCATCATCAGTCATTGCGATCTCAAATTTTGCTCCTGTTGTTTCGTATGTATGTAGACCTGCGTAGAGCTGAGGTATGCCTGCGAAAAAGGTAGGATCATTCCATTGAGGCATGACCATTACTGTATGATTCAGTTTCTCTACAACCTCATCTGAAAAAGTTCTCAACCACCATTCAGGTTCTGGATGTTCCATAGTCATTAATTGTGCTTGATCTAGTGAAAAGATATCAAACCAGATGACTTTATTTGGTTCATCTTTGAAGTTTTACGCGAGAATATCTAGAACATCCAGAAACGTGTGATCTAACGAAGATGAGATCAAAACATCTGCATCTGAAACAGCATTACGTGCTTTCAATGTTTGGTTTGTGAGGATACTATCGCAGTAGGAAAGTTTACATTCTTTTGATAGGAAATGCTGAAATACATTTTCTAGATCAAGTTCTCCCTGAAGGCTATCTTCGGCTGGGTTGCGAAAAAGATACAACTTAGATTCTTTCGTTGTTGTTGGCAATATGAACTGTTCAAAGACATCTTTTGTAGACAGTCCTTGTAAGGCCACTCTTCCTCCACACTCATCAACGAATTCATTAATAAGATATGAAAGTCTAATTCCTTTCGTGGTGGAAAGAGACCTTGCTTCGTTCAAAGATGCAGCAATATTCTCCAATGGTTTCTTGAATAATTTTTTGAACGTCCATTTAATGAAGGCTCTTTTTACAGGGTTTGATCTTGAGTTAGAAACTGAGTTAATTTCTTCTTGTAGAGGTAGAGATACACATGAAGTTTCTTTGACATCAGATGCCTCAACATTAGCTTCTTGATTTAGAGTACTTAGCAAGGCAGTATATAACACAAGATTACTAAGATTATGAATACCTAAAAAGGTTTCGTCTTACAGCCAAATGGTATCTTTTAAAATCTCACTGTTGAAATACGGCCCTAAGCGATCATGCGCTAAGTGTCCGCACTTCTAAAGAAGAGAGCTAGATTCCCGCTCCTTCAGCAACCTATGTTGCCGAACAAGAGGAGTCTGAGCATGCTATCAAAGCCTATGTCCTTTTGATTGGATCGAGACCGATCCATTCTCTGAGTATGTCATTATGTGAAAAAGAGTACTTAGCAAGGCAGTTGCACAAGGCAACATAATTGGAAACATATTATTTGGATTAATGTTTTTTCTCGCGTCAGTTTTTACATGGATTAAAGCTCGTGGACACGATCTAGTAAATGCTGCTACTGCATAGTTTTTCCAATTTTGCAGAAGCACCATTGATAATAATAGAATCGTAGATGTGAACATATTCATTCTGTCTCATTTATTAAAAGTTTTCGTGTTTGTTTTCATTAATCGTGGATAGTTAAAGCGTTAGTTTAGAGCTTCATCTCTGGTTTATTTGTCCCACATTTGAACATAATTCTCTCACATCAAAAAACAGAAGCCTTTCGAAATTTTGACAAATGCGAAGCATAAAAACTCCCGCGTGTTGATGCGAACACTCAGAAGAAACAAGTTTTTCACCTAAAATGCTTCCAATTCCAATGACATAACCCCAGCTAAAGATATGAATACTCACAAACCTCTAACGAGAATACAAATGGTATCTTGCACATTTCATATCATGTTGCTTGACTATGAATGTACGAGTAGGAATTTAGTGACAGCAACCACAAGCAGAATGAGATAACGAACACTTTTTGAATTATTTTTACGAATATGCTTTCTCTTGAACTGATAAGACCTTCTAGAACAACAGCACATCAATAGACATGGTCGATACATGATCCTTCAATAACTAAATACACATAATAGAAAGTATAGTCTAGCTTTTCCAGCTTTTACGATACCTCGACTCTCGGATGACTTCATTTTGAAATGTGGGCAATAGCTCACCACATTATTCTCCAGTATATCCTACTTGTTCCATGCAGGATAGTGTAAATTCATCGAATTTAGCGTTGAAGCGTTTGAAGGCAGATTCAAGCCGTGGGGATGATGTTTTGATGGTACTGTCATCATCCAAGTCATTAGTTCTCTTGTTATGTCTTCTTTTCCTTTTTTTCTTTCTCTCTTTTCTTTCTTCAATATGATTCTTCCCACTACAATTATGTTCAACGTGACTAGTACTTTTTCGTTTAGATGGATTCTTCTGAGCGTCCTGAGGTTGATCTGTGCTGTTGCTGCTTTTAATTCTCTTTCCTTGTTTACGACGAAATTGTTTTTCATTATTCCTATGTTTACGATGCTGTTCTTGATGTAGTCGAAAGCCATCTATAATTCTTTTAAAGTTTTCATGCAAGTCATTTATTTGGTTTTGTATTTGCTGATAAGTAAGCATTGCATGATGATGTTCTTCATATAGCTGAGCATTGATTTCTTGTGACAGCACAGAGCTTATCCAGTTTTGTAGTTCATCTGGCAACTGCTGATATTCTGGAATGGTGCTGTAACTATTTGATACTTTCTGCTGATGGTTCATTTGCTGCTGGTGCAATATTTGAAGTAGAAGTGATGCAGAAGGTAGAAGAAAGTCCTGGGACGAAACATTATTTCCGGAAACTTCTAAAATATTTGAAAGGAAGGAAGGATGATAGAATTCAGTAGATGGTCGTGCGAAATAACTTTCTGAAAGCTGCTTCAGTAACATTGATACCAGCATTTCATTATTTGCGAAAGCAGAGGTTGGAGGTACATTGTTAGTAGCGGCATCACTCGTAGAAGTATCATTGGAAGCAATTGGCGATGCACTATGATTTGTATCCTCTTCTTGAGGAATAGTCAAACCTGATAATGATCGCGCAAAATCTTTACCATACATTGGAATATTGACATTATCAGCATTACTTTTTTCAACAGTATTTGTTTTGTTTTCTTCGGTTTTGGTAGAACTTTGGAAAGTATCTTTTCCGTCCATGATGTCTTCTGAAGTACCAGCAAATATTGTACCTGGCAGTCCACTCTTTCTTCCTTCCAATTGATTCTTGTATTCATGATGCAAACTAATTCCCTCATTATCTTGACGGGAAAGTCTCTTTGCATACAAAGAATCATTTGTATGTTGCGGATAATTTTCTTGGAACTCGAATTTGTCTCTTGGAAGTAGATCACCTGGCAGTAGAGACATGGCAATAGGGTTAGCTAGCCTCCGTCTTTCAAAAGTTTCATTCATTCTTCTAGGGCCTCCTATTTCTTGAAAGCGGCCATACGAAGAGATGGAATTAAAAGATATTGCGCTAGAAGACGATTCACTTGTATCGCAATACCGGCCTCTATAAGTTTCTGTACTGCTGCTATTACTGGCCGTTTCATCTCCGGTAAAGTTTCGGTACATTCTCGCTTTACTTCCTTCAATTGCCGATAACAGTTTTACCACTTTATCTTGCTGGCAGCTTTGCAAATGCGTAGCATAGCTTTCATCATTATATTGTCTACTATGGTACATGTTTTTCAAATTGTATCTATTCTTCAAATTCGTCAAGCAGTCAATGTGTAATGATTTTATAGAAGTTTTCACATTAGACTTTCGAACTTTCATTATTGTGTAATAGTATATAGTGATGAAGGCCTCGATTCTGGACTGCACGAGAATCATCTTAGCGGAACATTTGCTTCCGGTGCTCGTCTTCGTGATAGGACATCACGTTTTCTGAAACTTCGAATACTTGGAAAAGAAAAATCGTGAATAGAGAAGCTAACGTCGACTCAGTTGTTTTCAATTAAGGGCATCATCCATTTGAAACGATTCATTCTATCACAGTTGTGCTCCTTCGGAGAAATATCATCGTTTGGATATGACTTCCAATAGAGGTCTGAGAAAAAAGCAAATAGCTCGAAGTACATTGGTATGGCCGATTGTCCGGAAGGAAGGTAGTGCGACAATGTATTATCGCATCAGCTTCTTCTACATTTCGAATACGAAAGTCATTTTCTTCCAGTTTCTTATGCTTCCCGTACGGAAAAATATATAACGTACAAGCTTCCGAGGATTCGTGAGGATTTTTTATTTTGTGTAAGTAAGTAATGAAGAGGCTTGTTTGAGATCACTTTTTTTTATGACAGCATCGTTAGAATGCTTTTAGGCCATTTCTTTGATGTGTTCGCATCACTTCGCGGAATTTACCTCAAAGTAGAAAAACGAACAAATGGAAAGCCTTGTTGTGCATCAAACATTCATAACCTACACTTACATTAATTAATGCAAAGAAAGGGAGTCGTCATAACTTCTCGGAACTTTGTTTGTAATCGATCTGTCCGAACGTTTTCTTATGGTGCGTAGAATGGAGAGAAGGCTAGAGAAGGATATGGCTTAAGCAGTTTCCTGCGATAATACATTGTCGCAATGCCTTCGTTGCGGATGATGAGTTCATGCGCTATATTTAATCCTTACTTCGATGAATATTTCTTTCTACTACATTTTGCTTACAATGCAAAAGAGTTCTTTCTCGCATTCAATAAATAGTACTTGAGTAATTTTAGGTAAACAATGATAGTGATGCATATCGTTTCAAAGCGTTAATACCTTCATTCGAAACTATTTTTCCGTAAGTTAAATTCTTCATTTCTGTTCGAAACTTCTGATATGATTCTCACCGTCATACTATACACATTTTCCTTCCAGAATCGCATATATTCAGAAAACGTGAAGTCCTTTCCCAAAGACGAGAACGGAAGCGGGATTTCCTCTAAAAGTTTGGTTCTTGTGCAGTCCAGGACTTTCGTCATTATGTACATTAATGAAAATCTAGTGAGTTGGTGTTCAAATCAATTTGTATATGTGAAGAATAGATACAATTTGAAAATCATGTATAGTAGAAGATGTAATGATGGATGCGATACTGCGCCTTTACAAAGCTACCAAGATCAATTGGAAAAACTGCTATCGACAGTAGAAGGAACAAAAGCGAGTATAGACCAAAACTTCGCCGAAGTTGTGACGGCTATAGATTTGCAAAATTGTAATAGCAGTGATAGCAGTAATACAGAGCTTCATGGAACAAATAAGGAATACTGTCTGAACCACCGGCACTTCGATGCAAGTGAATCATTATCTAGCACAATGTCTGATAATTTTATCAGTTTCAATGGAGCTATTGATACACAAAGGCATGTAGGCCCTACTGCTACTTCTCTACTGTACTGCTGAATGGAGATGCTTTGCTTGAAGAAGGCAATCTCGAGTTCCCAGGAACCCACCCACAACACAAAAATGATTCTTCTCATGCAAAGGTATTGTCCCATCATGATAATAAGGTATTGTCCCATCATGATAATAAGGGAATTACTTTGCATGATAGACAGAATCAAATGAAAGGGAGTGGACTGCCACGTACAATATTTGCTGATACGTCAGAGGGCGCCATGGAGATAAATGGTATTTTTGAAAGCGATACTAATACAAAGAAAGAGGAAGAAAAAAATTGGGAAGACAGTTGTGGCAATCATGGTGTTGCACGATCATCACTGAGTTTGACAATTTCTCAAGAAAAAGAGGCTACAACTCATACTAGTACACCACCAATTGTTTCGAATGCTACTACTTCGAGCGATACTTTTACTAACATTTTACCTCCAACCTCTGCTTTCACCAATAATGAAATTTCCATACTGAGCTTGATGAATCAGCTTTCAGAAAGTTATGCAACATCACATAATGATTTCTATTGTCCTTCCTTGCTTAACGATATTTCGGGACTTGCCCGAAATAATGTTTCGTCCTCGGACTTCCTTCTAACTTCTGCATTACTTCTAACACAAATTGAGCGGCAGCGGCAAATGGACAATCAATGCAAAGTATCAAATACGTACAGCATATTTTCAGGGTTTCAACTATTGCCAGATGCTCAAAAAGACTTGATAACTTCTACACTGTCACAGCATATCAATCTTGCACTCGAAGAACAACATCGTCGCTCAATGGATATTTATCAACAATTGCAACATCGAGTGAATGAGTTGAAAGAAAACTATGAAAGAATCATAGATAACTTTTGACTACATCAGGAACAGCGTCGTAAACGTAGGAGTGATAAAAGAAGATTACGTCGTACAAAAAGAAACAAAAAGAGATGTAGGGGTAGCGTCAACGGCACAAATCAACCTGAGGACCATTCTAACCGAAAAAGTTCCAGGCAAGAGCATAATTGTAGTTGGAAGAACCGAATTGAGGAAAGGAAAGAGAGAAAGAAAAGGAGGAAACGAAGATACAAAAAGGCAACTGACATGTTGGATGATGATAGTACCATCAAAACATCACCTCCACGTCTAGAATCTGCCTTGGAACATTTCAATGCTAAATTTGATAAATTGACACTATCCTGTATGGAAGAAGTAGGATACAATGAAGAAGAATGTGGTGAGCTATTGCATACATTTCAAAATGTAGTCATGAGAGAGTCCATATATCGCAAAGGTTGAAAAAGCTAGACTATACTTTCTATGATCTGTATTGAATTATTGTAGGATAATGCATCTTGTTGAGGATCTTATCAGGTGAAGAAAAGGCACATTTGTAAATATAATTAGTTGTCTCATTTTTGTGGTATGCTGTCACTAAATTACTACTAGCACATTCATATTAAAGCAATCTTGAAGTTGCTGCTGGAGCAACTTATTTGATTAGAACCTAGCAATTGGACAACTTGGCAGCGACCATTGTCGGCATTGTGAATTGTGAAATGCAAATAGTAGCTCTTCATCTCCTTCGATGCATGCACTCTCTTATGACTTCGTTCTGAAATGTAGGCAAGAGCTTATCACATTCTTCTCTATGATAACCTACTTCTTCCATACAGGAGAGTGTAAATTCGTCAAATTTAGCATTGAACCGGTTTAAAGCAGATTCTAGACATGGAGATGATGTTTTGATGGTACTATCATCATCCAACATGTCAGTTGCCTTTTTGTATCTTCTTTTTCTATTTCTCTTTTTTCTTTGATTGATCTTGCTGCTTCCATCGTGATTAGATGAAGCTTGATTAGATCTTTTTCCATTGGATGAATCCTGAGGGACCTCGAGTTGATCTGTGCTAGTACTGCTACCTCTTTCTCTTTTCTCAGTGAGAGAAGTACTTGTGCAATTGATCTGACTTTCACCACTCTCATTACTAGCGCTTGTACCGGTTACAGCTGTCTCCTGGCGCCTCAGTCAAATTTGTTCAATCATTCTTATATAGTTTTCGCGAATGTCAATGACTTGGTTTTGCAATTGCTGATATATTTGCATTGAGTTCATATGTTGCTCTTCGAGTGCAAGATTGATTTCTGAAAACAAGGAGCTGCTTCTATTATTTGAAATTTCACTATTTATATCTTCCTTTTGAGCGGTTTGTTGTAAAAGTAAAGACGAAAGTAGTGGGATGTCGGGGGATGGAACATCATGTCTGGGAAATCCGATGTATTGTATGGCAACAAAGCATGGAAAAAATCATGAGATGACGTTACGTGACTTTCCAAAAGCTGCTTCAATAAGTTTGATATCAGGATGTCATTATTGATGAGGGCTGAGGTTGATGTCATGTCAGTGAAAGGGTTATTCCAAGCAATGGCTGGTATACTACTATTGGCTTCTTCTACTTGAGAAGTAGTAGTCAAACCGAGCAATGCTGCTCTTATGAAATCTAGACTTGAATTTGAAATGTCATCACGTCCGTCATTTGTATTTTCAGCACCAGTACATTCAAAAGAAATACCTTTTACGGTGCTGTCCTCTGGCATATCAGCAAATATTGTACGCGGTGGTCCTATTGTTCTCAACCTCCTTGATTTATTCTCCCGCTGATGTAAAATACTCTCCATATCATCATTTTGGAACAATCCCTTTGCACCATGTTGGAAAGAATCATTTTTTGCACTTTGTGGTGATGGTGAGTGTTTTCCTAGAAACTCGAAACCGCTCCTATTGACCGGGGCATTTAGTAGAGAAGTGGTAGTAGGGTCTGCTGAATGGTGTTGTGCAGCAACGGGTGCATTCATGAGACACTGGCCTTTGTTTAATGGTTCCTTATGTATTCCGTGAGGCGATTTGCTGCTACTATTACTACTCATATATCCATTCAGATGATGCCGACCTATTGCCGTTCCCACTTCGGCAAAATTTTGATCCATTTTTGATGTTGTGGTTCCTTCTATTGCCGACAACAGTGTTTCTAGTTTGTCTTGGTTACTTTCTGCATGCGAAGTATCGCTATTATTATTGAATTTTCTATACATGATAAGATTTTTTTTATGATTTCATTTTCTTAGTTGTTGTTGAAATGTGTTAGGTGGTTGGGTTCACTCGTAGTAGTTTTTTTCGGGACAATAAGGAAGTGTGCAGGACGCATCCTGGTTTGAAAGCTCGGAAGAGAATTGACTTTGATGTGGTACACATGAGGGACTAGATAAGCTGTCGTTTTCTGAAGAATCGAAGGAAGGAAAGAAAAATGAGTACGTATGATGGTAGAAATATACAGATTTCAATCGTTTCAATTAAGGGTATACAGATAATTTCAATCGTTTCAGTAAGGGGCTCTGAAATTTGAAACGATTAACATTTCAAAATGTTCGGAGAAATATCTTTATAGCCTTCATAAAACAACATTGAGATTTCATGTATTTGGAAAAGATCAAATCTGTATTGCCAATAAAAGAAGGAATTTCAATTGTTCGAAGTAGATAGCTAAAGCCATTTTGGGAAGACATCGTGCGAAATTTTATATGTTTTGGATACTTTAAGCTATGTACTTTGAAGTCATTTTCTTTCTGACTTCTCTATCTTCTCTACTTCAGAAATAAGACACCTACGTATGCGTACCTTACCTTCCGAGAAGAAATTCTCCTACCAACGAAGTATGTACGAGCGAGATCCTTCTAAATTTCCGTACCACCAGCTGCTTGACAGTTAAGGAAGGAACAACTTCACTTTCCTAAAAAATCAATGTAGGTATGCATACGACACTAATTTTGATTTATTCCGCTTCTACTCATAATACATTAAAACTTAACAACGATGAACATCTCGCCTTCCTTTTTTGAATCTAGAACAACACCTATTTCCAAACATATTCGGCCTAGCAATACTTTGAATGATGATTCACGAAGAATGAATCATATAGGACGTATTAACGAGGAAAATGAGCGAGTTACTGCCATGTATTGGAGTAGTTCTATTTCTCAAGAACATTCCATTGCTAGGAGACCAAGACAAGCTTCAAGAACAATGGACTCTGCTAGATGTTCTGCTAGCACAACCACTTCAAGCATCTCGAGAAGTAATGGAGAGAATCATTATTCGAGCATTACTATCGAGCCTGATATTCTGTCAATTCTCACAGCAGCATATGAAAAATTAGAAAAGTGAACACGATGAAACAGAGACCAAAAATAAAAAGGTAGGGTTGGATGAGAAACCCAACTAGCCAGAATTTAGCAGTGTAGAATTAGAAAGTGAAGGGACTGGAATAATATAGCAGATTTAAAGTATAAATAGTATGATTGATTCTTTCACCGTTTGCCTTCATAAAATTAATCATCTGTTATGCGAGAAAGTCATGATTACAATATAAATGGGACAACTTCTCCTAGATATCGTTTTGAAACTGGAAAGGAAAGTTTATTCGTTACAAAGTCCTTTTTTGAACACGAGAATTGACTTTAGTTGCGGTGCATGTGGGACAAGAAGTTCACGTTTTCTGAATAGAATGACTGAAAGAAAATTCATTTTCTTGTAGTAAGATATACATTACACAATCTTCGAATAGAAAGAAATACAGTCCTATGTTGTTCAATCGTTTCAAATTTCAATTAAGAGCTACACATTGAAAAGAAATGGTACATGCAAAAATGTTCGGAGAAATATCCAGTATGCTTTATAAAAATACATTGAGGTTTATTTGTTTGGAATAGATAAAATTTGTATTTTGGAATGAAAGCAATAGCCCATTTGTCAAAGGAATACAGAACGACAATGCAAACGTTGTTCAAACTTCTATATTTTGAATACTTGTAGTAGGTACGTAAGTATGCGCCTACGGAATTTTCTTTCTGGCTTCTCTAACCTTCTCTACCTTCTCACCTTCAGAAATGAGGAATCGTGGATTAGAGAAGCTAAAAGGAGATCATCTATCTTGTAGTAGTAAGTACTGCCTTGCTGCTGTCAGCTGTACCGCTATTTTCTTGAAGTTATACATTAGATTATTACTTTTCAATTATGAAGCAACTAACAACAAAGGAAACATATCGGTGGTACCAAAGAACTCATCACCTTGAGACCATACAGAGCATGGAAGAACAATCTAAACAACGGAAGACCATAGAACAAGAGTCCAAACAACATGGTATCAACACCGATGATCTGTTTGAAGAAATGGTACTCTTAAACAAGAGCAATGTATCATTGACAGTCTAAAAGGTTTCAAGAGAACTGGGTTGCTTACCTCTGCTCTTTTAGAACACATTGAAAAAGATTTGATATGGCTACAGGACTTTGTCACATACAATATCAGTTTGTTTCAATTGGCAGTCTCTAAGTTCGATGCCGAACATCATGTTGATACTTACGAGGAAGAGATGAAGTACTTTGAAGAAACATATCCCTACACAAACAGGAAGAGGCTATCTAAAATACTTGATGCTATTCACATGTTTTTGTTTGATCTTGGTGACGACTCTCCACAAAAGAAGTTCAACAGATGCAATAGCAAAAGCAGACCAAGTAAACAAAGTAAGATGAAAGAAACAAGAAGTAGGAGTGAAATAAAAAGAACCAAAGATGCAATGAGACGTCTCAGTGTAACTGATGAGAAAAGTATGCAAAAGAAGAAGAAAGGAAGCTTCCTTCGCTCTATTTTCAGTCGGTGGTGATAATTGGATTTATTTTTATTGCTATTAAATTAATAAAAGTCAACCAGAGCTAATTAAAGAACGCCAGTGTTGTTCTGGCGGACCTTCAATGTATCAGCAACGGTGAAGTGAAGAGTTACATATAACTTCTTTGTCCGTGCATGATATATAGTCGCTACGTCTAGTTACTACGTTTTTATTTAAATAATATAGGTTCAGTAACTAGTGTACAAATGAATACTATGTCTATCTTGAAGAAAGGATACGCCATGTAGTAATGGATCAGTAGATACAAATAATTACTCTGAGATAATCTCTGTTATCTGATCTCTGAGGGACTTTCTCATGTCAAATAAAAATTGCGCGCCTAAATCCGAACCCCCTCAAGAACGTTCTTCCAACTAAACGGCCCAGCCACAGAAAAGATCCAAAAGATTTAAGTTTCGACATCAAATACAATCATAAAATCTTCATGAAACGAAATAACAATGGCACCAAATAATGGACTTGCAAATGCCAAGCCCAAAAAAAGTGGCTCAACTACAATCCTCGAATCTGGGACAGTAGAAGGAAGAGGAATGGGAACAAACATCAACTCAAGACAAGTTATTTCCAAGCAAATTCAAGAGTTTCTAGAGGGAGAAGGTAAACTCTCTCCTAAAGCTGAATTCAGAGCTTTCTTCACAGTATGGTCTTTTGTCACTCGTTTACCAAGTCCTACGTGGGTTGATCATCATCCTGGATACTTGATGAGGGGGTGAGTCTCTTTAGTTATTTTTTATTGGAGAAATCTTGTCGTTGCTTCATCCGATGCTTTTCCTAATTTATAAGTTTTTCCTTTTTGTTGCGACAGTATGGCATACTTTCCTTTGAGTGGACTGTTGATTGGAATGTTTGTATCTTCCTTTTTTGACTTTGCACATGTAGCACTAGCTTTGCCATTGACCATCTCGAGTGTTTTAGCAGAAGTAGCTTCTATTTGGGTCACAGGCTGTTTCCATGAAGATGGATTAGCAGATTCTGCAGATGGAATAGGAGGAGGATGGAGCCGAGATCAAATTTTGAAAATCATGACTGACACTCGACTTGGCACATATGGGTGTACTATACTTTTATTGTACATGATTGCAAAAGTGGAGTTGATTGCCGTAGCTGGTGCTTCAGTTTGGACTTTGGGTGCATGTTCTGGTGCAGGTCCAAGTATATTGGTGACACAAATGATGGCAAGGTTGACAGCGCCCATTTTGATTCGCACTAGAGATTATGTTGATGAACAAGGGCCAAAATATAAATTCTATTCCTTTATGGTGAAGGCAAAGCATCTTGTATCGTGGCATAGACTCATATTTGCAGCCATGACTTCGTTTGTAGTTGCAGCTTTGGCTTATGGTGCCGAAAAGGGTTTCATTTTGACTACAGCTGTAATCATTGCTTCTGGATTTGCTGGAAGATATGGGGAATATCTTTTAGGTGTAAGTGATTCCATTGTAAACAAGCTTGAATTGGTCGTTCCTTCTCGACGATACATACAATGCTTCTCGACGAACATTCAATTCTTACTCCAAGAATCCATGCCTAACTTTATCTTTCGTTTCTCACAATTAGGGAGTAATGGGCGACTTTCTAGGTGCAACTATTTGTGTTACTGAAGTATTTCTATTGATAGTTCTTACTTTAATTCAGAAATTGAACGAGGAGGGAGACTTCTTTTCCTACTTGATTGCACAAGCATATGATGTTGGTGTAGGTAAAATGACACTTCAAGACTTGATGAGAAACGAAAGGAATATTGCACTTCTACAATTCGTTTTGGTTGTACTTTTGACTGTCATTTGGTGCAGTAATGTTGGTCATCCTCCCGTATTTGTAAGGGAGTCTGTAGTTGCAACGAAAGAAGATGACCAAATTCGTATAGCTCTAGATAGTGATTCAAGCAACAAGAATGAACTTTCTCCACTCGATCAATCTCTAACATGTCCAAGCAAAAGCTTCAAGAGAAAGTATGAATCAGCAAGGGATTACTTGGATACTTTGGCTAAACCAAAGGGAAGTTTAGGCACTTTAGAAGATTGGGCAGCTAGGATTTCAGTTTTACAACAAAGTTCAAAACCAAAAATAGAAAAAGCATCTTGCTTGATTTTTGTTGGAGACCATGGTGTAGCAAAAAGTAAAGAAGAAGGAGGCGAGCAATGTTCAGCATATCCTCAAGCTGTCACTCAAAAAGTTGTCGAGGGCTTAGAAAATGGACTTGCAGGCGCATCTGTATTGGCCAAATGCAACAATGTCAGTTTGAAGGTAATCGATGTTGGAATGAATGCTGATTTTGATGAGGGCGAAGTTGTCATTGTTTCGCCTCATAAATTGCACGGAGGTACAAAGAACTTTTGTCTCGGCCCAGCCATGTCAAAAGAAGAGATGGATAAGTGCATCGAGGCTGGTGAAGAATCCACGAAGCAATGCATAGAAAAGGAGAAACCTGATGTGCTAATTTTTGGAGAAGTTGGTATTGGAAATACAACCACAAGTTCTACCTTGCTCGCTGCCCTAACAGGTGTAGCTGTGAAAGAACTTTGTGGTTATGGAGCGACAATGACTCGAAACGGCGAGAGTGAAATAGTCTCAAATAAAGTCGCCATTGTTGAAAATGCTATGAAGTATCATCAACAGCTAGGATCTTTCGACCCACGATTTGTTGATCTTGCACTTCGAAGTGTGGGTGGTGCAGAAATTGCTTCTATCGTCGGTGCATTGTTTGAAGCATCTCATCATAGTATACCAGTTTTGATAGATGGATTCATCGTCACGACAGCGGCAATGGTAGCAACTATAATGAACCCTGAAGTTAGTAGAATTTTACTTTTTGCAACAAAGTCAACAGAGAAGGGCCAAGCTGCAGCATTTGAAAAAATAAATGAATATACGAGAGACCATGGATTACCAGAGCACGTACCAGCAGCATTGGATATGAATCTTCGCATGGGAGAGGCTACTGGTGCATTGATGTGCGTGCCTATATTAAAAAGTGCTGCTGCAATGATGAAGGACCTAGCTACCTTAGATACTGTTTTGAAACTTGAAAGAAAATCTTCTTCTTGCTAGTTTCTATTCATAAAATAGTTTATCATTGCAAAACACTCTTTTTCCATCTATTCTTTAACTCATTCAATTAGAGCTGCATTTATGGTTCGCGTCTGAGACAACAACCAGCCACGTAACATCAAGATTGATTCGTTTGTTTTTTAGGACGCGAAGTGTGGTACTGTATGCATAAACGCGTTTTGTGTCTTTGAGAACTACAAGAACCACGAAAGAGCTTCCCTCGACAAGTAGCGTTGGATACGGATAGACAAGATACCTATGACGACGACTAGCTACGTTAGTCTACATGGCTACGCAGTAGCAACCTTTTGAATTGGCGATTCTTGCACAAACCGCCAATACACAAAGCTGCACACATGCTCATACATATTTTTTGGAGTTGTAGTAAAGTCTAATAGAGGACTTTAGAATCAATAAGTAATCCGGTCGTGTTTCTTTGATATTTTTTGTCTTTGAACCACATCTGCCTTCTAAAATTGATATTTTCTTGTACTCTTCCCAAAAATCTGCCGCACATATTCCTAAAAAATCAATGTCTGCATACAAATCGAAATAATTTGATTTTCATACACTTTCCTAAAACATCATCCGACTTGATCTGCTTCCGCTTTTCTGCTCATTAACAAACATTCAAGCAACGATGAACATCTCGCCTTCTTTTTATGAATCTAGAACACCATCAACTTCAAATCATAGTCGGAATATGAGAAGAATGACTATTAGACGCATTAGTGAAGACGACGAGCAGACCATCGCACATGATAGAATCTTTCGAAACAACTATATTTCCCAAGCACATTCTTCTGAAGCTAGAGCATCAAGAACAATCTCTACATGTTCTACTAGAATCTCTTCAACCTCAAAGACTACCTTCTCTCATTTGTACTTTAGCGACTCTGATGTCAAGTCAATTCTCAAATCAGCATATGAAGCTTTGGACAATGAAAAGCAAGAAATAGAGGAATAAACAAAAATTTACAACGCTTTGCATTTTCTTCTCTCAAGTTCTAGGTCTAACCATAATTCTAATCATTTAATTTATACTATTTTCATTTCAAAATGTATGCACTCTTCTTTTACATTGTATCTTCAGTCCTCACTGATTTCAAGTTTATACTAGAGATTAATGAGTTTACTCAATAATGTTGCTTACGCACTGATTGCAGTGTAACTGTCATCAGTTGCAATAGACGCATCCTTTTTCACAAAAACTGTTGCAACATGTTCTTCATATGTTTTGAACAAGTATGCAAATGCAAGATATCCCAAACCCATAGTAAACAATGCAATGGACAAAAACATAGATCCCATAGGTCCATCCTCCATCATTTGACGATTCATATCCCATTCCTCTCCAATTGGAATGTAAAACCCAGATATGATGGTAGCGCCCACCAAGCATGTGATTCCAAAAAAGGAAAGGAATGCAGTAAACGCTCCAAACTTGGTTTCACATACATTACTGTTTCCATTCATAATCTTGGTTCCAACAATGTAGACTCCAATGGCTACAGACAAGAGGAATAGACTCGAGAGTAACATATTCCAGATAGATCCTTCTTCACGCATACGTTGACCTTCCTCCGTAAAGGAGGAAACGATACAAAGAATCAAAGGCAGAGCAATTCCAACAATGGAATAAACTGATAAGAACTTGAAGAGACTCTTGAAAATATCTACAGCGGTAGATGCAGATGTAGCATCTACCTCTGCCTTTTGCCCACCAGCAGTATAAGCAACATATTTCTTTTGAGCAAAGACCGTTCCCATCGCCAAAAACATGAAGGAAAGTGCGAATGCAAAGGAGATGGCACTGACTAGGTATTGAATGTATCCCTCTGGCATTTCATTGTTTTCATTATCCTGATTATTTTCCTCTCTTTCCTCTCTTGAAAAATTGATGATATGTAAGCAGGCCATCATACACAAAGTAGCATAAGCAGCATAGGATCCAGTCATGCGACCAATCATGGAACTCGAACTTGTTTCATTTTCATTTTTGTAAATTTTATAAATGACGACAGAAAAATATGTCAAGCAGGCCATAAGTGCTACAACTGTGAATAGAACTGAACTATTTTCTTCCGCTCCTGGTCCGTTCCATTGACGTTGTCCTTCGTTGTTGACTTGCGTGTTGAGAAACATTTGAACGAGGATTGTAATGTAACTAATGAAGTTGACAGATGCGATGAAGCTGTAAAGTCCAAACAGGACTTTGAGTGGATCAGCTGCCACCAGAGATTCGGTGATCTTTGCAATCATTTGAGTTCTTTAATTTGCAAGGTAATTGAGAAAATTTCAATTTTTTAATTTATGCATTGGAGATTTGTGTTTATTTTCACTCTAGCTTTGCGAGTTGGCGAGTGTGGCTAAAAATGTTGAGACACCACAACATGAACATGCGACATGTGCTCGCCAAAATCACAATCCGATGCACTAACGGTAGAAAAACGTTTATAATTTTTGTTATATTTCCAAAATTGTCGTTCATTCTGAAAAATGAATTCGATTGATGAATATATTCTTGATCAGTTAAAAGTACAAATAAATTGAATTTAATATAATTATTTATATTCAAATTACTATCACTTAGTGCTTAGAAATAATCTCACTCTGCTGTTCTACATGAAAATGATGCAAAAAACAATGACGGACAAAAGCACAGATTGAATCGAGAGAGAAATGCTCTTTCCTGCATCAGTTGGCGGGGCATTTAGTGTAATGCAATCCTCACCGTCCCATCCACACTCTGTTGTATTGTATTCAATATCACAATGTCTATCTCCAATATACGAAGGGTACTCAACATTACAATCTGGATATTTTATCCACAATTTTTCATTCTCTTCATCACAGTCACTCCCGTCCCACCCACAGACTTCTGTGTTATACTCACCTCCATCACATACTCCATCTTCAATATAACTAGGATACTGTACTGTGCAATTAGGATATTTTGCATTGAATTCTTCACAATCTAGGCCATCCCAGTTGCATTCAATGGTATTATACTCGCCTCCGTCGCACTTGCCATTCCCAATCAACAATGGGTACTCTACTTTACATTTGGGATAGCATTGATTATGGTCCTCACAATCTCCACCATCCCAGCCGCATTCTTTTGTGTTATATTTTCCATCGCAGACGCCATTTCCCACATCGTAGTATTTATCATTTGATAACATGTAATAGTATACTTGATCACTCTCCTCAACTGTACATGATGGATATTTGTGATTGAAAAAGTACCCCAAGTCTTGAAGATATGCTATCCATGTGATTGTGCTGAGAACAATAGCTGTAATGAGTTCAATTATGCTACTGCGAAGAAAAAACGAGTTGGAACATTTTTCATTTCTTCTTTTGCATTCTTCGAATTCAATTTCTTCAATCTTGGCAGCGGTCCTTGCAAAATGAAAGCATGGGAAGAAACCTCTTCGGATAAATTTGAATATCACATTGTCTACCTCCGAAATCACATATAAAGCAGTGAAGTTCATTAATAAGGCTAGGAAATTGTTGTTCCTTACAATCAATATCGTAATCATGGTCAAAGTAAACACTCCTTGAAGGAATCGAAGTGCATTTGGAAAGTACACAGCACGTAGCATACTGAACCTATTGAAACATATTTGATTCTCTTGCAAAATTTTCAAACTTTCTGTACCTGCTCTCAAAAGTGAAAGGTATTGAATTGCCACTTGGATATCACTTTGAAGTGCAATGGATAAGATCGCTACCAAGTACTGTCCAATTCTCGCCGGTAGATTAACACGAATGGGAATATTGAATGTGGTATCGTACATATCGTAACCAATATTCTTGAAATCGTATTGACTTTCTCCATTCATATCGAGAAGTAAATACAGAAATAACATTAGTACAAGCAGCGCTTGAAATAGGAATGTAATGATTCCAATGAAGTAGAGGTTGCTACAAAATGGACTAAACATCATCAGAGAAAAGGTATCCTCTTCGACGCTCACTTCAATCATATCTGTTTCATTAGTATCTTCGTCGTCAGTGAATTGTTCAGCCTTCTCTGACATGTATTTACTCTCTGTAGTGTTTGGATTGAATGTCGATTCTTCTTCTATTGTTATCATGGTGCTTACTGCCAGTAGTACTGGGAAGACAAATCAAGAAAGATCTTTGTGGAATTCAGTTTTCTATTTCTAGTTTCAGTCTAGATCTTTATCTACATATCTTTTATTCGTGCTTCCATATGTAATTTGTTGGTTGTAGGGGAGGAGGGAGGAGGAGTTTGGTTCTGGTAGCGAGAAGGGTCGAATAAACACTGAACACTGCAAGACTTTCAGATCCTTTGATTTGATGCCTCAAGCAACCAAAAATGCTAAAGAGAGATCCTTTTTGAAGTATATGTAAAAGATTTAGTAATTCTAACTGCTGTATACATGCATAAGCATAAGAAATGTATTTCTAATAAGTAATTGTTGTTAGAATTTAATTATTTTGGTCTGCAACTTTATGGCCAAATTTAATGATTTTCAGACGAAAACTTTACAAACCCTAAGTTGACCCACCATTTAAAGGCAGGTTCATCTTGAACTTTCAATACTACAGCCAATTCAGCCAGGCCAAGTGGATCACCTTCCTTCACGTTCTTTAGTGAGATCCAACTTGTAGACTTATCTCTCCATTTCACTTGAACTTCCCAACCTTTGGTAGTTACAATGTTCCTCTCAACACCGGCATTATTGAAGTACATGCCCCTTTCTTTGGGAACGGCAATAGAGTCATCCTTTCGGATGTCCAAGAATTCCTCGATGATACCACTATCCCATCCATGCTCATCTGCTTGTTCAAACAAATTCTCAGCAATCATATTGACAGAATACTCTTCAACTCTCCCATCAGGGAATTCGAGGTCATAGACTCTTGTATCAAGGATAGGATTCTCATTGGCATCTCCTACAGGATTACCTGCTGCATCACGCTTACGACTCTTGACTTTGGTCAGTACAGGGATACCATCCTTGTCTGGCACAACAACTTTGGCATTGATATAGTTATCCAATGCTTCCAGGTATTTATCATCAACATTCTCCAGCTTAGCCTCATGCAACTCTGCTCCATATGGTAGCTGACACTCATCATCCTTGATAGGGTCTTCAAAAGCATCGTAGTAGATTCGTTGAGGGTAGATGTTATTATAAATGGGCTCCTTAGTATTTCCAATCTTCTCATGTATACAGTCCATGAAGACATTCCTGCGTCTCTTCATATCATCAGATTCAAGTTCATGATCGGGAATTGGAATAACGGATGAGCGAGCTATGTAGTTACCATTGCTTAGGAGCACCCAATGACAAAAGGATTGTCCCACTTCGTGTGCAGGACCCAACCAGCGGCAGATCTTCTTGCTCTTGGAATCCTCGTCAAAGTAGTAACACCATTGGAACCAGCCAAAAGAAACATACTCTGAAATATCGGGGGTATAGTGCATTATCATCTCATAAGGTGTTCTCCCCTGGAGATCAAACCGTCCAGTTGCAAGTAATGACAAGAGATCCGCAGTGTACTCATAACAGAAGCACCATGAGAGAAGATCCGACCGGATCATCTTGTACTGAATCAAGTATGCTGGATGAAGTAGAGAACACAGATCTCGGCTGAGAGAAGAAACCTCCAGGTATACTAGGATCCCAAGGAAACTTAGCAGACATAACAAGCCTTTGACAGCTGTGAATTTCATCAGCAGTAGGACGACGGATTGGTATGAATGGCAATCCGCCATCATATTCAACTGGAAGCACAGTACAACAAGGAAAGCTTATTGTTTGTGCGTGCGGATCAGAATAATATCGCCTAGGTCTCGTATCAACCCTCACATCAGACTCCTCCGCCTGTATCGGATTCATCAAAGAGTCATCCATCCTATCACCAAGGTATATTGAATTATTACATTCGATGATGTATGTCTTGCTATCATCGTTGTCATATGCATAAAGAACATTTGCAATGGGTGAATCCGGAATAGTTCCAAGTGAAGCACTGAATCCACCAGCAGTAACAAACTTGTCAACAACAAACTCAACTCCTCGACATAGGCATGTTTTCCAGCACAATTTGTATCTGCCCAAGAGTCGATACCAAGTCTCGTACCACGCTGATGTTCATTGGTAGTCAAAGTAGGATGCACAAAAGATTCAACATCAAAAGATGATCTAGTTGCAGAGATTGTAGTTGTAATGAATGCTCTAATTGTATAAGTTGGAGTGCAAGTGGAACGAAGTGATAGTCTCTGAAACAGTCTACGGGACATGAGAAATAGGCCAGCCATCAGTAACAACTGGCATATAAGTCAAGAGATTCGATTACCATTCGCATCGTATACATGTCCAGAATATGATCGACCATTTACCATAGAAATAACACTAGAAGCATCACCATTACCTCCCCTTGATGCAGACAAGCCAAATGCTTGACCTGCATTATTGGTAGTGATGGTTCCAGGGATAGGAGGAGCAGCTGGAGGAGACGGTGGTGGAAGTGGTGTACCAGCACCATGGGTCTGTACCTGCTGGAACTGTCTAATATTCATTTGAGACTGAATCGCAGCAACAATGCTTGGAGAAGGAATAGCGTTACCATCACTGTTAACTGTAAAACCATCAGGTGGTGTACAGCTGTCTTTCCATCCATTATCGATTTTAGCTTGTTGTACAGCAGCTTTCTGCATTCTAGACATTTTGGAAAACATTTCCTGAGGGTAGTTTCTGGCTTCTGCTGTAAAGTTAGGAAGACCTGGAGGGTTGTGGTAAGGATTATTGTTCTGGTAAGAGCTTCTACCTCTACCACGCCCACGACCACGGCCTCTGCCACCTCCTCTTCCAAATCATCCACCACGTCCTCTTCCTCTACCTCCTGTATCGACATGATTGATTCGTCTATTGTCGGTATGTGATCCATCTCCCCTTAAGGTACAATATTGTTGCAGCTTGGAAGAAAACAAATTATAATAGGTATCAAAGTCTTTCGGTCCTTGAATATTATCCCAGGCCTGTTTTGCATCCACATGGTATTTGATTGCAGTGTCGTTCTTTAATCCCTGACAGAAACTCTGGATCTTCTGATGATCATTCAGCGCATACTGGGCACCACCATTTGCTGAGTCATTAAAACACTGTGTCATACGATTATAATAGTCCTCCAGCTTGAAGCGGAGCTTGTCTCCAGAGTAATTCAGCTTAGCCAAGTCTGTTGCCGCTTGGGATGCCTTGTTTTGGAGGTATGTATCATTTGCAAAGTGATTGGTGAAAGCAAAATGAAGGTTATAACCCTGTTTTCGGGGCTGAAATTGTTTCACAATGTTTGCTCCATTTCCGGAAGTTCCAATGTACTGAAGATACAATCCAAAGAGAGTCTGTTGATCTTCTTGAAATTTTGGTCCTCTCCTTGACAAGCATGCTCTAAGCTTCAATTTCCTAGTCTGATGGATATCATTGAAATTTCCATCAGCTTCACGAACAATGTAATCGATTGATACACCATGTACACTCTTTGTACGTGAGACGACAGTTAGGAATTTTGCCATAAAATCATCATAGTTATCCGAAGTAAATTTGGGCACAGTAATTTCTGGAAGAGTTATAGACTCATCATTGGCTTTATCCTGGAGCGCTTGATCACAATAATTCTTCATAAGATTTAGTTGAGCCTGGTCTAGAGCAGCAAGACCTGCAGCATCATAAAGGGCATTACAATTTGCTCTATCTTTAAGAGTGAATGACAGTGCCTTGAGATTGGCATGTAGAAATTACGCTGTGCAGCAGCACGACCAGAGTTGGAAGAATGGACTTGCTTGATGAATTCATCGATGTCAGATGCTGAAATTGTCATCAATCGTCTAAACGTTGGAATATAGGCAACCAGTTCTGTGTGAGCTCTAGCAACAGCTACACCTAGAACATTCTGCACAAATGCAGTGAAAGTCGGGGTATCGTCCATTCTATTTATTTGGAAGATATGGAAAATTTAATTAGCAAAATACTTTGATTTCATTCCATAGGAATGCTCACACGGTTACTTGCTCCATAGGCTTCTGCTGAGCTCCCGACCATAACTCCAGTTGATCAGACTGAGTTCTAATAATATTGGTCGGGCTCTCTATAAACATAAGGTTTAAATAGAGAGGTTCTTTCCATCTGTGAGCCGAGGTGTACTATGTTGTATAACACAAGTACTTTCCATTATCCGATTCTATGCAGACCTCGTTTTATGTGTCATCAGTTTGTGCACCTTTATTGCAGAGGCCGAAGCAGCATGCAAGGTATAATCACACCAAACTGAACTCGTCAAACAAATATTCACTTACTTGAATTTCTTTCTTGGTTAGAGCTATTGGGTTTTGATAAACTGAAAAGATATAGTTGTTACGTATCAAAATAGTAATTATGTTATTGTGTAAATATGTAAAGTTCTGATCATCGAAGTAGAAGAATTCTCCAAAGAATTCGGGAAAGAATTCGGGTTCTCATAATCTACCAACCTAACAGTGGGATTTTCTCAAGAGAATGTACGTACGTATTCATCTCCCTAAAGAAAACAGTCTTTTAAAACATCGACATTCGACATTCACATAGGAAGTTTGGACTGCATGATGTTATACTCCTTCGTGTACATCACATAAATAAATTCGGAACACCCCAGCATAAACTTCATTATTGATTCGAACAGGATGACATTCGTTATTCCTTCTACGATCCTTGTGACTGGGGCTAGTGCAGGTGTTGGATTTGAAGCTGCAAGGCAACTTGGAATGAAAGACTCAACAAAAAAGGTGATTTTAGGTGAGAGCTCATAAAAGGGATATTTCGTTGAGGGACCCTAGTCTAGTATAATGATTTTATCATATCAACTCACCAAGTATTCTTTCCAGCATGTCGAAATCAGGAACGTGCAGAAGCAGCAAAGGCTAATCTAGAAGAGATGTGTTGTAAGACCGGGACGACCAAATTCGAAATTATAATTATTGACATAAAAGATTTCAAAAGCATCAAGGGTGCGATATCTTCATTGAATAAAATTGATGGAGTTATTCTTAATGCAGGAGGTCCAGGTGGCATTGCTCCTAACAAAGATGGCATTTGTGATATTGCAGCTCTAAATGTTACAGGGAATGCATTGCTTGTAGATGAGTTGCTCAAGAGCAATAAACTTGCGAAAGGGTCTACAGTGCTCTACGTGTCCTCTGAATATGCAAGGGGTTTTAAGGAAATGGGAGTACCTCAACCAACAATTGGATCTGGAACTGTGGAAGAGATCCAGGATATTCTTAATGGCTCCAAATTCGTAAAATTGAAGGGTAAGAGGAGCTTCAATGCAACATATACACATGTCAAGCTTGTTGGGACAATGTGGACTTCTGCTATGGCTCGCAAGTTTCGAGAAATAAGGTTCATTTCAATTTCACCAGGATACACAGCGGGTACGAATATCATGACTAATTTGTCGGGCCTTCAGAGATATGTGTTCTCGTGTATGACTCCGATCATGCAATGTTTCAAAATTGCTCATAGCAGCAATGATGGTGCAAAGAGATATTTGGATGTCCTATATGATTGTGAAAAGTTTCAAAGTGGAAAATTTTGCCAGTACCAATGCTGCTACAGGTGAGATTTGTGACCAGACAGCTTTCTCAGATATTTTTGCCAATGAAATGTTTCAAGACAATGCATATGAAGCGATCCATTCCTTCTTTTAATCTTCTTTTTGATGTTGATAAGTAGGTACATGTATAAAAGTTATGAATTATGCATATTTAGCTTCTGCTTCCGGAATAACAGAGAGTCGTAATGGAATTAGATCCTTTAAAGAGTCTCTCCGATTTTCATAATGTGTTTGTTCATCCTCCTGTTGGCTGTTTTTGTCATGAGAAGTAGATGAAATATAGCTATCATCTTCATCGTCCGCGATATCCTCTATCCCTTCATTATTAGATATTATAGAGTCTTCTAGACCATCGTCGCTGATATCATCGTCTTCACTTTCTTCAGCATTAGTCTCTGCTTCTTGACTAGCTGTTTCATCATAGTTCTCTTCTTTGTCATCGGAATGTTGATCATCTAAGTCGTCATCAACGATCATTTCTTCACTATGATGACTGGTGCTAGAATTGAGATTGTAAAGTCCATTCTTATTGTACACTTCACACAGAAGCCTTTGTTCTTCCGACGCGCTCTCATGATTTGCCTGAAAAAATCTGTGCAGATCTTCTTTGCTCTTGGAAGAATCTCCCATCAATGGTGAATCACTATTCCTTATCTTTGGAGTCCTACGTCCAGATTCGTCTTCATCACATTCGTCACTGTTGGCAGTATCAGCTGTTTCTCGCCTTGAGAACTTTGGCTGTGAAGGTGCAGTATCTGCACTTTCTTCATCTCTCTCGATTAGAGTTTCAAACGCATTGTTGACAATTTTCTCTTTCTCTGACGGCAGCATTGCTCCTCTGGCAAAGAACATCAAGATTCCCAAGATGTAAATAGTAATCAATGTGGCAAAGATCCATACTAATGTCGTAGGAGTACTTGTACATAGCGAATTGTAGTAAAGATCTTCAAATATTGCATTGAATTTCTGGCAATCAATGCTTTCAAACACTTGATCTACTAGACCGAAAAAGTTTTGAAAAGCTTGAAATGTATGACCGAGAATCAGGCTGAGTGAATTTAGATCTTGTGGTTTGCACATTAGTTCTATAGCGTCTTTATTCATGACTATTTCACTTTCAATAGTGTACAAGTCATTTAGTGTCGTAGATAGATGAGAAAGGAAATAGTCGATGCTTGATTGAAGTGGAAAGTCTCCTGTACATTTCTAGCAACAGAGTATCTTGTTCAGAAATATATCTAGATAGGAGATGAAATATTCATTGAACTTGCTTACCTCAAGAACAAAGTACTTTACAGTTTCTGAAATGTCTCTATTCTCCATGAACTCAGATTGATCCATCACTGCTTTTACAAACCCTTCAGGCGTTTGACTAGTACCTCCCATGCATACATCTGAGTTGACGACTAGAAGCGTTCCAGTGAAAGCAACTGCAATTGCACAAATCACCAAAGTCATGAAAAAGAAAGGCATGACAATATCACTTTGAAAAATGGCATAATGCCTCGACTTGAGTCCAAGTATGGCAATGATTGTTCCTATGAACATCATGATTGCCACGATTATGATAGGTACGGCGAGGTAGATGAATAGAGTTCCGAAAAGCACCGCTATCCCAAAGAACATAGTGGGTAACGCAACAAATGCTGCCATTGCCGAGATCTGTGTAGAATCTAGGCGACGTTTCAGTAGACCACTTGATTTATTTGATAACATAGTTTTCATGGATATCAAGGCACCTCCAAAAGAGGAGAAATCCATTGTACTCATGATGAATTTTAAAAGTGCTGTAGCGAACACAGTATTGACAATAGACGTAAAACTGTTGATGGCATACACTACGTCCACAGACTTTACTGCATCTCGCATCTGGACAACAGTAGCATTGAATTGATCTTGAAAACCACCTGATCCATCCGCTTCACAAATTTGTTGACTTAACTCGGTCAAAAGTGCTTCATTCAAATTAGATATCGATTCTCCAAATTCTTGCAATTCATGCGAAGCCTGAAGTACTTGATCTGCTAAACCTATCAATTCACTTGCTGCTCCTTGTATATCATCATAGGAACCATCTAAACTACCTCTTCCATTTCTTAGTAGCAATATACCTGATATCAATATACCCAAAGATGAGCATAACATCAAGACCCGAAAAGCAATATGCTTTGCTTTTATCCTTTTACTATAGTCACTTGGTTCAATCTCTCTCCTGACTTTTTGAAATGGATGGCCACCTATTATTCCACTTTTGTTTGGATCCATGCATTTGAAAACTAAGACAGCTATGATCCATAATAATAAAAGTATTAGGCAAAATACAGCAATGAATAAGGTTCCTTGAATATAGTCCACCTTGTTACTGCCCAAAAGAAGCGATGCATCACTGGAGTGACCAAATCTGGGAGAGTTATGAAAGGATCTGACAGCTTTTGGCTATACATAAAAAAGAAATGAAAAAGAAATGAGATGAAACAAATTGAAAATATTTGCAGGCTCTGTGTTCGTGACTGGACCAGTGACCCATGAATGACCGACACATTTCCTTCTTCTACTCTATAAAACTCACCGCTTCATAATCAGATACAAGTAGTCTTCTTTGTTCGTTAACTTCCATCTTGAAAAATGAAGTAAAGGATTAAAATTTTGAAAGCCCCAATGAATTTTCTCAGTGCCACTTTTTGATTGTTTTGTGTTTTGCTTTGGTTTAGAGCGCGGCGGTTTCAACTTTATCACATTTCACATTTGGAAGAGAAGCTCTCATGAGATGACGTCATCTCAGAAAATGTATCTTTTGCTCTTAGTCGGTAGGAAACATCTACGTACGTAATCTTTTTGTTTTCTACTACGAGTACAACTCCTTGAAACTCGACAACACATTCTGAAGTGGCTTTCGCAGAGTAGATGCATGAGGATTACGTTCATCTTTCATTTGAACCGATAAAATGTGTCGATTACTACTTACAGTATTTATTGCAGCGCTGCAGTTGTCAGCAGTTTTAGGTTTCAGCAGCAAGCATGTCGAGAGGAGATCTTTCTTACAAAAGTCCACATCATCTGCAGCAGTACTAGTCGGCTCGACCTTTCTCATTTCATCTCCTCAAAAATCAAATGCAGCTCAGTCCAATGGAATTAAACTCACAACTTCTGAGAGTGGATTAAAATATGCTGATCCAAAAGTTGGTACTGGACAACCATTGCAAATTGGTCAATATGCTTCTATAGACTATTCTTTGGCTAGTGTGAATGGGCGCTTCCCAACAATTTACTCCACAAAAGATAAAGGAGCGCCTTATAGATGGAAACTAGGAGATGGTACCACTATTCAAGGAATTGAAATGGCAATTCTTGGAACAGATGATATTCCTGCAATGTTACCAGGCGGGATTCGTAGAGTGATTATACCTGCTTCTTTAGGATATGAAAAGTTAATGACAAATGCGAAATGTATCGATGGCGAGGAAGGAAGTGTAAGTAGTAGTATATACCACAGGTATTTTCATTACTTTGTTTATCGTTATTGGCTCACATAAAAATATAATTATTTAATCTTGAAGATTGGTCCAATCCCTCCCAAGGCTGAAGAATTTGAAGGCTATCAGCGATGGTATTCTTTTTATTGCAACCCTCGTATTCCATATCAACCTGATCTAGTAGTGGATATTAAGCTTTATGGAAAACGATAGAGGAACGAGAAGTGAAATAGATGGTTTTCTTTATTTAAGCATATATTATGTTCTTCTTTATATCTTTTTCCATCATTCAAAACTTGAGGCAATCGTGAGGGTTCTCATTTTTCTTTTTCGACACTTCCATCAAACGAACTCACTCGCAAGCACGATCACTATGCATTCGTGATGCAAGCATAAAATGAAATATGAAACAAATGAAATCAGTTCCAAAAGCTTTTAATAAACAGCAATATGACTTGCTCTCTATTCTTGCATCCTTTGCAAAGATGAATCCTCTCTGGAGTTACTTTGGACTCACATTTTTAACTTCATGGGGAGTGATGTTTCTATTCGTAGGTCCATCACATTTCCCATCCACACCAAGCGAAGCAGAAGATTTGTTACCATTGATGGTGGCTCTCACATTGCTTGGTCCGAGTGTGGCAGGGCTATTAATGAGGTATATTCTCGATGGCAACGTCAAACAAGTTACATCACGACTTGACTGGAAATTTTGGTATTGTGCACCTTTGATCTTGATTCCTTTCAGTGTAGGCATTGCTCTATTGTGTATTTACTTTCTGACAGGATCAACGAATTATATTCCTATTATTTTCTTTCAAAGTAGTCATGAGATTTCTTCATTACTTTTGATCGGAGTAATTTATGCGACTGCTGCTGGATTCTTTGAAGAAATCGGTTGGAGCTTCGCAACAGTATATTTGCGAAAAACGATGAACACTTTCTACGCTGGGTTGACTTTGGGAATCATTTGGGGTCTATGGCACTTTCAAGTTGCAGTCATAGGAAGTGGCACAGAGAATGGAGAGTTTTCATTTGAATTATTTCTACCTTGGTTAGTTTGGAACATTCTCGTCTTACCAGCGTATAGAGTTCTAATGTTTCATGTACATGAAAGATGCAATGGGAGTATTACAGCAATGGCAATTATGCATGGTAGCCTCACAGCCAGTTTACCTTTGATTTTGGCACCGAAGGCTCAAGGTCGGCATTTGGCTACATTTTACTTTACTTATGGAATAGAACTCATATTGGTGAACATGGTGATTGCTTTGATTCCGAATCATGTACAAAGGAGAAAGATTTAATGAAGAGGATTTAGGTTGAAGTAGCATAATTATGTAATCTTATAAACCACTTATAAATATGCAAAGTCAATATCATTACTCAGATTTCCTCTCAAAAGCAGCAAGAAAAGTAAGGTCGAATGTAATTCATCTTTGCTGGCGCATAACGCTGAACAAACTTTGCCCTGATTCCTTCATCCGTTTTAATAACTCAACTTCACTAGAAACATCCAAATCATATGATATCAAGCTATCATTCGAAGAATAAGAAGGATCCGAAATGGCATCTTCTGAACGGTAATGCCATCTATCATCTTCAAACTGTCCTTCCTGTACTTCTCCCTGTAATTCATCGCCATGATGGTGTCTACTTGCAGTTATTGCTTGTAGTAAATCTGCCATAGATGGTATTTCGCCACCTGAAAGAACAATCACTGTGAGAAGCTCGAACGTGGATGCATTCGGGAGGGTTTCCTTCAACTTCAAGACCTTTGGACGAGTATAAATCAAAATATTGAATACTCCAGTGAGGGGGGTTAACAAAGCTGATAGCCAAAACTTCCACATTGGACTTCCTTTCTCATTTGCAAATCTCCTTAGTATCAATCCAGTCAAAGGCGGTGTATAAACCAAGATGAATGCCAAAACGTAGAGTAGAGATTGAAGAAAGGCTTGCTTCGTAAGGACCAATCTGTTCTTGGCTTTTCGGTTTGCTCTGACAGCATCAATCTCCTCAGTTTCGTTTACATTCTCCTCAATTTCGTTTACATTCTCCTCAGTTGCGTTTACATTCTCCTCGGCCTGTTCCACCTCGACACTTTCTTCGTTCCGGTCTTCATTTACATTCTCCTCGGCCTGTTCTACCTCGACACTTTCTTCGTTCCGGTCTTCATTTACATTCTCCTCGGCCTGTTCTACCTCAACACTTTCTTCGTTGTGGTAGTCTCTGCTGCGATCAACTGTCCTTCCAATTTCTCTAGCTGGAATTGTGAATGTCCTTTCCTCTCGGTACACATGATGTGTAAACAATACAAGTATCACAATGAGGGTAATAAAAGTAACGATGACACTAGCGCCAAAGATTGTCAAAAGTACTTTGGTTGCCTTGCCATCTCCCCTTTCACACACCATATCAGGAGTATAATCGCATACTGGAGGATAAGTTCCTAACCCGCATATGTTTCCTTTTCCTTGAGGGTTGATGCTTCCTGTAACTACAGCAGCTATTGCTAGAGTCAAAGCAATTAAAATAAAAATTACATGAAAGAATTTCTCTTCCTTTTTTGCAAAGTTTTGCGGAGTAACCTTGTACTTGACCCTTCGCATGAAATAATAGGTCAAGAACAATGTGTAAAATAAAAGACATTGAAAACCTATTATGAAGATGAATCCAATAGCTTCACATGTCTCTGTTGTTCCAATGGCAAAGAGAGCATCTGAGTTATCTTTTGGACCTAAAAATGGTGATAGTAAATGTCCTAATGAAAATAGAATATCGGAGATACTCAATGCAAATATAATTCTAGAGTACGGAGAAGCCAGTCCAGTTTTAGGTTCCGTGAGAATCATCAACATAATGAATGTTGATGCAATACATGATACAAATGCATTGATGCATTTGATGATTTGGGCAGCTTTGTAACTTGCAATACTCATGGTTATTATACCTAATTATATTCGTTGATAAAAATATGAGTACCCTTTCTGTGTGATGATACTTATGAACATGTTGATGTGAGAAAACGTAGTACGTACTAGAGCGAACCTGCCTGGGGGTGGGAAAAAATTCATAAGTCCCCCCACAGTCATTGCTTTTCAACTTTTAGCACGGTTTTGGAAAGATCTCGACGAGCTCTTTCGATTGATGTATCATTTCAATAAATTGATAAAACATTTTGGAAGATACATAGGAAAAACTAAAATCTAAACATTTTTGCTCAAAATCTGAAAACCTGACGGTTTGCCCCGCAGTAAAGCTAGCTAGTAAATGATATAAAAAAGGGGGTTTTATGCTTATTTTTGCTTAATTTAACCCCTATTTGACCCTATTTACTGCTATTCTTCGATATGAAGAGCCTTTCTATCTATATTATACCATATTTATATTCCTATGGTATATGGAAAGTCTACATTTCATTGTGTCAAAAAAATAGAAAACAAACCTACTTTGACAACTTGGCAAGGCGTCATTGTTGAAATATTTCTTTCATATTTCCAAGTGACTTTTTCCATGACTATTCAACAATATCTAAAAATATTGTTTATTGCAGTGTTTGAGCTATTTCATATGCTATATCAACCCTCATCATTATTTGTTGCATTAGCTAGTATTATTGTAAAAGTTGCTTTTTTCTCACATTTTTCTATTTCTTTTGACATATTCTACGGCAATGTTCCCCTCTAAGAACCTGAACAGCATCTTTGTCAGGCTGGCACCTTTGTCAGGTTCGGTCTAATCAAAGCCTCGTTTCAACTTTCCTATCTACGTACATGACAACAATGATAATTTTGACTTTTAGATCAGAGTCTTTTGCCCATCTTGACAATTCCAAGACTTCTCTCTTTGAGAACGAGTCGAGTTTTTGTTTTTTGATTTCTTTTCTTCACACACACTACTGGGATTGCATCAAATTTGAAACTAACTTTAATAAACTAAAGTCAATACTATCCATTTAATTTAAAGTAAAATGAGGGTTCAGACGGAGGAATGGCGTCGCTTCATTCCCGGTAGTCCAATGTACAAAGGCAAGAGAACACTCTTTTACAATGGAGAGATACTTTGGAATCTAAATCATACAGAGGAGGAGGTGAACCTTTTTTGATTTACAATCAGGATGAAAGATGGTCTTGGGAGGTGATCATTATCTTACCTGGAGTGCAAGTCATTCCTGCTTGTACCTTCTATGTATGTATCAACGTCAAGAAAGTCATAATGGCTGATGGTGTCACTAGAATTGAATCAAATGCCTTTTACAATTGTAAAGATCTAGTTTACGTTCGACTTTCAAGGAATTTAGAATGCATTGAAAGCGGTGGATTCATGTACTGCAATTCTCTATCCTCTATATTCATACCACAATCCTGATTGGTCAACACGCATTTCTCAATTGTTGGAAACTGAAAATCTTGAATATTCCCGCACACACTATCCTTGGTGACAATGCTGTGAGAAATACAGACTTGTTGAGAGAATCGCCAATCCATACGGATAACTTGGGTAGATACGATAACGAGCAATTTGATCAGTGGATAAAGTCAATCAATGACGGAGAAAAGTATACTCTTCATCGTGAGTCATGCTCCGAGAATGCATCCATGGAAGTAATTTATACAATGTTGAGAGAGCACGGCCTGCAAATGTTGAATATCGAAAACAAAAAGGGTATAACTCCTTTGCAATATTTAGTAGTCAATTTTTTTACTGACATTGAAGTTGGTACTATCGAAAAAAAGATTCTCTAATAGATTTATTCTTGAAATGCTTGGAGAGGCAATATCAGTATAAGTAATAAATATAAGAATATATATTAGAATTGTATAGCTGCTTTGTAAAATCATTACTTTATTTACAATTCAAACTTGCCAATCCAATTTCATAAAAGTAATGACATTTCCAGCCACGCCCCTTTTCTTCTCTTTCCCCTTTCTATCTCTTTTGCCTTCCATGGAGATCCAATTCAACGCCATTCATCAACTAGAAATAAATCAAAAAGCAGCCAAAAGCAGCACATACAAAGATATGTTTTGTTGAATCAAAAGACGTCGATCGGATCCTTTCTTTAATTCTAAATACCAAACATTTCTATTAGATAAACTCTAGAGAAAGCAATTCAATACATTTCAAATCAAAATGACGTCAACCGAGTCAACCTTTGAGACGACGGCAGCCTCCATCGATCCATTTCTTTCCAACGACTTTTATCCCCTCACTCAAGCCAACGCTTCCATTCTCTCTGCTTTAAGAAAAGATGAATCCGATCCAAATGCAGATTTATACAGAAGAATCGCTTCGTCCAATACTTCCATGCACAACAGTGAAGCACACTCGTACACATCTCATAACGGCTCTTCTAACGGTCCCGACATTCATCACACGATGCAATACCAGCAATCCATTCCTTTGCCGCCGTATTTGACAAATATCGTAAAGGAGACCAAATTGAGTTCGTTAATGGGTATCCTACCAGAAGGGGATATGGTATGGGTCTCTATCGATGATTCACTTTATATTTGGGAATATGGTTCGGTGGAAAAGGGACGGAAAAAGGAAGATTTTGTCTGTTTTCAAGTTCCGACCGGTCAATGTATCGTCAGTGTGGGAATTGTAAGGCCCAAGCCAGGTATGTTTTATATATGTATATAGAAAAAACGCTTGTAAAAAAGTGTTTGACTCATTTTACTTTTTTATTAAAAGGTGTTTTCAAAGATATTGTCGAATGGTGTCTTGTTGTTACTACACCGGAAGAAGCCATTATTTGTGCTCTTGCACGTGAACATACCAATGATCAATCGGATTCACATCTTGTATTAATTCCAACACGATATGAAATTCCTACTGATTCTGTACCACTATTGGCAATTTGTGGAACGCCCGATGGAAGAATTTTCATGGGGGGATACGATGGTTGTCTTTATGAAATGTCCTATGAAGCAAATATGATGCAGAATGGATATGCTACCAGTAGATTCTTTTCAGGTGATGATGATTATGATTACCCGCCACAGCCATCTTTGACTTCATTCATTGCTTCAGCGGGAAAGAGGGCTCTTTCGTCATTGGTATTTGGTCCATCGTCACCTAGTGAACAACGTGCGAGAAAGTGTCGAAAAGTCAATCATTCGTCTTTTGCACCACCTGTTGTTTCTGCTTTTGTTCCGGGATTTGTTTTGAAAGCTAGTTCGGCTGTTTTTGGATCTAGTCCGTCGACTGCTGGTGGACCAATTGTGAATTTGACATATGACAAGGATCGAAAGACTATGTATGCTCTTACAGCGAATGGATACATTCATGCTTTTGATTTGGATACTTCTGTGGAATACAAATCCAGCAATGGAAATCTCATGACAAAACCTGATGCTCAACCACCGAAATGGGCATGTAGTGTAAACGTTACGAAATCTGTACGCAAGTATTTAGATTCTGTATCACATGGAAGAATGTATCCACCGGGGACTATGGGATCAGATGCAGCAATTGCAGCTATAAGTTTTCCAGGAGGCGGAGCGGGTGCAAAAGCTGGAGTTGGAGGTATGGAAGGTGCGAGATCAATTCTGAAAGCGGCAGATGCAGAAGTTATGAAGAAGAAATCACAAGATGCTTCAAGAAGAAATAATGCAAATACGGGAAGGAATGCAAGAGGGATACTTCGATCTGCTATGGACGGATCTCTTCATCCTATTTCGATTCATGTTGTTCCTTCTACAGAATCCAAATTCTTGACATTGGTGGCTATTTCATCTGGAGGTCTTCGATATTATCTTTCTGTCTTGCCAGATGCTGGCACAAGTTATGGTACTTCAAGCGTCAGACCTGGACGCCGCTTTACTTTATGCCACATCCGAGCACCACCACCTTTTGTTGCAGCGAATGGAATTAAAATGGATTCCAAACTTTTGAAGGGATGTGAACCACGCATGACTAATAGAAATGGCGAATTAAAGGGAAGAGCAACAAGGGGTTGTTATAAAGCTGGCGTTTCGATGCTTGCAATTGATTGTGATGATCCAACTAAGGACAGTGTTGGTGATGCTATTCTTTCAATCACTCCAGATTATACTCAAAACACGAGCTTAGACCAAACTACCAATCGTACAAGTAGTACAGCTATGGTTCCGTACAATTCCGCAAACAATTCATGCAATGGAGTGAAGGAAATGGTTTCTCTTCCAACTATGGACAACTCTTTGGACATATCTGTATTACCTGGTGGCCATGTGTGGGAGCTTAACGTTCGTTCTCTTTCAAATAAAAAGAACGCTGCCATACTGAGACTTTTCTCTCAATCAACAACACCGTCATCTGCTGGGCAAAATGAAAAGGTGCTTCCTGCTTACTTCCCGCCATCAAATAGGCGGAATATGAATAGAACTAGAAACTCAAACTTGAGCATTCATTCCGCATCGGCATTAGATACTGCATCTGCAATTTACAGTGGGAACATGGTCGCAACTGGTGGAGTTACAGGTTTGATCAAATCATATTTATTGGGAAAGAGAGGTATTTCATCGAGACCTCCAAGTATACCAAAGAGACAAAATCAAGCGTATAGGTTATCAGAAAATCACGGTTGTGATATGGAAGGATTTTCAGTTCCAAGACAAGTCAAGAATAATATGTTACGCAAAGACTCTGCTCTAGTTTCTTCCAGGTTGCCAAACTCAATTTTAAAACCTCCTTCAGCACCACTTTCAGAGCTAGCCAAGCAACATCTGCTTGTTGGTTCGGAATGTGATGGAATGCTTGCATTGAATTCTGGAGGTCTTCACTACTTTGGAACCCAAGCTCCTATTCAGAAACTTCAATTATTGCTGCAAAATTCTCATTCAAGTACTATTGGAAGAGATGAAAGTGTCAAATCCTTCTTTAAAAATTACGGTTTTGGAGAAGGTTGTGCAATGGCCTTATCACTTGCTATTAATCCGAATATATCTGACAGTACTCGCAGCAAAGCAGTCCAATCAGCACTGAGTTTCGCTCATAGACCATCTTTGTCCCAAATGCTTCAAACTAGCAGTGGTGTATCAACAACTGCAGAATCAAATGGTTCAAACCCTTTCCTGCCTCAGAATATAAGTGCGAAGTTCGAAGGATACACATTTAAATCTTCATGTCTTCTTGAAGGTTTGACTTCACTTATTTCTCGTTTGATGCGTCCGATATGGTGTAAACCAGCAGTCGTAGTAAAGGAAGGAAGGATAATTCCACCAAGGCGTAAAGGGGGCTTGTCAGAGCAATTGCCGGCCAAAGTGGAATTGCTTCTTGACCAACATACTCTTGATGATCTTAGAAAGCCCCTTGTAGCATTGCAAATAATTATGAAAGACATATTTGGGCCTGCTGTGAAGAATGTTCCTGGAGCTCATGCTGGAGATGCAGATATGATGGACATGACTGATTCTCAGGGGTATTCTTCGGGATATGCCTCTGGTGGCCTTATCAACCAGTCTCTTCAGTACCAAAACGATTCTAGATTTCAAAATAATTCGAGAGACCTCCAACCTACAGAAAAGGAAGTAGTTTCTGCTGCAGAGCAGATTGAAGAGAGGAACATCCACGCTTTGTACAGACTTGTATCAAGAACTGTTCAACTACTTTCACTTTTTGATCACCTTCGTCGAGCGCACTATTCACAATCTTTACCTGATGTAGAGTTTGGACTACTTCATGGTTTAACCTTCTCTCAACTTGTGACAATGAAGGCTGCACAAGATAGAATTGAAGCTCTACTGACAAATCTTTTCAGTTCTTCCACGAATGTCCATGAAGAGGGTTCATCAAATTCATCCGTGGAAACAGACAACCTATGCTCCCTTCTATCTCAACAGTGTTATCTATACTTTTCTGTTGCATCAAGACTTACATTTTTAGGCTTCAGAAATGCAGAGGTTGCTTTGTCAACCACTTCGATATCGAAACAAAATGAGCACACTCTTGCAGCTTCTAACTATCTACGAGAGGCATCGAAGCACTGGCACAGTTCTACGCACATCATTGGTCAATTGAAAGCAACACCTAAAGTATCCTCGACACAGTCTGCATTTGATCGCTTCAATGATATTGCAATGAAAGCAATCGAAAACGGAAGTCCACTTGCAAGAGCAATTTCTATTCTCATGGAATTACGCGACGTTGAAGCTGTTGTTGACATTTGTATCAATTGTTCACGCAATTTTGACTCGGACGTTGTGAAGACAAATAATATTTCTCAATCACAGGATGAGTTGATATCGAATGATATGCTTCCATGGGAAAAGTCTCTTTATCATCGCCATCTGCATGAATCTCAGCAAGTAGATCCTAAGATGAATATTGCATCTAACGAGCTAGAGTCTGATCTCTACATCCAAAGAGCTTGTCACGCGCTGCTATATTTTAGCTTAGGGCAACTTCTAGAATCTGTAGCACAGTATCCACAAGACAGCAATCTGGTTGAGAAAATGCTTTCTATCGCTACATCCTATTCAAACAATTTGCCATTCCTCCATGGTCTATTTGAGTATCTTGCCTCCTCTGGCCATGTCGATACATTACTCAGAATTGACAGTCACTTACTAGAAAAATGGTTGTTGGATCATAGTAAGGACAGCCATTTGCTTTGGCGTTATTACACTGTTCATAATATTCACTGGATGGGTGGAGAAGTAGTTTGGAATAGAGCAATTTCAGCTTCTAACGATATTCCATTGGCTGAAAGACTTGAATGTTTGACTCGTGCGCAAGGTTCATATTCTATTGCACAAAAAGAGGCCAATACTGAGAAAGCTCTACTCCAAAGACGCATTGCTTCCGGGTCAGCGAAATCTAACGATTCTCTTCTCCAGAGATACGTAGATGTGCCAAGCTGGGATGAGTTGAATAATGCTGTTGCGCAAATAAGCGAGCAAATCGATGTAGCGAAAATCCAAACGAGATTATTGGCTACAATCTTATCTTCGTCCAATGCTAAGAATGTGAACGAAGAACAACTCAACGAACTGAAGTTTTCCCTGGTTGATATTTCAAAGATGTACAACGACTTTGCTGGTCCACTTGGGCTCTACGATATTTGCTTGGCTATTCTTCACACTTGTAAGCATGACGATTCTCCAACTATTACAAAATTGTGGAGGTCGATCTTTTGTGAAGAGCTTATACCATGTCGAACAACCAGTAACTCCGTCAAGACCTTTCTTTCAAATCTCCAAAAAGATAGTATACTCAAGGATGAAGAGATTGTTGTTTCCGCATCTTCTGTCTCGAAAGAGAATGGTGAAGTACTCATGTCTTTTGAGGACGGATCATGGATGTCAAATATTAAAGAAAGGCTAATCAGCCTAGGGAAAGAACTTCATGGGAAGGGTAGTGATTTCACTTTCCCTATTCATTTTATTGCAGAATGTCTAGAGGGAATTTATCATGCATACATCGACTCGAACAAATTGAAGTCTGACTTTTGGCCAATTAGAGTATTGGCTGAGAGTGGTTGCTCCATGTTTGCCATTCTTGATGCTTACCATACAATATATACGAATAGCGGAGATGCATCCAACTCAAATTTGAAGATGCAGCAATTGTCAAATATTGCACAGATTCTCAACATGTGGATTTCTGTTTGTACTCATAGCTCAGCTAGCATGAACGAGGTGAGCTTGAAAGATGTTGAGGTGAATAAAAGATTACTCGATAGATACTCGTCAAGTATTCTTGGGGAAATTGACAACTATAAGGCTACTATCGAGAGTTTTGTCGGCTGTGATGCTGATAAGGTCGCAAGGTGCTACAATATGTTTGATGATATTGAAAATTCTTTGCGGAGAAGAACACCTTAGTTTCACAAACGAAAACAAAAAAGAGTAAGAAATAGAATGGCTAATATTATTATAAAGTTATCTAGCTAGCAAGTAAAACTGTTAATGCTTTACTCGATTTTGTTATTAAAGTTAAAGTAGAGATTGAGATATTGTGTTTCTATCTTTAGAAGTTACTGGATTGGTGCGAAGAACTGCCTTCGTTTTTTATTTGTCGTTTTTATTTGGTTGATTGAAACCCATGAGACTGATTGCTTCAATGTCTACATTGGAAGATGAATTGCCATCTTGAAATAGACTAATATCAAGACTACTCAACATTCCCTCAACCATAGCATCTGCATTACCAAAATAATCATCAACGTTGTCTTCTTCATCTTCCACAAGATCAAAAAAGCGATGGCGGGAAGAAACAGTATTCGACCCCCGTGTTGAGAGATTGATATCACTTACTTCATTGAAGGGGGTTAGACTTTGTACTGGAATTGAGGAATCATTCATTAACCCACCCACATTGCCATTTCCAAAGACATTTTCATGTGGCGCAGAGAAAGAATTCATAATGGCATAAATGATTTCATCGGTGACTTGAATCTGCTCTCGACCAATCCGATTTTGTAAAATAAGCATGATACTATCACTTGAACATGGTGTGCGTCCATCAATACTAAATGAATGTGTACCAGCCCGCAAAATTTCAGCACGGCTGATGAAATGTTGATGTGATTGTAACAATCTTGGTTCTATCAATTTCAAATTTTCAAAGGTCGGTGATGACTGCAGATCTCTGAAAGCATGCGTAGGTAGGAACATTGTGAAGGTCAACGCAGCATTTTCAGAAGATTCAAGGACATCGAGGATTTTCTTTGCAAACAATGATGCAGTTGTACTGTCATGGGAAGCATGTACTACTACCGAACCACCCTGAGTACGAATTGCATTATCTAGTACACTCTCTCGTCCAAGATAGGATGGTAAACCACCGAATAAACGATCAACGTCATTAAAAATACCGCAAAAAGTATTTCCAGAGTAAACTGAAAGAGAATCAGTCCATAGGTCAATGTTAGCCTTCAATTTTCCGGTAAGAGTTTCTAAAGTTGCTCTAGGTAAGTGATGCTCTGCTTCTATCCCTTCAATAATTATACCAAAAGTTTCGTATCTCTTCAAAATACCAAACATTGCAGTCAAGAATGAGTCAGGTCTACCAACATACCGATGTCGCATTGAGAGAAAGGTTTCTTCACTAAGAATCACCGAATGACCATTACACTCCACTGCAACTCCGCGGTTACCATTCTGTAAAATAATCTCACGAGCGGAAATGTTTTCAGCTGAGTCGGATATTTCAACATTGTTCGATTCTAACAATTTATGGACGTCTTGAGCTTGTGATAGGCAGAGATCTGCAAGAAATTGACCTGCTTCCTTTAAACTCTCAACGTTATTCATCATTCCGTTCGAAGATTTACGACTTTCTGAAATTAGTTGGCGTTGCATGAAAGCTATTAGAAAGTCACGATCGTTCCAGCTAGGAATGAGTGGATCCATAAACTCAGTTGACTCATAGGATGCTCTCGTAATCCATTTATAGATGATTGTCTTCAATGCTTTGGTACTGACGCATGATAGAGGATGGGATGAGTGAGGTATAGAAGTACTTGTTTGTAGAAGCTCCACAATCTTTTCATGACGTAAGATAGCAGCAGAAACACTTTGGACCGGAGGAAATTGTGCATGCTGGGCTGTAGCAAAATTGCTGTCGACATTTGAGGCATTCCCATTTATCTCAGGTAGAGCTGACTTGGTTTCATCAAAATCCAAGAAACCAACCATGCCATTTGCCATATTTTCCAAATCATCTTCAACAGTCGACTTGGAGCTATCAATTGCATTTTCAACGTGGTTAGGTGCGTCAGGAGTTTCCGCTCTTTCCCAGCCACGTGTGGCGGTTGAACTTGCTTCATTTTGGCTTTCAGCTATAAGTGCTTCAGCTTCCTCCTTTTTCCTCTGCTCCTGTCTTTTCTTCTCTGCTTCTTTCTTCAAAGCTTCTAGACGTTCTTGCTCCTTGGCTAATCTCTCCTTCTCAATCTTTTCTTTCTGTTTTCGTTCCTTTACCCGTTGCTCTTGTTGCCGTTTCTCTTCCGCAAGTCGCAACTTTTCTTTGGCTTCCTTCTCTTTTTGCTTTTGAGCGGCCTTCTTTTGTCTATCTGCCGCCTCCTTCAATTCTTTCTCTTTCTGTTGTTTCATCTTTTCTTCTCTTAGTTTCCGTTCCTCGGCATCTTTCTGTCGTTTGAGTTCCGCACGTTTCTGAGCTTCTTCTTCTTCCTTCTCCTTGCGAATCCTTTCTTGCTCCTGTTTCTGCTGCCTCTCGCGCTCCTTTTTCTTCTTTTTCTTATTTCGTTTCGAATTTGCAGCAGCTTCTTCCTGCTGAGCTTTTGCATTTTCTTCCTCTAGTTCAAGCAACAAAGCATCTGCTGCCGCATTTGCCTTTTCTTCCGCCGCTCTAATTCCTTTTTTCTTGCCTCTCTTTTTCTTCTTCTTTTTCTTATTGCTAGCTGATGAAGTAGTAGAGATGGCAGTAGAATTTTCTTCTTGGGCATGCAATGCAAGATTAGCTTCTTCCTCGGCATCATCTTGATCACTATCATCTTCATCCCAATAATCACCTCTTTCTTTTTGCTTCTTTATCTGAAGATTGATGAGTAAACGTGCACGTTGAACCTTTTTCCTATCACGAGAACAACGTGGTATGCTAGCTTTATATTCAGTCACCATTTCAACAGCAGCATCAATGAGATCCTGTTCTACCAAAATAGAAAGTGCAGTGTCACCTTTTTTTGTTGTTACAGTATGATCTGCGCCATGTCTCAAAAGCAACTCTACAGTATTTGGAAGTCCCTTGGTTGCAGCTTGTAACAATGCACTTAGAGTAGGATCTTCCTCTTCCGTCGGTGCTCCGTGGTCTAGTAACAATTCTACAACCTCATCATGTCCTTTGTAGGCTGCAATGCTAAGCGGAGACCAACCAGTATCTGTACATTTACATGGATCTGCACCAGCATCAAGTAGTGCTTCCACTGCAGATGCTTGTCCATGATTTGCAGCAGTCAAAAGTGGCGTTTCTCTCCACTTGTTGAGAGCATGAACATCTGCTCCTACTTCTAGCAATTGTTTGACTGCGGATAGATGTCCTTCTTTACTACCTGCACATGCTTTATGCAATGGTGTACTCAAATCCTCAATCACTCTACAATTCATGGGAGCCTTTGCTTTCAACAACAAGGTGACAATTTCATCGTACCCCTATGAATCAAATATTGTGGTAAGATCAATACATCCTATAAAGTATATAGTATCCAAAAATAGAGTTCCAATAAAAACATACCTTGTGCGCCGCAAACGTCAATGCACTCCATCCCGCTTCACTACACATACTCGGATCCGCTCCACTATTCAACAAAGCTTCCACAGCAGCTTTATGTCCATTATTCGCCGCAATCAACAATGGCGTTTCTTTCCATTTATTACAAGCATTCCCATCTGCGCCCTTTTCCAAAAGCAAATTCAAAACATCCAAACTCCCATCACTCGCACTGGATGAACAAGCGGTATGAAGTGGAGTATACAAATCATCCTTGAATTGACAATTCACACTCGCCCCTTGTTTCAAACAAGCATTCACTGCATCCGAATTTCCTTCTTCCACCGCACATTTCAAGTATAATTCCGCATCTTCAGGATCAATGCTAATACTACTATTTCTCACCGTCACGGATGCTCTTACAGTCAATGAATCATCATCAATATATCCATCCTGTTGAATTTTATCCGAAGTAATGAATTGCGACCAACCCCAATCAATAGCTTTTGGACAAAGTTTAAACGTTTTATCAGGATTCCGTTTGGCATACCCCATATGCGATTCAGAAGGATGCTCTAAAGTCAATACGTAAGAAACACTTTTCCTCCATCCAAATGGCAATTCTTCCGCATCCGCCACTTGTAAAAACAAGCTCAAATGATGATTACTCGCACGTCCATTGCCATTGACGTAAATAATTAATCTCCAACGATTCCCATGTGAATCAATGGTGGTTTGTGAATATTCCGCCTTTTTACACCCACTCTCACGCTTTTTCGAGTAATTTTCAATTTTGTACACAAATTCACAAGTGGATTGTATCGATTGTGGCATCCATGTAATATTACTATTTGGTAAATCTTCTTCGGCATGATCGGTTCCATCATCATCATGTAGATTGAGTGGAGTATCTGGAGTCTCCTCTTGTTTGGGTGTAGCTGTATGGAGTGATGTATTGGGTTGCATGTTTGTTTTATTGTTTCTACGATTGGTCAATGCTCTTCTCCAACTTTTCATTCTATTGCTGGATTCTGTCGTAGCTAGTCAGTTGTTGGTTCTTGAAAGTCTTTTCTTTTTTAGAAATAGCCCAACTGATTTATGAATAGCAAATCTTGTTTCAAATAGGAAAGGAAATATAAAATGGAATAATTATGAATGCTAGTCTTTGCCTTTTTGCTCTTTGACTGATTCTCTATTGTAGCTAGTTGCAATACGAGAGTATCTGACTGTCTCTTTTTTGAATTCTTTCAAATGGAAAAAAAGAGTGAGACGAATTGAAATTAAATGAAATAAATAGAATATCACATCATTGAATCATTGAAAGATCTTCCATTCATTGAACAACAGCGCATCTAATTAGACAGGCAACACTTGAGAGGCCATTTATGATTTCATGTTGTGTAAAGGTGAACATCTCATGAGTTCTGTCTCTCGTTTTTTAAATCTATTCTTTTCCTTTCTCTTTTATTCTTTCCTTGCTTGTTTTCTTTTATATGATTCTCTCTCTCTCTCTCTCAATTTCAATAAAGTGCTTCAAAGAAATTGAAATTACAATAAGAGCCCTCAATCTTCATCCTCTCTACAAGCAGAGTCAAGACAAACCAAGAAGCCAGTCCACAAAATTCAAATTCTTACATTTTCAAAATATCTCGTCTCTCCTCTCCCTTATTAGCAAAGAAAGAATTGTATTGCTAGCCCTAATGATACACAAAAGGCTTTAATTCATCACCTCATTAGAGAAACTCTCCGTCTCTTCGGTGTTGGCTGAGGACTGAGAGGTGAGACGAGCCCACCAGGTCTCATCTACTAACTTTTGATGGATAAGAACAGTTAGAGTGACTGTAGAAATATAGAGTGACGCTGAGGAGAATGACAGAGTCTTGGTAATTGACTAGGAAGTAAGATACGACTCATGGGGGGCTGTTGTAATTTCATTTCAAATGCAGTGTTTCCGCCAATGAAACAACAACACATCGGATGTTGGATGTTGCTTGCTTGTATTTCAGTGCGACATCGTATTCTATGTATTATTGCATTCCAGTCACTGAAATCGGCCTGGAGGTACTCATTCCATTCAGAAAAAGACACTGACGAAGCTATCATAATATCTTACTACAATACTTTCCATCATGACTTGTTCGTCAATGACCAATCAACAATTTCTAATGGAAATACAATCCATTCAAAAAGAAATTATACAACTATCTTGTAAGGAATCACTCAATAGCATTCAACAAACGAAAATGAAATTGAAATTACTCAAGAAATCAATTACCAAAGATGGGGATGAAAAAACACGTAAATTAGTATACAAAGCTTATGCAAAGAAACTCAAACGGGTAGAAAAGGAATTAGGATTGAAGAAAGGTGATAGGGTATTGAATGATTTGGAAGATTATACCGTATCACAGCATGAAATTGGAGTACAAGAAATGGAAGGAGTGCCGCCTGTTGTTCCTTCTTTGAGTGAAGATACCGAATCCATGGAAGATACTACAAGTTGTAAGAATTTGTTGGAACAAGAGAATGACGCCAGTGATTATGAATGTTTCAACATTTGTCAAATTAGTTGATTATGCAGGAGACTGGAAGTGGGAAAACAGAATGACGGAATTTTACATGTTACATGTTGTGGAGAATAATATATAGTGAATATATGTATCGATAAAAGTATATTATATGGAATGAAGGTTATTTTAGGATCGTATGAATCATAGAGTTCTTTGAGGTGACAGATAAGATATTCAATGTACAATAAACGGTCGGAGAGATTATTTTTATATACTACCTATGAGGAGTCATTATTCTATACGAACCATGCATAGGAAAAGGTGGACCCACTGTACTATAGTAAGGATGAACAAAAGATGCATTGGTAGCAGTAGTATAGTAGGAAGGAGGCCAGTAATATGCTGGGGTATAAAGGTATCCTCCGACGTTTGGATTCTTGGTGATACTAGCATTGGTAGGAGTCGGCGAAGAAGAGTTTGGCATCACTTCTGTCTGATTGTTCCTTTGATCCGTATTATTTTTTGTACTCGAAGGAGTCACTATGCGATTGGTATGATTCTTGGTTTTTGAATGTTGAGCCACTGTACGAGGACCATGTCTTGATTTACTCGAACGAACAGGGGTACTTTCAAACGCATAACGTCTTCGTTTTCTTCGATATGGTTTCTTTTTACTTTGTGGACATTTTTTGCTAACCATTTGAAGGCATAAATGCGGCTGATCTCTGATGAACAAAGGATGATAAAAGGCACCGGCATCAAAACCATGTTTGACTTGATGAAAGCCCCACCTGTTGAGTTTTCGGATAAAGGAAGTTGGTGTTTTGCAAACTACCGACGTGCATCCCCTTGCTACAAGTATATCTGGATGAAGAATCATGAAAGATCTTCCATGTTGGAGCCATCTCATCACATCGTATATGTTGGGATCAGAAAGGATCTGCATCAATTGCTGAGGAAATGTTCTTTCAATTGCTTGACGAGAAGGTCCCGCCTTCTTCTGCTTTATAGGAGCTGGATCTGAGGCTTTTGTGATAATAGGGATATTATGTCCAGTAGGAGCAATGCCATGCGCTATGTAGGTGAGAGTAGGCATGATTTCTACGTCGTGGTCGTCCGAGGACTTTTGCTGGTTGCTTGAAAATTGCGGACGAGTTGTTGCTTTTGCGATCTTTCCTAGATTAGTGGTATTTACCAAAGCTATCTTCACAAGAGTCAACACGTTGAGAGAGAGCAATAGCTGCTTCTACTAAGGTGCATCGAAGATACCAGAATTGTTGTGACATTTTTCCTTTAGTATTTCGCTCATTAGATGGTTCGCCCTTGGTTCATGTTAACCCTTTCCTAGACGGGAGATCGCCACTTTTTTGGCGATGAAAAAAAGAACACACACAACATTACCAAACACATCGTCCCTATTCCATCACTTCCAACAAATAAAATTACACCAAATTTCATCAGTAGTCTACTATATACCTATTCAAATAGATGGTGCTCTCAGATTAAGATTTTGTGCATTTTATTTGATAATATATGCAGTATTGACTTGATGTAGGGTTCTCATTGAAATTATGGAGAAGACGGTGAAGATATGTGTAAATCAAAGAAAATATTAATTCTATGGACATAAACAGCATATCAATAGGAAGCTGATAGTATGAAGAATGAATGGAAAACGAGAGAACCGGGACTTTTGAGCTTAATTGTAGCACAAAAACGTTGTAAAAATTCATGTTTGAATCTGAAGATTTTGTAGAAATGGACTTCTCTTGGAAAATGGTGTGAAATGATAAAAAATCAACGATTGAAAGCAATACAACAATTCACAGCCCTTCTCCAATGTATAAGTAAGGATTTTCTATGGTGGTTTGTTTGTGAAACGCCATATGATGCTCAGATTCCTTGTATCCTGTGGATCGCCCCATTTCTAAAAATCGCAATTTTGGCGATGAATTTCATGATTTTTTGAATTTGGGCTATTTCGGCTTCAAATCATTGATTCTCCCAGATCTCTCGGTTCCTATCCAATAAACAAAGCATATAGAAGCAGAATAAATCAACAGAAGAGTAGATTCCACTTTATAACAAAGAAATATAAAGATCAAACATAAAATAGCAACTTTTTGTATCGCGTTTTTCTAGGACATTTTGACACTACTGTCAATACGCATTGGAAAGTAATGTTATAATAACTCAACAAAAAATTAAGTTTCGAACCTATAAAATGACAGGTACGTTACAAACAATATGTTTAGGAGTATAGAGTACTTGGAATTACTGAAATTGGCCATTTACAAGTTATTTCAAGATTTTTGCAAAAAATGCCACTTTTTGCCCCCTCGTCTAGGAAAGGGTTAATACATCTTCAAAAGGTCAGATGCAACAATGAAACGGTTTTCTACCCATTTCGTCAATAATCACAAAATCAAAAATAAATCATTTCTAGAAAGAATTATTTACAGAGAAAGCAAGCGAAGAAAGTACGTGATATATTTAGTCCATGATATACACATCAATTTTAACTTCACTCTCAAAGTAAAGCGAACGCAAAGAAGAAAAAGGCTGTTGCTGCGAAAAAGTAATTCTGTACATTTTGGACATTGTACTAATGAGGATGATATCGCTCTTATCATGCCTGAAACAAATGCAAAAAAGTTGCAACACGAGAGCAGAATGCACCAACTCATTTCAAACTAGTATACTTATAGAATTTACTCTCAAAAATACAAATGACACAAAATCACAATGTCGTTTCTACCCCGCGAATGTACACATTTATGCATCTTTTGTTCTACCACTGCACCAATTATTCAGTCTCCTAAACCCTAGTCCTAGACCTAAGAGATTTCATTCCCCGTCTCTCAAGTCGTACAATATTCAAACTAAGCCGTCTTCTGCTACATACAGCGCTCATCAATTCTTTACTCCAATAGACAAAGATCAGCCATCTTTCTTTCTTCTAAGCAACGTTTTTTGAATCTCCTAAATTGCTTCCACTCATACTTTGATCTGCTGCTTTATCATGTGTGGTATTATTCTGATCAATATTTGGATAGGAAGCTCTTTTATCTATTCTGAATGCTGATTGTCCATATGGTAGTCCATATGGCATGAAGACATGAGGAGTCATTCTTCTACTAGTATATGAACCATTCATAGAGAAAGGCGTTCCCATCGCAGCAGGCACTGTATGTGGATGAACAAAAGATGCATTGCTGGTAGTATTACAGGAAGAAGGCCAGTAATATACTGGAGTATACATATATCCTCCGACGCCCGAAATCTCGGCGACGCTACCATTGGTGGGAGTTGGCGAGGAAGAGTTTGAGGCCATGGCTGTCTGATGGTTCACATGATCAATAAAAGTAGGAGACACTATGCGAGGATGGGTATACTTTGTTTGTGAATGCTGAACCGCTGCGAAACTAGAACAATGAACAGGTGTCATTGCATATTCTAGTCTGCGACGTGCACTTTCTTTCTGGTTTCTTTGTTTGTCAAACATTTGAAGACAAAGATGTGGCTGATCTCTGATGAATAAATCATGATAAAAGGTACCAGAATCTGGACCCCTTTTGACTCTACGAAAACCCCATCTGTTGAGTTTACTGATAAAGGAAGATATGTGCTTGTTCACCCTTTCTGCAAGTTTATTTGGCTTTAGGATCTTGAAAGATTTTCCATGAGGGAGCCATGTGATCACATCGGAAATGCTAGCATCAGAGAGAATCTGCATCAATTGCTGAGGAAATGTTTTACTTGCTTGATGAGTAGTAGCTGTGATCTCCTCTTCAGTATCTGGAGGCGAAGGCTCACGAGGACCATGTCTTGATACACTGGAAATAAGAGGGGTCTTTATAGTAGGAGCTTGAAGAACTGCTGAGGCTTTGGTGACAGGGATACTAGGTCCATTCAGAGCAGTGCTTACATAGCTCGGAGTAGGCATTTTTTCCACGGCACTATTTGGAGCTGAGACCTCGTCGATAACCACATTTGTATTACTACTAGTAGGGAGAGGTCGTCCACTGGGAGCGATGTGTATATAGTTCTGAGGAGTCTGATGATTCATTGTTTCACGACACTTTTTGTTTGCTGGCTGGCTGCAAGAGTCAACAAGTGAAGATAGAGCAGTGGCTACTTCTACTATTCTTTGTTATGAGGTATGCTATTACCTTATTATGGTAGTTTCATTTTTAGTTATGGTTGATGGTTGTGATGGTGATGGTTGATGATTGCATCTTGCCATCTGCCTTTTATGAACAATGAAATGGTTTTCTAACCGTTTCGTCGATCATCACAAATTCATTTTTGGAAAGAATTATTCACATTAGAACATACGTGATATGTTCAGTCCATGATATGTACATTAGTATACATTTCACGCTCAATGTAAAGCAAAAAGTAAAAGCAATGACTGCTGAAAAAGTGACTCTATGCATTTTGGGCATTGTACCATTGATTTGGAAATAACATCATTTGTCGTGCCAAAATGCAAAACAAAAAAATTGTATCACATGTAAACAAAATATACAAGCTCATTGCAAATAGTCTACTTATAGAATTACTCTCAAAAGTACATATTACCACACAAAATCACAATGTCGTTTCTATCCGCTACTACACAAATTAGCATTTTTGTTCCACAATTGTGTAGCGCGTTGTAGTAATTATTCAGTCCCCTAACCCCTAGTCCCTACTATAGATTTGAACAGATTTGAGTCCCCATCTCTCAAGCCGTTCATGATTCAATCAATTATTTTCTCCAATGATGGATAAAATAATCATTCTTTCATGGTAACATGGGAAGGAGGTCTGCAACTTCCTGGAATATACATATATCCTCCGATATTTGGATTGTTAGTGACGCTAGCAGTGATGGGAGTCGGCGAGGAAAAGTTTGAAACCATTGCTGTCCGATTGTTCATATGATCAGTAAAAGTAGGAGTCACTATGCGAGGATGAGTATACTTTGTTTGTGAATTTTGAACCGCTGTTGAACTGGAATAAACAGGGGCATTAGCATCATCTTGTCTGCGACGTGCTTTCTCTCTTTGGGTTCTTCTTTGGTTGACAATTTGATGGCAGAGATGTGGTTCATCTCTGATGAATAAAGGATGAAAAAAGGCACCGGCATCTTGACCCTTTCTGACTTGACGAAAGCCCCATAGATTCAGTTTACGTGTAAAGGAAGAATACTTGCATACTCCGGGATATTTCACTCTTTCTACAAGGTCATCTGGTTCAAGAATCTTGAAAGATTTTCCGTGAGGTAGCCATGTGATGACATCGGAAATGCCTGCATCGGAAAGGATCTCCATCAATTGCTGTGGAAATTTTTTAGACGAAGCCTCTTTGATAGCATTGGTATGTCTAGGGAGAGGTCCATTAGGAGCAATGTGCATATAGTTCGGAGTAGGCATTGTTTCTAGCTAGCACGGACGACACGACTTTTTTTGGCTGGCTGGAAATTGGTAGAGATGCTTTCTAGCGATAAACACTGAAGCTGTCTTTACAAGAGTCAACAGTGAAGATAGAGCAGTGGCTTCTTTTAGTATTCTTTGTTATGAGGTATGCTATTACCTTATTATGGTAGTTTCATTTTTAGTTATGGTTGATGGTTGCTCTCTGTTCATCATGTGCATCCGTAATAAAACTGCCTTTTATGAAAACAATGAAACGGCCTTCTACCCGTTTCGTCGATCTTCACAAATTCATTTTTGCTTTTGTTGATGATATATTTTATACATATACATCAGAATAAACTTCACTCTCAAAGTAAAGCTAGAAGAAAAAAGTTGTTGCTGCGAAAAAGTAATTGAAATTCTACCCGTAGCAAACTAAGAATTTGTTTTGATCCCTTTTGTCTGTTTTCAATTATTTGTAAATTTTAATTATGCTAGTCTAAACTTTCAATCTACTCCAATCGCATAGATAAAGAATCAATCTCATTGCTATGTTACATTTTATATTTAATATTATATAGTACTCAATACTCTGGAGAGTATGTTTTTAAAGTACTTGGTCCCGATTATGATTGATTCCATCGAGTTCCCCAGCAAATGCACTGTTTTCAAGCTTTCTCTTTTTCATATTTGCATATATGACATCTTTCTGCTCTTGAAACAATAAAGAAAGCTTGCACAACACTTGAACACTATCTTGCATATTTTTTGTACATGACTTTTCTATCTTTTCTTTCATCGCTGCCTCTCCTATTCTCGATTCTTTGTTCGAATTTGATTCAATCGCTAAATGCTCAGGACTCTGTTCGAGACCACTGTCTTCTAATTCAGTATCAATTTCATTTTCGACAGTGAGGTTTTGCTGTTTTTGTATTTTTTTCGACCCGGTCTTTCTGTTGAATGTGGACTTTCTTCCTTTCGGTGGTGCAGCCCAAATAAAACCAATTTCATTCAGCATGTTTTTACGTTCTTCCGAGATGTCTCGACAACGTTGAGTTTTAACCCAATTGGCAAGGGGCTGGTTCGGGTCACTCCGTTTTACGTTGCAATGCCCATGCTTGGACTTGTACATTTTTAGCTCTTCGAATTTATCCAACCAAATACTATGGAACGAATCAGTCCAGGTGAAACCGATATCATTCAGCATGTTTATACGTTCTTCCGACAGTTTTAGTTGTTTATATGTTTGACGTTGAGTGTGAACCCATCTGCCAAGTGACTGATTCTCCTCATATATTTTTGGTACATTACAATCTCCGTGTTTGGATTTGTAAAGTTTTAGCTGTTCAAATTTTTCATTCCAGAGGACAATATAATCTTTTGGCGGTGCTGTCCAGTTGAAACCGATATCATTGAGCATGTTTATACGGTCTTCCGACAGTTTTGACTGTTTAAATTTAGAACGTTGCGCAGCCAGATACCCAATAGGCAAGTGGCTGATTCTTATCATATCTATATCATGGCACGTTGCAATGTCCGTATTCCTTCTTGTATTCAAGTAGTTCTTGAAATTTGTTGAGCCAAGTTATATTATACTTGGCTAATTGTTGAACAAAACTATTTTCGCCTGGCTTCATTTTTCAATATTTTTGCCGGATTGTTATTGTGTGATTATGTGATAGATGATCTTGATCTCTACCGTCCATATATCAATTGGTGGAAGGGAGGTTCCCCTTCTGAAGGGGGTACAGCCAAACCAGACACATCATTCGAAAGCTCTTACGACAGAGAATCCATTCATTCCATAAAATAAGGTGAAAAACAGACAGAAAAGAAGTTTCTGGCATAATTAAGCATATTTCATTGTCAGGTGTCTCTGGAGAATTAGCTTAACAAATTGGACACTTTTAAACAAGATTGTTAAGTGAGACGTCATCATCTTAGTGTCAACTCCAAAAGCACGACCAAGTCGAGATGACACAAAATCAGAGCAAATTTTTTTCTCCTCAAATACGATTTTCGGCAGAAACCTATTCCAAAAAGCGAGAACATAGCGCTATAGAGAATTTGATTTTTTATAGCGCTATGTTTTCGGTTTTCCCGAAATTTGTTTGTGGAAAATCGTATTTGAGCAGAAAAAGTGTCCCCCCTTTTTCCTTCCACCAATTGATATATGAACGGTACGTAGTTTGCCCACAACGCGTCCTGCAACAATAAAAGAGGTGGTCTGGGGTGAGTGGGTCGACGGTGAGTGGGTTGGTGAGTGGGCTACTTGGACGCATAACCTGTAATAATATAAGAAGGTAATAATATTCTTCTTCCAATTTCAATTTACGGTTTTAACAAGAATAAAAATTTGAATAGAGATTTATTTGTAATATGAAACGGTGCTTTTTTTGTGTCTGTTCTTAAACATATTAATATTATATTCATTCAGAAACGGTGATTGGATACCAGTGAAAATGAGCTCCCACTTACAATTGAATAATGATGGCTGTGTTGCTGGTTTAAGTACCACTATTAAGCTTGTTGGATCTGATGCTATTCCAGCATCTAACATTTTTAAAGTTGAGCAGAAATGGGTTGATAAAGCTCATTTAAAGTCTGCACTTGAATTTTATGCCTCAGCTACAGGATGGTCTGTTTGCAATCCTACTCCAACTCACTTTCGATGCAACTGTTTCAGAAAGCCAGGACATAAAGACAAGTATCGTGATCACCAAACCCCACGCCAGGTTGATGGTGGCTCTCTACATAAAGGCTGCACCTTCCTAATTGCAATTAGATCTACCAAAAATGAACGAAGCAAAGATAAATCCAAACCTGTATTTGATGCTGGAGTCCCAATCATTATATCAAAAGTTATTCTTTCACATGGTGGAAGTTGTAACCCAAGCCCACAACAACAACTTGTCGCTCGAGCACGTAGTGGCAAATATGTAAAATCTATCAATGATTTAGCACTATATCAATTATGCACAATGTCCAAGAATGGAGAAGGAAGATTGAAGACATCTTCCATAAAGTCTATCATTACACCATTTTGGCCATCAAATAAAAATATTTCCAAAGGAGATATATACAACTTGCGTAGGAAAATCAAAAGGATTATCCCTCACATGGATCATCTAGACAATTTTGAGGCATTTCAGCAATATGCCAAAGTAAACAAGCTACATAGTGGTTTAGATGATGTACCATTAAATGAGCACGAAAGCACAGAAATAGCAAAAGAATTATGGTTACAAATTATGTCTGAAAGGACAGATGAAGAATCCATAGTGACTTTCAAAGAGTATATGGACCTCATGGTCCAAAAGGCTGATGGAAATTTTAAGTATGAACTTCTGTCTGATTCAAATGGTGTAATAACTGGCTGTGTATGGCAGACTGCTACTATGCGAGCTAATTTTGAGAGATATGGAAGTTTCATTTCTGTTGACGCCATGAAAAGAGGAATAAATAAATGGCTATGGCCATACATTGCCATTACAATGTACAATGAGCTTGACATGGTGTGTGTCGGCTGTGAGTCAATTATTTGCACTGAAAGAATTGAAGCATATGAATCAGTTATCAATTTTTGCTTGGACAATTCTCCTGGTAGATCTCGGGAAGATATCTATGTTTTGACAGCAGATGGTATCATTACGCAGGATGTAGTCTCCAATGATTTCTCCCTCCCCAATTGTCATTTTATGGCAGATTGGCATCACTTATTTGAATCTCTACCAAAGCTTTTTGGTCCAAGCTATACCCTTATTTCTTCCAAAGTACGTGAGATGGTCACTGCAACAAGTAGTGAAAAATTTGAGCATGCTTACACCACCGCCATGGAAATATTAACAGCAACAGCATCTTTCAATCAACAACACGTAGACACACTGATTGATTTCAAATCAAAGAAAGAGTCATATTCTTCTTACATACTTTCAAAAACAAGAGGAACTCGTGGGAAACATGGGTCGTCCCTATCAGAATCAAATCATTCTAGTGTTCTGATACACTTGAACGATGGCGACAAGTACAAGAACAACTACTGTGAGGAGCCTATGACACTTGTAAAAGATCTTTTTTTACGTGAGCAATTTCTTGTAAATAAATTCAATTCGGTATTATATGGTGAGAAGGTGAAGTTGGAGACAGAATTACATATATTGAGAAATGAAAATAGTGAGCAATGTCTTATCGATGCAGCAGGAAGTTTAAGTCTGAAATCATATCAGCGTTTCAAAATGAGAGTTGGAAGATTGAATGAGTATTGTTGTGAGTTTTTGGAGGATGATACAGCAAAAGTTTTTAGCAAAAAATTTGTAACTGCTCCAGCTCGCTTGTTACATAGGGGTCACACAGATGGAATCTACAGGTGCAGGAGTTGCGAGGCGTCAATTTCATATGAGGAAATGTGCGAACATGAGCTTCTAGCTAACAGTATGACTTTTCTACCCACTCTATTTGCACAATGGCACTTCCGAAGGGACACTGTAAAAGGGACAAAAATTGTTACTGATGATTCGAGTGCATACGCAGCCAATATAGATGTGGATAGTGCAAATGGGGATGATATAGATATGGATAGTGTTGTCGGGACAGAGATTGAGCACTGGGAAGAAGAGGAAGTAACTAATACATGTGAAACAAAAGCAACTGCACCCCTACCCAAAAAAGATATTACTGACATTATGAAAGAGGTACCGCATCGATATGAGCACTGCAGTGATGATACAAAATATATGGTTGGCGCACTTGTGTTATGCATGGAAAAGTTGCTAAAGACAGATGGTCAATCTACTCTATTTGATTCTTCTGCACATGTTCACGATGATAATGTTCTTCAATATCTCACTTCTATAGTCCAAAGTCATGGGCAGCACAAGTTCACAAAGACTAATATGTTCACAAGACCAGACATGCCTAGTGAACTCATGATCCGAAAGCAATCAAAGAAGAGACTCATGTCAAGAAGAGAGCATATCAAGCGATCGTCAAAGAAAATAGTGTCACATCAAGTTGTGGTGAACACGAAAGAGGAATCAAGTTGTGGATATTGTTCTGGAAAAGGGCACAGATATACAAATTGCGATATCAGAAAGGAACTTGCCGCAAAAGGAGCTGAATATATTGTGTCTCTTGAAGAAACCAAGAATGATGCATCACGACTTCGTAACAGATTGGAATATAATGCCATTCTACAATACTACGATGAAAAACAACATGGCACCATTGCAAGAAATGTATCTAATAAGTCCAGAGGAGTCTTCATTCATAATCTGTATTTACAAAATTGCCAGCATCCTCTTGTTGGATATAGCTCCCTGTCTGATCTGGCGATAGAAGTGAGTTTTTTGGCTATCGGAAGTAAACAAGAGGAAATAAGCACAAAGGAGAGGATGCTAATAGCTGGTGAGTCAATGAATACATTTATTTCGCAATCATGTGGAAGAAAGGTCAAATCATTTATATATGATGGTACTGCATTTAAGGCCCCGCCGAATCGTCAGATACAGCAAAACTTATCGCAAAGCTTATCCCAAAACTTCATCCTTCAACCACAAGTATTTGGTCCACAATTAGGACATCTCTCACAACCGCAATATCCTATGCCTATGCAGCCTATATATTTTACACAGCCATCTCAACATTATCTGCCATTATCCCAGCAATTTCAACATGATGTAACAGAAGAAGAGCAGACGACAGAATTTAAAATGTAGAAGAAGTAAATATAATATAAAGATATATGTTTGTATCCCTTGTGTATTGAATTCATTAGCCATACGGATGGGTGGGAAGAGCATATTTTTGTCTAGGTAAAGTTCGCGACGGCATAGAGTAAACCACACCGCAACCTACCATCATAGACAATGCTAACTATTTCCCAATGACAATGAAATACAAATTTTTGAGGGTTGAAGAAAATGAAACAATAAACTCTTTTCAGCATCGCATATGTACACACATACAGATATATATTGTAAACAATAGACACCCTTTCACAGTAGAAGTAAACCTGCATCCTACTACACCATATCAGATACTGACTGACTCTCCGTGACAAAATAACAGTTCTCCCTGTTACACGTTCAGTACAGACTGGAAGCTATTCACTCTCATCATATGGTGCAGCAGGCCGCTAGGTACTCATGAAAGGTGGTTCAATAACAATCCCAATTATATAGATACATGCACTACATACATATTTTGATTATTTACCTATATCGGGCGGTGTTCGACTTCGTTTATTTGGTGCTCAACTTCGTTTGTGCTTTGATGAGAATTTATGAAACACATAACTAATGCGAAAAGTGAGTGGAAGTGCTGGAAGTGCAGCAGAAGTTTGGCGGGCTCCAGTCTTACGAAATTTAAATTTAACATGACTGACTCACTCTTGTTTGTTGTGTATTACCATATAAATCACAGGTTATGCGTCCAAGTAGCCCACTCACCAACCCACTCACCGTCGACCCACTCACCCCAGACCACCTCCAATAAAACGGTTTCTACCCGTTTCGTCGATCTATCTCTTTTTGACATCAAATTCTGGCTAATTAGCCAAACACTTAAGCCCCTCTCAAGTGATTGCCGAATTTCCAATCCAATCCAAAATTTGTTCTTTTCTGCTGACGTAATGGTGACGCCAAAGAATATAGGGTTATTGGTTTAAAATAAAATGATTCTTTAAACTAGGATTTAAACAGATTAGATAGTACATTTGTCCAAATTATTCTAAAGTAATAACCCTACAACCGTTAACGGCAATCAATGTTTTGGTGTCTTTGGTGTCTGTTCCAATCAGCTGCACTCCTCCATCCAGCATGTTTCTCATCACATAAAAAAGAATAGAACCAATTCCAATGAAAAAGAACATGAAGACCCTCTTACTTGCAACAACCCTTCTTGCAAGCTCTTGCCATGCATTCTCAAACTCGTTTCTACACAAGAAAGCTCTAAAAAGTAGAACTGGCCCTTTTCCTATCCGCACAAGCTTGTACGGTACCTCCGATGCGAACAATTCTGCTGACCAAAATGACGCGCTGCAAAAAAGAACTTGTATTTTGAATTTCCTAACTCAGAGATCTATCCAATCCTTCATGTTTCTTTTAAAGGAAATGAAGGATCCACATAGTAACGCATGGTTGGCGAATTTTCTAGAAATGGATAAACGAGTGTTGTTGAGTTATCATGGAACTGGATGTCTTGACCTTGAGAGATTCAGCGAGTGGAATTGCTTCTTTGATGAACTTTTAGAACAGCCAGAGGATGTTGTGATTGTTGAGATCCCTACTAGAGGAGGAGGGAATTGCCTAAGTAAAGACAATCCTTTTAGAGAAAAAGAGGTGAGTATATACTAGCTAGAGTTATGTATGCGTCATGTGTTTTACATATCTGACTTTACTTTTCTACACAGGAAGCTCAAGTTCGAGAAATCGAGATTGACATTGACCCTCCATCTATCGCAAATAGAATTCTATCTGTAAGAGATAAAATTTCCAAAGAATGGATTCAAGATATGGACCTTTTGATTTCTGTCAACTCCGATATCCTATCATCCTACGCTGAACGAAAGAAGGAAGCTCGTGGCACTGAGGATTGTGATACCGACAGTGATTATGAAAGAGGATGCTCTCTAGACCAAGAAAAGGAAGAAGTTGTTTTTGGTCAACGTACCAATCAGAGTTTTGAACGGGGTGCGATTTACTTCATCAACAACCATCAAAACTTTTCTGGAGGAAATGCAAGTCCTCTACGTTCATCTAGCTTTGACCTACTCTTTTTGCTTACAATGCAAGAGGCTATTCATAGGCTTCTTAGATCTTATAAAGATGCTGGTGAAGAGAAGAAAATTTCCTTTGCTTGGTTGAACGAGTTGTACAAGAAAAGTCTATCGAAATACTTTGATGGAAGTCATGTAGGTTTTGGTAGATCTGAAGAGTTTCTTGACGAAATTTTGAGTACTTCTCCAGCTCTCAAAACTGTAGGTGACAAAGTTGGTAAGTTCAAAGTCTTGTATTGCATAATCATATTCATATTATTCACTCACAAAATAATTTTGATATTACATTCTCAGATTTTATTGATCCTCTTCTGGTTGTCGAAGATATCATATCCTTCCGTGAAGAGGTTGCACTTGAATGGAAAGACACACTCTTGAAGGTCGAACTGGACCACAATGATATGCGTACCGACATTTTCAGAAAACAAATGCTCAAATGGGGTCAACCTATGGATGCCAACAAAGACAAGAAAACATCAAAGGAAAGCAAAGATATTGAAGTGGAAGAAACTGTTCTCGAAGCAAAGCATAGTGGTAAGACTACAATCATTCTAGACGCAGGAGATTTCCAGTAGAAAGGATCATTTTAGACCTTGATATCATTTGTTGAAGAAAAATACAAAATTTTTGAAAGGAAAAATATTCACAGCAACGTCTTTTTGAATATGGCTGATGAATATTTCTTGTAGTCATTGTATTATTATTTGTTGAAGAAATATATTGAAAGTATGCTTGTGTACGTCTCATACGGATAGAATAGGATTGCATTGTTTCATAAGTTGATAAGTACATGGTATAAGTTTAGTTTTATATTGAAACGTTAATTTCTCAACTTGACAAGTCTTTCAAGTCACGCATGTTTTAAATCAAGCGCTCTTCCACTGCGTTCTGGGCATCAGACAAGCGCAAATTATCATTTCCTTTCTCCACTGGATAAAAATAATCTATCATATATTCATTAAAAATTCCATCATAGTGTCTTGCATCTCCATTCTGTGTATGATCTGCCGCCTCATATGTGATATCATACATATCCAACACTGGAATATCAAGTTCCTTCATCAATTCCATTTGCCCATCATGAAGCATTTTAGCTCGAGATGTTGAACAATATTTCACCCTTTCTATACCTCTTGCACCTACAACTCTATGAACATGCACTGCAGTCATTGATTTCCAGTACACTTTTGCACTTGTGAGACCTTGAACTGCTTCAATCAATTCTCTCACCGCCTTCAAGTGGTCATCGAAGTTAGGTTGTTCTTCCTCATTATTGGCGAGAAGATCCCATACGCCACTGCCAATAATCACTGCATCATCTTTGCCATCGTCACCTTCGATGCCTTGTTCTTGCACCAACCATTTTGCAATCCCAATGAATTTGTCAACTGTACTTAATGATAGAGGCAATGCGGACGATAGAACAGGACCAACATTTACAATATTGCCAAAGTTTTCCCTCCGCGGAGTATCCATGAGATCTGGTCCTGGATATCCTCCCATAAACTGACGCATGAGAGAATTTCCCATGCCATAGATGGCACGATAAGATGCCATTTCCTCACCAAATGATGATGGCTTTGGACGGTCTCTAGCCATTGCAATGGGTGGTAGAAAATTGTCTGGTATTTTTGCTTCCCATTTGCTATTGATAGCACCTCCATGATCCCAACTTTGTTTTATAGGTGGCATGTATGATCCCAAGCCGCATGTATACTGAAGAAAAACAGTGAATGTACCACCGGGCAAGATATCATTTTCTAATTTTTCAAGTTCAACTGGCAGTAGGGGTTGCACAAGTTCGAGGTAATACTGTCCATTTTCCAAATCTTTGATATGGGCTACTACCGCGTCTGGAGGCACATTACTCCGGCCTTCCACAGGAGACGGTGCAGAGTAAGTGATGTAAAACTCATCTCCACCTTGATTCTTTTTCACTCCATTTTCATCAAACGTAGAAAGCACCACTGTATTTGTAGTGTCAAATGTAATTTTCACCTGAGCGGTTGCTTTACAATCTCGGTGTCTTTCTTCTATGACTACTTTAGGGTTACTGAACAATTCCGTTATGATTTGTTGAGGAGTCTCATCAATAATAGATGGAAGAACAATTTGAAGCCTATTCATTTTGTCAAATTGTGAGTCAATGATAGTAGGGAAATGAGACTTGGTGATCTCGTCCTCCTCTTTATTATTGTTGTCGAAATCCTCCGTCAGTGATCTTGCTTGTTTATTGAACAAAACAATACCATCATTGCAGTCATAGAAGGCAATGAAGGCAGACAAGGAAAGCAATACAAGTCCTGTTGCCCTCCGTGCCTTTTTCGATATCTTCATTTGCTTATTCATTTAGGTTTCCTATTATGAGAGATTGTGCAGTACCGAATATGCAAATGTGATATTGTTTAATGCAATAGCTTCCCCCTTTTCTCGCTTTTACAGAAATGTTTATGGAAATGACCGTCAAAAAGAGAAAAATGACATTATTTGATCACGGTCATTGGGAAAGTCAAAGCTGAATTCTCCGAATATTAGTCTCACTATGCCTTTTTATGTTTCCTCATGTGTTTCAATTTTCGTTTGGGTCCAAAACTCAAACAACTGACATACTCTATTTATTCTGCAAAATACTTAGATAATATATGCTTGATGTAAGATTACAGATGAGAGAATTAGATTCAATTTCATGTAATGTTGCATCTGTACTATACTTTTCTTTTGGTAATCCTGCTATGTTTACGTACGTACCTAATCATAGACAAAATACTCCGAAGCAGAATAAAATGATGAAAATGACCGCATACTAACATACATCTACATCAGGTAAACCAAATGAATGTATCATGTATCACTATTCATTTACTATCTTCAAGAAGAATAAACTAATAGCAAACAGAATATTGTCGTCGTCGGAACAAGAAGATGCTAAGAACAAACTCAAAGAGCAGAACATTCACCATGTTATAAATAAAGGAGGACTTCAAATTGTTCTCCCGTTTGTTATTGATGAGACTCCTCAAGAAATCTTGACGGAACTCTTTGGTAACCCAAAATCAGTCTTCCAAGAAAAACACCGAGATTGTAAAGCAACCTCTCAGGTGAAAATTACTTTTGGCACAAATAAAGATGAGCCAGTGATATTCTCTACCTTTGATGCAAACGGTATGGAAAAGAAACAAGGAGGGGATGATGAGTTATACATCACTTACTCTGGATCTAATGATGTCAATGCGCCAGATGCAATAGCTCATGTGAAAGATTTGCAAAATGGACAATATGAACTTGAATTTGTGCAGCCCTTTTTGCCATTCGAAGTCGAAAGGTTAGAACGCGACATCTTACCTGGTGGGATATTCACTGTTGTCCTACAGTATACATGTGGCTTGGGATCATACATGCCACCTACGAAACAAAGTTGGGATCAAGGAGGTGCGATCAACAGCAAATGGGAAGCAAAAGTACCAGACAATTTTCTACCACCTATTGTAATGGCTAGAGATCGCCCAAAGCCACAATCGTTTGGTGAAGAATTGACATCTTATCGAGCCATCTATGCAATTGGAGATTCAACTATGAGAATGTTCATGGGAGGATATTATCCCGGATTGGATAACATGATTACTCCGCGAAGGGAAAACTTTGGCAATATACATTCTTCTGAGGGTGGTTCTGTTGCTGGTGTAGGAATGCCTTTATCATCCAACACACTTGATAAATTCATCGGGATTGCGAAATGGTTGGTCAGAGAACAAGGCATCGAAGGTGATGACGGTAAAGATTATGCGCTGTTGATAGGTAGTGGCGTTTGGGATCTTTTAGCCAATAATGACGAAGATCAGCCTAATTTTTATGATCACTTGAAGGCTCTCAGAGAATTCATTAGTGTCGTGAAGGGTCTCACGAGTGCAAAAGTGTACTGGAAATCAATGACTGCTGTGCATGTTCATAGAGTTGTAGGTGCTAGAGGTATAGAAAGGGTGAAATATTGCTCAACATCTCGAGCTAAATGCTTCATGATGGTCAAATGAAGTTGATGAAAGAACTTGATATTCTAGTGTTGGATATGTATAATTTCACATATGAGGCAGCAAGTCAGACTGTTACGAAAAATCCTTTAGGAGATGCACGACACTATGATGGAATTTTCAATGGATGGATGATGGATTATTTTTATCCAGCGAAGAAAGGAATGGCTGAGATGCACTTGTCTGATTCTCAGCATGCAGTAGTAGAGCGCTTGGTTTGAGAGAATGAATGCTTTCACTTTATTGTGTCCATTCTTCAAGATGTACGAGAAATTGTACTGCCATGTAATCGAAATTACTATTTTTTGTATGTCGCAGTATGCTGTGAGCTTAAGAATTCTACTTTGCGTTTTACTAATTCTATTTTATATCTAATTTATCGCTAATTTCTCTTTTGCTTGGATCTTTTGAAGAATATACTATTCTTGTCAAACTTTCTCCTGTTCAATACTTTCTTGTAGCGTTGCAGTTAGTGAAGTCCAGTTAAAGCCGATGGTATTCAGCATATTGATACGTTCTTCTGCTAACTCCATATAAATTCTCTTCTTATCAATTTCTAATGCTGATGAAATTATGATCATCAATAAAACCCTTCAAGACCGTTTCAATAGTTCACACCAGTATCCTTCATTTCTATTTCATTTCCAACAGCAAGTCTTACTTTCTTCGAATCTATTTCATTTCTTATAGGAGTGACGTGATTGTATGTTCTCATCTGCTTGATATTCTGTCTGCTTTTACTTTCATCAGGTACAGGTTGGTTTTCACTTGCATTCTATTTTCACTTGTTTCTCCATTCTTTGACTTGCGTTTTTTTCCTTTTTATCGTAGGTCCTTCTGTTTCGTGCGGTCTTAATTCCTTTTCCCTAGGAAGATTGGCTGTCTTCTGGCTGCCTGCTAGCTCAACAATGATCATTGCTGTACTACCACGGTGCAATAGCTCTGCCTCAGCATCATATTTACCGTGATTATCATGAAATAACGCAAGGATAATATTGTTGCTCATGAAAATAATCTATATTCTGCCTACATTTGATAGTTAAAGGATGAAGAAATCCATATCCAGATGAATGCAACTTTCCTAGACATTCCCTTAACAATGACTTTGCTTTTTCGAATTTACGATGTCTACCATATAAACACGCAAGATCGTTCATTGCCGTCAAAGTATCAAGATGTTTTGGTCCTAAAATTCTTTCACGAACTGCTAGTAAATCCTTGTACAATGGCTCTGCTTCGTGAAATTTACGCCAATCAGAATACAATCCAGCAAGACGCTTCATTTCTTCAAAAGTATCTGGATGATCTGGTCCTTGAATTCTTTGATGCATTGCCAGTATATCCTTGTACAATGGCTCTGCATCATCATATTTACCTTGTTCATGATAAAATGACGCAAGTTGACCCATTGCTTTCAAAGTATCTGGATGATCTGGTCCTTGAATTCTTTGATGCATTGCCAGTATATCCTTGTACAATGGCTCTGCCTTCTCATATTTACCTTGTTCAAAATAAAATGACGCAAGTTGACCCATTGCTTTCAAAGTATCTGGATGATCTGGTCCTAGAATTGTTGTAATTTCTGCTAGTGAATTCTTGTACAATGACTCTGCCTTCTCATATTTACCTTGACTATAATAAAATGTCACAAGTTGACCCATTGCTTTCAAAGTATCTGGATGATCTGGTCCTAGAATTGTTGTAATTTCTGCTAGTGAATCCTCGTGCGGCTCACGCTGCTTAAAATACAATGTTGTAAGAGTGTCAATTGTTTGCAGAGTATCAGGATGAGTTGATCCTAGAATCCGTTTACGCTTTGCTAAACATTCCTTGAGCAATGGCTCTGCTTCGAGCAATTTACGCCGCTTAAAATACAATGTTGCAAGATTGTTCATTGCTTCCAAAGTATCGGGATGATCTGGTCCTAGAATTGTTTTATATTTTTTTAGGCAATCCTTGAGCAATGGCTCTGCCTTGCTGTATTTACCTTCAGAACCATACAGTTCCGCAAGATTGTTCATTGACATCAAAGTATCAGGATGATCTGATCCTAGTTTTGTTTTACGATTTTCTAGTAAATTCTTGTACAATTGATTTGTTTTGGAAGTTTGATATCGTCTACCATGAAACACCACAAGTTTGTTCTTTGTAACAAGAGTATCTGGATGATCCCGTCCCAGAACTTTTATGCGTTTTGTTAAACATTCCTTGTACAATGGCTCTGCTTCGTTGTATTTACCTTCAGCTGTATACCATCCAGCAAGATTGTTCATTGATTCCAAAGTATCGGGATGATCTGATCCTAGGATTGTTCCACGTTTTGTTAAACATTCCTTGTACAATGGCTCTGCTTCGTTGTGTTTACCTTGACTTTCATACAGTTCCGCAAGATTGTTCATTGACATCAAAGTATCAGGATGATCCGATCCTAGTTTTGCCTCGCGCTTTGCTAGACATTCCTTGTACAATGGCTCTACTTTGTCGTATTTACCTTGATCCTTATAAAGTGTCCCTACTAAATTCATCAAGTCTGCCTCATCTTTGCTATCGTTCTCGACTTTTTCCAATTCTGACAATGCAACAATCAAAACCCAATCACGCAGCTGATCAAATACCATTGAGTTTATGTTTGCAAATCCAATTTCTTTCCTGATTAAATAATGAATGCGTTCTTTATCCTTTGGATTCCAAGATTGACTCTTTTCTGCATTTACAATACTCAGCATCTTGTTGATGATAATGGTAGGACCATGTTTGCATTCTTCAATGAAAGCTTGACGCTCATTGTTACTCATTGCAATTTCAAACTTTGCATTCGTTACAGATGTACAATAAGCTTCGAAGATACACCATGCTCTCTTATAAGGAATAGGATCATTCCACGGAGCCATAACCATCACTGTATGACCAAGTTGGTCAATGGCATCCTTGAAAGTAGTAGCCCACCATTCATACGGCAATTCTGGACCCTTGTGCTGATTATTAGACACTACATCAAACCAAACAATCTTGTCGGGTTCATCTTTGAAATGATCTTCAAGCGCACTCAGGACATCGAGGAATTTGTACTTCCATGCATGAGAAATGAATACAGTAGCAGTCTTGACAACTCCATTGAGTTCAGCATTTGCTTTTGCCTTCTCGAGAATCATATCACAATACGAAAGCTCATAGTCTTGAGTAGCTGGAATCACAAATTGGTCACAAATATCTTTTGTAGTTAGGCCTTCCAGCGCTTCTTTCCCTCCACATTCATCAATGAACTCATTCAAGATATATGAGAGCTTGATTCCATTCTTTGGGAATGGAATCGTTTTATGGTCGACTTCTTCCTTTTTTTGGTTGTGCAGAAGTGGTAGTAACATCAGCTGCTTGATCAGGATTTTCTCCTTCTTTGTGAGAAACTCTGTTTCTTCCATATGCATCTTCTACACTGAAGCAAGTACCCATCTTGAGAGATATCTATGTAAGTTCTTGTACCTTTGGTATTTTTTTCCCCTTGTCAAGTGTATGTGTTTAGCGTGTAGCATTTAGCGTTTAGGGAACCTTTCAATAGTAAGGAGTAAAGCTTTCTTGGGTTTTTATTTATCATGTTTTTGTTTGGTCGTGTAGTACCACCGGAGGTTTTGAGCCACTGTTGGTCACCTTCGCGCAAAAATCGCTAAATAGAACACGACATTGTACGTAGTTATAATTAACAAAAAATAGTACAATGGTATGTTATTTTAAAGTATTTTCAACTACAAATGCAACTCGAAGAGCATTTATCTATGTATAGAGAGACTTTGTATAGCTTTACTTTAGACATATCTGTATTCTCACTAGGACTATAAGCCACTCAGTATGGCTTAAATCGCCAAAAATGAGCCAAATGAGCTACTTTTATGACTATGTATCTGAACTTTTTCATAAAGATTCAATCTAAACTAAACAATATATTTACGTATATACCTCTAATAGACATCAGTCATGGCTGAGTAGTATGATCTACAAGACTAAGAACTAAGACTCAATATGAGAGGTGCACTTTTCTAATAATTATCTATTTCAGTCTTGTTTTTTTGCAATTGACTGGCCCTGAACGCATCTGGATCACTAACCTGCAAATGGACTAATGAAAAATCTTCAGGATTTGGACCCTTGTATTTTCTTTAAAATTCAGATTGTTACATTGTTTAAGTTTCAATCAACCTTATTTATATATCTTTTATTGCTTTTGTTCAATGAATACTTGATTCAAGTACTATTTTCTTTATTCTGAGCATCATGAAATTGGTCATGTTCGGGTCATTTTCATCACTATTATGCTTCATTTGGTGTGAAAATAAATAGCGCTAATGTTTTCAAAGATGATTTTTATTTCCTTTTATATAATCAAGAAGATATGCTTTAGTTATTAGAGATTACAAGATGTGAGCATTATGAAAACAGTTGTACATTGTGGCAAACTCTACCCATTCTGCAAAATAATTCGTAATGTACTTGGCGGAAGATGGTAATGGAAGATTAACTTTGTGTTAGACTAATTATATTTCATATGAAATTATTATTATTGTACAATTTATTATTTATACATACTTGCTAATTTCTCTTTGGCTTGGATCTTTTCAATGATGTCCTATCGTCAAGCTTTCTCTTCTTCATATTTGCATATATGACAGCTTTCTCCTTTTGAAACATCACAGAGAGCCTGCACAAAACTTGAATTCTATCTTGCAAGCTTCTGCTTGTACTTGGCGTTTCCATCTTTTCTTCTGTTGCAGCCTCTATCCTTGAATCGTTCCAATTTGTTTCAATTGCTATCTGCTTATGCATATGGTTGATTTCACTGTCTCCTTGTGCAGTATCGTATCCATTTCCCACAGCGAGTTCAAGCTCTTCAAATTGATCATTCCAATTGTGATCGGAGAATTTTAATTTTTTCGGTTCGCTGCTCTTTTGTCGGAGCAGTCCAGTTGAAACCGATATCATTAAGCATATTTATACGTTCTTCGGACAGTTTTGAAAGTTTATAGTGATAACGTTGTCTGTGTACCCAGCTCCCAAGTTGGTTCTCCTTATATCTTGATGGCACGTTGTAATCTCCATGCTTGGACTTGTAATGTCGGAGCTCTTCAAATTTATCATACCAAGTAATATCTTTTTGCTGTATAGGTACCATCCAATTAAATTTGATATCATTGAGCATTTCGATATGGTCATCCGACAGTTTTGAATGTTTATATTGAGAACGTTGTCTTTGAACCCAATTTGCAAGTTTCTTGTCATATGTATATGACACGTTGTAATCTCCATGCTTGGACTTGTATAGTTTCAGCTGTTCAAATTTATCAGACCAAGTACTTTCTTTTCGCGTTGCAGTTGGTGCAGTCCAGTCAAAACTGATATCATTCAGCATATTTATTCATTCTTCTACTAGTTTTGAAAGTTTAAATTGAGCACATTGCCTTTGTACCCAATTGGCAAGTTGCTGATTCTCCTCATATACCCCTGGTACGTTGCAATCTCCATACTTAGACTTGTATTTTTTGATATCTTCAAATTTATTATGCCATCTAATACTAGCATCTATAATAAGAGCATCTCTACTATTATGTGGTACAGTCCAGTCAAAACCGATATCATTGAGAAAATTTATGCGTTCTTCTGAAAGTTTTGACTTTTTATATTGAGAGCGTTGTCTTTGCACCCAATAGAAAAGGTGTTGATTCTGCTTGTCGTCCCATTTTACATTACTATCTCCATGCTTGGACTTGTAAAGTTTCAGCTCTTTAAAATGATCATGCCAAATCTTATCTTGTGGTGAGGTCCATTCAAAACCGATAGAATTCAGCATATGCATGCGTTCTTTCGACATCTTGACTTGTTTATATCTAATACACCCAATTGGCAAGTGTCTGATTCTCAACATATATAGTTGGCACGTTGCAATCTCCATTCTTAAACTTGTATTGTTTCAATTGTTCAAATCGGTTAAACCAAAAATCATCGTTTGACAGTAGGTTCCATTCAAAACCAATACTATGAAGCATATTGATTTGTTCATCCGACAGTTTTGATTGTTTATATGTAGTACGTTGAGTTTGAACCCAATAGGAAAGAGACTGATTCTTGTCATGTGTAGATGGCACATTGCAATCCCCGTATTCCTTTTTGTATTCAAGTAGTTGTTGAAATTTGTTGAGCCAATTAACATTATTCTTCATTTTGTACTAGGTATCCTTTCCAAGTATTTGTAATGCTTTTACATCGATAAAAACTTATCAAAATCATACAATATGCTACTTTTGCTTCCAAAAATTATTGACACCTGTCAAAATGGCAAAAAAAGAAAAGATACATACATACACAATCAAGCCATTGTTTAGTTGACTAGGCAGCTAAGAGCTTTTCTAAAAACATCTCTTATCTATCTATACATAAGTCTGTTTGCATATACTTGAATCATAACTGACTTTGTATGTGTTTGCGTGTGATTTCATATCTCTCCATTGTTGTCTTTTGATATTGTGAAGATCCATAAAACAGTTATGACCGTTTCGAAAATAGGGTATCCTACCATTTCAATAATTAGAATATCCCTTTAATGAATCTCCTTTGTTAAAATTAGTGGCTCAACGCACAGCAAACTTCTCAAGTGCAAACTGCAGATCCAACACAGCAACAGAAGTACGACTGAACATACTGCTGATGAATCTAAATAGGAGAACTTTTTTCTTCTTCCTAAATAGTAACTAGTCTCTAGTCTATTCATCTTTTTGTTGTAAAAGAATCTTTAAATCTCTTTCTTCTCTATTTTCAGAAAAGAGCCTCAACACATCTTGTGTCAACACATTCTATAAGTACTACCAACACGCACTAACAGCCAACACTACCATCAACAATATGAATGATCGACTAGGAGACCTTGGAGCGGATACCCCCTCATGGGCAATCGATTCCAATTCCAACGACATTGAAACCGGCAACAACTGGTCCTCGAATACAGCCAACCGAAGAGACTCCAATCCATTCGTCGATCTATCTGGCAACACACCTCCTAAAAAATCAAACAAAAAGTCAAATGATTGGCACGACCTCGATCTCAATCAAGAGACTGGAGATGATTTTCAAGACTTTTACTCCTCTCAAGAAAATCAAAAACAAATTGAATCGCAAACTTATATGGATGCCTTCTTTCGTGATATGCAATCTATTCAAAGTAGTATTCAAGAAATTAATCATGCCACTAAACGTATTGCAGAAATTAACGAAGAAGCCATCATGACTACGAGTGAAGCCAAGGAAAAAAGTATGTCGATGGAATTACGTCCGTTAATTGATCAAACGAATAAAAAAGCCAAAAAGACCAAAAATTTGTTGCAAGTTTTAAAACAAGAGACTGGAAAACTCTCCAAAGAAAAGAAACTTACCACGGCGGATCTAAGGGTACGAGATAATTTGTGTAATACCACCACGAGAAAATTTATCGATGAAATGAAATTGTATCAGAATGCACAACAAAAATACAAGACTGATTTGAAAAGTAAGAATGAACGTCAAATCAGAAATGTGAATCCTTCTGCGACCGATGAGGAAATTGATCAAATTATGAGATCAGATGGAGGGAGAGAGCAATTGTTTCAACAGCAGATTTTGGCGGGTGGTGTGAATGATCAGATTAAACAAACTTATACCAAAGTTAGCACAAAGTATCAAGATGTAAAGTTGTTGGAACAGAGTGTAGCAGAGCTACATCAAATGTTTTTGGATTTTGCACTTTTGACAGAACAACAGGGAGAATTGATTGATCAGATTGAGTTTAATGTCAAGAATGCTGCGGATCATGTGGAAGATGCCAATGTGCAGGTTTATGAGGCGATTGAGATTAGTAAGGGGATTCGAAAGAAGCAGTGTTGTATTTTGATTATTGTGATTGCAATTGTGATTGCAATTTTGTTTGGAATTGGGGTGTTGCCGTAAGGTGCGAGCTTTAGCGAGCACTGGCGACGAGCGACGCGAGGAGCTACGAACGGAGCGTAGCGGAGTGAGCAAGAGGAGCGTCAGCGACGATGCGAGCTTTAGCGAGCGCTTTCTTTCTTTTCAATACGATACTACACAGTACTACACGACAGTGTCTTAGTATGTTTCACACACACACACCAGTACTACTACCATAGTACAACAAACAATCTATAGATATAAAAACAATTTTTACACAACATCCTACCTGGTCTTGGCTTTTACCTTCATTTTCAAATGGATACTACCAACTTTGATGAGAGTTACCATGTTTTCTTTGAAAGTAATCAGACTTTTCCTAGAATTCATTTTTCCGATAGAAAGTTTCTTCAAAATACCCATGTCTATACTTTGTCCAATTTTCGAAAACCATCGACTCATCCATAGTCCAAGACATGTTCCAATCATTATCCATGTGGCGCTTTTCATAGTAGTAACATTTTTGTTATTATGTTGGCTGCATGACTCTTGAGATAGTGTTGCATGTTTGTGCTTGTCATTGCCTTCCTTTTTCATTTCTGTACTGTCTTTTTGCTCTTGCATCTCTTGGAAATCTTCACAGCCGCGCGTTCCTATTTTGACACCAAGGTCTAAGCTTTCTACAAACATACCTGTGATGCCACGAGAACAGTATAGCCAACGAAGTTCGTCCTCTGCGGATGCAAATTGGGATGTCACGAATTCAATCTCTTCACGTGAAGTATAGGGATGTACTGCCAAGTTTAACTTTTGAGCTTGATTTATAAACTCTTTGCCTGCTGTTTCTGATATCACACATTTCTTGTCAGGACCAATTCCAGAGAGGAATCCCAGCTTGTCAACTCTAGACCAGAAATCTGGTAGATGGCATTGTTTTGCATTTGCCAGCAAAACATAGGACGGTTGCGCCATACCCTTTGAATGTAATTTCGAGCGCATTTCTCTCAAAGTTTCTATATCAAAGCATTGAATGACCAATGGAGGTACTTGATATTCATTCATTCTTTCGCATCCAAACTTTGTTTGATTTTTTGTATTGAAAAACATTTTATCCGCATATTCATTTCGATCCATCTCCTGCAAAAAGATGTCCACCAATGATATATTTAACTGTTGAAGATAATATTGTGGATTCTTAAATTCAGCATAAATGCCTGATCGTTTGGTGCTGTTGTTTTTGACAATAATGTTGTGATTCCAATCATGTAACAAATTTACAATATCTTGAATCGTAGGAATGCTAAAGGTGAAATCAAAAAAAGTGGATCGTCCGCCTATTCTTTGCTTCACACGTAATGTCTGAACTTCTTCTAGAGTAAAGTCAAACACAAAATAACCACTTGTGTTTTTTCCATCCAGAGTAATGGTTCTATGACGTTCTGGATATAATAATGCTACATTTGTAGTTGTATTCAAATCTATGCCATGGATTGACACGAGTTTATTATCTTTTGTAGCTACCAGATCAGCTTCTATGTAATCTGCACCTAGCTCCAAAGCTAATCTATATGCAGGTAAAGTGTGTTCAGGCAGAGAATCAGATGCTCCCCTGTGTGCAATAGTGATAAAGTGTGGTCTTTTCTTGCCTAATTGTGACGGGATTTTTGTTGTCATTGAAGAAGGAACTAATAGAGGGCATTGTCCAGCATATAGATTAGGCAGTCCATCAACTTTTGTTGTAAGAACAATGAAAACAATAGTAAAGAATTTACCTCTCATATTCGCAAAAAAATGATGAGAAGTCGATTATTATCTATACAACAAAAGCTTTTCAAAGGTAATATTGGCTTTTGGCTTGGTAAAGCAAAGTTTAATTAGAAAGAAGAACGGAAAGAAGAACAGCAGTGTTCAATTTTCCATATTAAGCTTTGTGATGCAGACCTTGGTCCGCATTAACGTTTGTTCAATGCGCTGTGGTCATATTAAGTCTGACCAATGACCAAAATCCTACTTATCTACTCTCAAAGATTGTCGTAGAAGCAGTTTTCACGACATTGTTTTTGTACAAGATGTAGTAGAAGAAGTACGTGTATTCGCAAATGCAATCAAAGCTTTCAAATGTTTCATTGAACTCGAAACCATAGATATAAATAAGAAAATACAATTTAGTCTTGATTTTCACTTTCACTTGGATACTCCCAACTTTTATCAGAGTTACTTTTGCTTCCACGAATTCTTTTGGACTTCTTCGACTTTGCCTTTTTCTTTTCCATTTTGTCGAAACTTACCATAGGATTCATAGCAAGAAAGGCTGGTTCTGAAGGATCTAAAGTCGCAAGGGCTTCCGAAGGGTCGTCACTTCCACTAACTGTTGAATTCGAATTGAAATCTTGTACCACTGGCATTGGAATCATATCCACCAAGTCCGCTTGTTGAACAGATATCCTATCCAATACATCATCTACACAAATAAACTGATTATAAGCTCCCCATGCACATCTGGTTGTTTCGCTAATTTGAAATCCAGGTAGATTTTGTAATTTGTACCAAAAGAAACCATATTCTCCATTCTGGAGTAATCCAGTCGTATTCACGAACGGAGTAAGTGCTTGGTCAATATAAGTTGAAGAAATGACCTGAGAGTTATTGGATACTGCTCCCTTTTGCAATACAAGTTGACCAATTTTGGCCATTTGAAGTATGGTCAAGTACAAACTCGTAGACCAAGGTTCCGGTCCAGTTTCACATGGAATACCAAAAGGAAATGTCGGACCTTCTTTTGGATTATAAGGATTTGGGTAGGGATTTAATTTCCACTCAATATCAGAATCATCAATTCCCAAATGAGAAAGAATTCTTGAGCTGAATAATTCTCTTGGAGTTTGATTACTGACTTTCAAAATGACATGGCTCAAGAGTTTACCTGTTGGGATGTAATCAAAGACTCCCTTTTGAGAAGGAATAAATGCACCCTCTTGCAAGACTTCGGAAATATCACGACCTCCACAAGGTTTCAAATACGCCATCCACATTGGATTTGTAAATCCACTAATGCCACTTGTCATGGTGAGCATCTCTTGAATAGTAATGTTTCTGCGTTCATCTGCGTTAGAGACATTGGTCCATAGTTCTTCTTCTGGAAATATTTTTCCAAGAGTGGTGTCAAGATTGAGAAGACCATCATCCATCAAAATCCCAATCAAGAGTGAAATAATGGATTTTGTGACGGAAAATAGATTGGCTGGAATAGATGCGTCCACATCTTCTCTTGTATAGGAAGCTACGACTTTGCCATGTTTAAGCACTAGCACTGTACGAATGTAAGGCTTTTTGCTAATGGATTCAAGCAACGTCTTATGTCCACTAGATTTGTTGATGTGTTTAACTTCTTTCAAATCTTGAGAAAGATCTAAAAGGTGACCGTTTGCTGATACCTGCGCAATACCGATCTCCCCTCTTCTTCATCATAGATAAGAAAACCTCTCAACTCCGTTGTAAAAGAGAGTCTTCTTGCCTTTGTACATCCTCACTCCAGGAATTAAGCGCCGCCCTGTGCGTATATAAGGTTTTGTGCTAATAGATTCAAGTAAAGTATTATGCCCACTGGATTTTCCGATATGTTCTTTGGCTTCTTTCAAATCTTGGGAAAGATCTAAAAGGTGACTGTTTGCTGTTGCCAGCGCAACACTGATGCAAACAAGAAGGTAGAGGAAAAGAGTAAGACTCTTTTTGGAAATCATAGTGCGGAGCGTAGAAGGCTGTATATAGATTGAATCAAACAAAGAAGCATGTTATTTGTGAATAGAGACCACATGAATGTGGAATGTACTGTTCTGTTCTTGATTTCGAAAAGATTTTTTATTTGAGAAGTCAAGAGTCGAGTCAAGAGATACTCCGAACTCCGAAATAAGGCCTTTTTGTTTTTTTTTTTAACAAATGAAAATTCTTTTTCCATGCAAATACGTTCTTGTTCTGATTGATTTTGAAATTTCGAATTTCAGTCACACAACCAAAAGTCTCTTTGTCACTTCATTTCATTCTTTTTGGAAGTGTTGACTTGTTAGTCGAAATTTCGATTGTTGGAAGATGTTAATGTTTTCAGCAGAATAAAAGTAAAGAAAAGTCAAGCTAACATCTTCTTTTACCTGAGGAACTCAGATCCTCGGTTATTCAACCAAACAGCAAACAATGGAACTCAGATCCTGATCAATCGATCAAACAGCAAAGTTAAAGGAACTCAGATCCTTGGTTATTCAACTAAACAGCAAACAATGGAACTCAAATCCTGATCAATCGATCAAACAGCAATATCAAAGGAACTCAGATCCTGGTTATTCAACCAAACAGCAAACAAGGGAACTCAAATCCTGATCAATCGATCGAACAGCTCTTTAAAATTTGAATTAAGGAATTCAATGACTTAGTCTCTCAACAGAATAGAGAACAAAAGTTCCTAGATCAATTGATCGAACAGTACCATGATTAACGTTACAAAATTTACAGAGAATAGTAATTCAGATTATTAGTTATTTAACAAGACAGTCTGAAATCAAGCAGTCGATTCGAAAGAAAGAAGGGGAAAATAGCCTCTTCCGTTACATCATTGACAAGACTATTCCTGTACAGCCTCGAAAGTATTAGAGTTTCGTGTGACAAAATTTAGAAATGATTCAATGTACAGCTATGGACTAGCCAAAAAGATTGAAATTCTGACATCCCCTCATCCGACAGGGTCAGAAGAAAAAGAAGAGGAAAGAGTTCCTCCATCGCTTGCAAGAACGAAGGAAAACACCAGGTGATCCACATCCTATCACAATCTATTCAGATCAGAGAAAAAGATACCAAATCTTGATTCAGAACAATGACCGTCTTTTCGAAGTCTTACTCCACTAGAGAGTTTGTTTTTGACAGCAACTCCAACGATATTACCGTCCAGCTTTCCGAGGATGTAGATGATGCCTTTGACCTTGCTTCCCTAGTGAACGCTCTTCACGAGAACCCAGATCTCGAAATGGGTGAAGCTTGTGTAGCATTTCTGGATGAAATCACCGGCAACATCTGTTGCTCTCTTGCTCATTTTGTCGACCCGAAGGCTACTCCAGGACCGGAAGCTCTCATTGCAGTAGTCGAAGTCCGGGAGGAGAGGATTGCAGCGAAAGCTTTGAATCTCAAGAAGAAAGTGGACGCACCTATCTTCATCAAAGATTTCGAAGTAGCTGCCATTACCAAGGTACCCAACAAGGCCGATTTGCTAGCTGAACTGATGAAAATGGGCCTTTCAACAAAAGAGGAAAATGGAGTGAGAGCGCCAACTGCTGTTCTCCTCCATCCAAAGATCTTTCAAAACCTTTTGAGCATCAGAGATTACCCGTTTGAGCCAATGGTATTCCTAGAAAAAGCATTGACCATGTTTGAGGAGGAACAGATCACTGTAGGCCCCACTGGTAGAAGAAGAAACTCAAATCAAATTCACAAATCTGTGAGAGATGTCCTAGTTTTTGCAGTATATGCTCTACTTCGTAGCAAGAACGGTCTGGACTTCAACATTGGCCTTGTCACTTTGGAAGAGCCTAAAGCCAATGAGGCACAGATCAAAAAAATTTTGGAGGCTGCCTTACTTTCTTGCACTGAGGATGACCAAGCGGCATCAGAAGACGAAGGCGAGATGGAAACCGGGAGAAAGTCCTTTATGGAAGCTTTGGATGAGGCTGAGAAGGAGGATACATTGAACGAATTGTTGGATGATGCAGGCTCCAAAAGATCTTCCTTTGGCTCTGTCTCTCCCTCTTTGATGGGCAAAGCAAAAAGACAGCAAAGAGACCAAGATGCCAGTGAAGTAACCCTGCAAGCTAGCAAGATGCTTTTAGAGGCCACCAAATCTTTGAACACACTCTCAGCAACCTTTCAGGAAGTTTCAGCTGTAAAAGCAATGACTTCGAACTCAACAAAAGGCTTCTTTGAAAAGGAAGAAAACCTCGGAATCAAAGAACAGTTTCTAATGTTACAAAGTCCAGATGGTATCGTTCCGGCGGAAGTCATTGATCCTGACACTGACTCATTTATGAGAAAGCAACCTAACTCTCAGGCGGGTACAATCACAGGTTTCAATAGACACATCAAAGTAGAAATCCCAATGCTGACTTCGCTTAGAAGTTCTCTTGACACTAGCCCAGGCTTCCATGACAAGCATACTGGGATCTCGATTCTTGCATTCTCAGTTGATGAAGATCAAAGAAGTTCAACCATGTCAAGGAATATGTACAATATGCCGGATGCCATTGCAGCCCAAGCGTTCACTCATGAGGAACTTCGGGAGCATCTCGTGGACCCAAAGAAAGGAAAGCTGGACCAATCTTTCTATTTGGAATTAATTTTCAAGGCTTTCAAGTTTTTCCTAGAGAAAGTTGCCGGTCAGGAAAGCCATTTGACAAAGTCCTTTTCAGACTTTGTTTCCAAGTTTCAAACAAGGATCGGATCCAACATTCATTTTCTCGTAAAGGAATATGGTATTAATATGCTGCACTCCATTTTGAAAGCAATTCATGGTATGATTGCTCCGTATGCGACCTCCTGCTTCATGGGGAGCCCAAGAAAATCTGTGCTGCAGTTTGATGATATCATTGATAGACTGGAATCGGGGACTTTCATGAATGTCTATGGAATGATCCCACTAGCTATGGATACCAAGAGAAAACAGGACAGTCAGAAACAGGACCATCAAAAGGGGAAGAAGAGAAAGAACTCTAACTCTGCACACGAGGATGGAAAAGCCAGGAAAGTATCCTCCCTTCCTGAGTTGAAGTGGAGCGATTGGAAGAGACTTGCAAACGCCAAGGAGTTGAGGAAGAAAAACCTCACTGTTCCAGAGATTAGAGGCAAACCGATGTGCCTTCGTATTTACTTTGAAGGAGAGTGCTCCGATGCAAAGTGTTGGGGTTTCAGATGTCATGATTGTGACTTGAGTGCATCAGAGAAACAAGTTGTGACTGACTTCAAGTCAAAGGCTGCTGCCCAACAAGGTTAGTAAAAGAGAAAAAGAAAAAGAAAAGAAAAGAAAAAAAAAAACATCTGTATGAATGAACATCTAATTTTGACTAAATTAAATATGAAATTTACAGATGCAGTTGACGAGTTGAATGAATCTTTCGGCATTATTGGTAAGTCTTGTGATGCGGAGAATCCAAGAAAGGGAACGAAAGAAAAACAAGAGTCGGAAGAAGCCTTTCCTGAAGATCTTAGCGACGATGAAAGGATGATCAGGTTAATTGAGAAAGTATTAGCGTCTCCTCCGGAAGAGTTTGTGTTGTCTCCTTTCAAGTTTGAGGATTCTAAAGAAGCCAGGGAGCATAATTCCAAGATTTTGGAGAGTTTCAATTACGATTTCAAAAAATGTATGGATGAAATCGACATTTCAGTCATTCATCCAGGAAGTGAATTCCGGGATCCTGATTTATTGGAACCAATCTTAAAAGATCATCCCGATTGGCCAGTCTTGAAGGCCATCATGAAGACAGGAGTGGACTTGGGACTAGATAAAGAACTAAAAAGGGACGAAGATACTCGGAAGAAGGACTTTGAGGATGCCCTCAAAAAAGGGAACAGTGGGACAATGAGAGATCCCCTAGCAGCTAATACTGTGAAAGAAAATCAAGAGAAGGAAGTCACTTACAGAAGGGTGATCCCAATAACTCTGGAATGCGCTAGCAAACTCAAGAACGCTTCCATTTGTCCGTTGGGATGCGCGATACAATGGACGATTGATGAGGAAGGTCGGAAAAAGATAAAAATGAGGACGACCCACAACCTTTCCTTTGAGTGGCTCTCTGGACTCTCAGTGAATTCCATGGTGGAGAAAAAGCAGTTGGAAGAAATTCTCTATGGTCACTGTTTAATTCGTGTTATTCATATTATGCACAAAATGCGTTTAAAGCATCCGGAAATTGCTATTTTACTTTCGAAGTTCGATATTGACTCGGCCTTCAGGAGGATGCACAGTCAGCCGGATCAAGCCCCACTCTTTTTAACTGTCCTACATGATGAGGATGGAGATGGTGCGTACCTTGATACGAGAATGCCATTTGGAGCAAATCAAGGTCCAGGAAAGTTCGGAAAAATTAGTGAAACTGTAACGGATCTTGCGAATCACCTTATGGTGAATGAATGTTGGACTCCTGCAAGACTGAAATCCTCATTTTCAAAAGATATTCCGCCAAAGAAAATCTTACCAAAATCAGTAAAATTTGGAAAAGCTATTCCTCTGTTGGTAGATATAAAGGATCATGACTCATACTGGGACGTATTTGTTGATGATCTCATCAACGTCACATTGGACCAGATGAACCTTGAAGGAAAAGCAAGAGAAGCAGCTGCGATCGCTTTGGAACTTCTCTTTCGCCCGAATTCAGATAACGAAGAAGTAAAAAGAAACACGATTTTAAGTTTGAAAAAGCTTTTGGCCGAAGGTGGACAGGAGGAAATTCGTGTGATTCTAGGTTGGCTCATCAATTCTAGGGAATGGAATATTAAAATCCCCCATGAAAAGGCAACACGATGGATGTCTGATATAGACGAGTTGATTGAGAAAGGATTGCATCGTCAAAAAGTAACGAGGAAAGACATTGAATCAGTACTTGGAAAGGCTAATGAAGCTTCATTCATTGTAAGAGAACTTAGATTCTTCTTCTCCCGCTTGAGATATCGGTTGAAGATTGCCATAAAATATAGAAGGGCCTTCTTACAACCTGGTGAAATTGAGGACCTTAGACTCATCAGAAATACCATTGAAATTCTCTCAGAAAAAGGCCGCTCCTTGAATCATGTCAGTATGACCATTCCTAGCTTGTTTCTGAAGCAAGACGCGAGTACTTCTGTAGGAATAGGTGGTTTCATGGACCTTGGATATGGTTGGAGAATCATTTTTCATCCGGAGATCCTGAAATTTTTTCACATCAACACCTTGGAGCATATGGCAGGAGTTGCGAATATCTGGATGGCGATAAAATTACTTAATATCAACGGCGACGGAAATGGAATGAAATTCCTAGACCAAAGCGATAATATGACGGCAATTGCTTGGATGCTGAGGTCCACTTACTATGAGAAGGAGAATAGACCAGAGGCTATCCTGAGAGAGATCATGGCTAGACACTTAGCGACTCTTCTTTTTCAATCGGATACTGGCACGTATCTTCAGCATATAAAAGGGATCGATAACATCATTGCTGATATCTTATCAAGAAATAGAAATTTATCTAACAACGACATTCACACTTTAATTTCACAGGAAGCAGAAGAGTTTCTCAACAAAACAAACTTCGAACTGAAGATGACGGACGTTCCGGAGGAGATTATCTCTTGGATAGAATCTCTCGTGCTGAAAATGATGCATCTGAAGGGGTTACCAAGGGGACAACGGACAAAGATTGTGAATATTTTAGAAAATGGCGGGCTTTCACAACCCGAGCCGGACTTCCTCTTTTCCTCGATAACATCAGTAGAGAAGAACAGATTAAAATCTGTGGTGCTTTCGCGTACGAAATCAGACATAATCGGTTTGGCAAGAAGTCACTTAGTAAACTTAAAGGAGATACAGTCGAAACTACCCTCGACTCTGTTTGCAAGACCTTCGTCGCGAATGGGATTCCCAGTCCCCAAGTAGGTGTCAATGGTAAAAAAGGAATTCTAATTGATAGACAGATAAAAGGTTACAAGGACGAAGACGAACCAACGAAAAGGCAACCAGCTCTCCCAGTAAGATTCTTTTTATTCTTGAGTGGTTTACTTTGTTTCAATGAGAGAGAACGTGTTATAAGAGACTTAATCCTAATTGCATTCTTTTTCTTAATGAGATCATGTGAATATTCCGAAACTCCAAACAAGAAAAACAAAAGAACAAAACTTTTAGAGTTAAGGGATATTACTTTTATAGTAGGTGGTAGAGAAATCCCTTGGAATGGAAATATAGACAATGCGAGTGAAGTATTAGTGACTTTCAGAAACCAGAAGAATGGCCAAAAGATGGAAACAATTTCACAATCGAAAACGGACCTTGACTTGTGTCCCTGCAAAGTGATGATCAGACTAGTTAAAAGACTTCGGAAATATAAGGAAACGAAGGGATCTACTCAGATAAACACTTATTATTTCAAAGGGAAAATAGGTTTAGTTCGAAATACGGATATTACAAACAAGTTGAAATCCACAGTCCGAACTATGGGAAAGGATGACTTGGGAATTGAATCTCACGAAGTAGGAACACACTCTCTCAGAGCTTCTTTCGCTTTGATGATGGCTTTGATGAATATTCCAGATTCAAGGATTATGATCTTAGGTAGATGGAAATCAGAAGCTTTTAAGAAATACATTCAACGTCAAATTATAAAGGTTAGGGATACCACTGCATATAAAGCCTTAAGATCTATCACTTCGAACTTCAGAATAAAAATGAGATAAAACAGATACACTCAAATTAATGGCAAAAATCTAAAGATAATCGTGTATCTCGACCTCCTTTGGAGATCTTGCTTTCACTCATTAGATTGGTTTGACATCTTTGATTTTGCATTCAATGAGTCCATTTCATTTCTCGCATTTTCTTTCATTTGGATCTGACTTATTGAAATACAATATCATCTCCATGCCTTGCATGACATCACACCTTTACCTAAGTGGACGGGTCTCCGACCAGCAAGCGTAGGTTTATTCCTATGAAACATTATACTTACAACATCACTGTAAATATCGATATTGAAGGTATCAGAACTATTGTGGCTATAGTCAGTTCTTGTTCTGATTGATTTTGAAATTTCGAATTTCAGTCACACAACCAAAAGTCTCTTTGTCACTTCATTTCATTCTTTTTGGAAGTGTTGACTTGTTAGTCGAAATTTCGATTGTTGGAAGATGTTAATGTTTTCAGCACCCACCCACCAACCCTTGGTTTGACATCTTTGATTTTGCATTCAATGAGTCCATTTCATTTCTCACATTTTCTTTCATTTGGATCTGACTTATTGAAATACAATATCATCTCCATGCCTTGCATGACGTCACACCTTTACCTAAGTGGACGGGTCTCCGACCAGCAAGCGTACAGCTGGTTTCACGGATCGAGTAGATATCGTAGAAAAACACCCGGAGTTGGTACAATTTGTACGTTGACAGCTAAAAATACTGAAACGTCATCATGAGAAAAGCTAGGTGAAATACACGAAGAATTGCTATAAAATAAATAAACAAATTCAGTTGGATCCGTTTCAGACCGAACTTCTTCAATAGGTGAGGATACTTAGTCTGATGGGGATCCAACTGAATTTTTATATTTAAGGTTTTACATTATGGTATGCATCATACTATAATTTGTACGGTTCATCGTAGGCAAAAAATATCCTAAAAGGCCTAAATGACTCCACCCGTATGTTTTTGCGTAGAATCTACGGCAGCATCAAAAATCGTGAAACCAGCGGTTTATTCCTATGAAACATTATACTTACAACATCACTGTAAATATCGATATTGAAGGTATCAGAACTATTGTGGCTATAGTCATGTAGAAGAATGTGAAGAAATAATAAAGCAAATAAACTTTCAATATGTTTGTAAAAAGCATCTAGACTTCAAAATCTTGTACTATGCGCGATATCAAACTTCATCAGGAGTTAAAAATGCAGTTGAAAAAAGAAACAATGAAAAAGAATGTGTTTATTTTGTATTTAAGCAGCAGCTTTTGCTGGTTTTTATCTGTGTACAGATTTGCTTCAAGGTATTCTACAGGGCTGTTACCAAAGCTAGTTTTAAATTAGGTTTTGTTAAGTTTTTCAAATAATAGTCTCTCCCGTCATCTCTCCAATGTATCGTTTTATCAACTTGTGTTGGTCTATATCTGCATAAGGATTTGCCTCGAGGTATTGCAAAGGGCTAATGCCAATTGAGTTGGGAACTTTGAAGTTACCAAGACCTTTGCGTCTGACTATTCCATATACGATATCTTCCATAGGATTATACGATGAGCATGCACGATGCAGTTCAAATTCCTCATTCCTGTTGATGTTTCTAATCCAATCATTAGTTTCTTCGAAATAAATATTGCTTTCGTGTGGAGAAGTTTCAAGCAACTTTGTTGACGAAATAACACCTTGTCTCAGTTGAGTTTGTTGCGGTACATGGAAGATGATCAACTCTTTACACCATGCAAATGCGTAACTTCCAATCCATCCACAGGATGGTGGAATGTAGATTGAAGTTAGAGATCTACAGCCATAGAATGCCTCTTTTCCAATGAATTGCAAGTTTGTCGAAAGTCGAACATATGAGAGTCTCGTGAGACCACCGAAAGCTCTCTTTTCAATCCTTCGAACACTATCTGACATAATGACTGTTTCCACTTTCTCACCATCTACAAAAGTCAATTCAGGAATCACTTCCACTCCGGGAAGAACGATGATGACCTCCCAATTTTCTCTCTCATGATTTAAATCAGCATACATATCATCATAATCTTCCCAAACAGGATTCCATAGTTTCTCTCCGTTGTAAAAGCAAGTCAATTTGCCTTTGTACATTCGCACTCCTGGTATGAATCGCCGCCATTCTTCCGTTTGAACCCTCATTGTAATGCACTATTAAGAGATTAAACTATACAAAGGGCACTAACTCGACTTAATGGTCTACTTGTGAACTAGGGAGATATGTAGTGCCCATAAGTAATGTGTGTCCATACTGTAAAGGCTTTTTATTCCTAAAGCTTCCATGATGTTCACACAAATAAGAAAATTCTGTCGGTCGTCCGGATGCTTGATACTCCGAAGTCCGAAAATAAGGCCTTTTTGATTTTATTCTTTTTCTTATTATGCAAACACCGATAAATACAAAGAAATCAATGCATCGTCTGACTTTTCCATATCGCTAGATTACAAGCTTGTATAAAGAAGGAACAGTATCACTATCACTGCCTAATACAGCGAGCCAAAACGTAGTTATCACTTGATGGAAATCGAATCGATTAACCGCTATTACAACCGTCACAAACTAATCTTACAAGTACTGTAGTTGAATAATCTACAGTAGGACCTAATAGGACAATAGCTATTGGAATATATAGTTTCAAGGAGAAAAACACTAGATTATTTCGAGATGATTCAAATATGAATGAGAGTAAATCAAAGAGTAATATGTGCGATATCAAACATCATCAACATCATCAGGAGTTGAATGCATTTTATGTAACAATCAAGATTGAAGAAAAGAAAATAGATGAGATTTGTACCTGTACGTCTATGAGATTTGTACCTCTACGTCCCCTAAGTATCTTTCCATTGTAAAAGAGAGTCATTTTTCCTCTTTGTAAACCCACACTCTTGGAATGAATCGCCACCGTTCTTCTGTCTGCATCCTCAATTCTTTTGTAAAATTCAGATATAGACAAAGGAAATTGATGTTTCTTTTGTATCAATATAAAGATTGAGTCTGCGTATCGCAGTATGATCTATGCATGTTTTGGATCAACGAGTTATAGATGCTCAACAACTATCATAAAAAAAGCGAAGGCGTGAGCTATATAAAACTTGAACAAAAATAGCACTTTTTCAACGTTGAACGCATCTTTTGAATCCTTCCACGTTATGTATTCATCTATGAGTCGCAAATGCTCAACAACTATCATCCAAAAAGCGAAGGCGTGAACTAAAGAAAACTTGAACAAAAAACAGCACTTATAGTCGAGTTTGCTTCAGCTTCAATTTCTTACGTAGCCAGTGAGAGTGGGTGGGAGTAGGTTGTTAGATTGAATTGAAAAAGGGAAGGTGAGAACGAATTGCTCCTAAGTTCAGAGAAAAGTAGCACTTTTATCTCGAGAGCAAAAAGTAGCACTTTTTCAAATCACTTCTTTACAGACGTATGCATGTTTCCTTGGTGAACTAAAATTTGAGTTAAAAGTAGCACTTTTCCAATCACTGCATACGTCTTTTGAATCGTTTCATGGTTTTGGAATATCTCTAAATTGCCAATCTTCGTAAGTCGTTGGTACAGCTGACAGATGTCAATATTTGAAAGAGTCGTTTCAAATACCAATATAGAGAGAGAAATAGCCTCTTTTCAAGAACACTATTAGAAAACTTGAAGTTTATAATACATAACATCACAAATAAAAAGTGACATTCATCTTCATCCTATTTCATTCCTTCCATTCCTTTCTAACATAAATCAAAAGATTTATCTAACAAACATGAAAGCATTACGCGTTCTTGCTCTCATCGCAGCGAGTCTTCTTTCTGCTACGGCTCTTCCACCACCAAAGCCAAAGCCAAATGTAAAGGCTCCAAAGCCAGTTCCGAAGCCAGTTCCGAAGCCACCCGTTCTAAAGCCATATCATCGAGAGCCAGTTCCAAGGCCAGTTCCAAAGCCAAATGTAAAGGCACCACCACCAAAGTCAAAGCCAAATGTAAAGGCACCACCAGTTCCAAAGCCAGTTCCGAAGCCACCCGTTCCAAAGCCATATCATCGAGAGCCAGTTCCAAGGCCAGTTCCAAAGCCAAATGTAAAGGCACCACCAGTTCCACAACCAGTTCCAAAGCCAAATGTAAAAGCACCACCACCAAAGTCGAAGCCAAATACGAACGCAAAGTCACCTAAAGCACCATCATCAAAGCAGAAGCCAACTGCTAATAAAAGCTTCAAAGATTCTAAGTCAGGCAAATCTAGTTCTACAAAGGGCAGTAAATCTGGAAAGGCAACCTCTGCTCCTACTTTAAGCACCAGTCCTTCTGTTTCAGCCAATCCTTCAGCGGTCCCTACTACTAGTATGATGCCGACTGTGTCTGATGCGCCAACTACATCGAATAAGAAAGGCAAGTCTAGTAAAAGCACTAAGTCGGGAAAAGAACCCTCCAAAGGTCCTCCACCATCCAAACTCCCTCCTCCGTCCAAGTTGTGTAAATCTACAAAGTGTACATCTCCGAAGTCTAATTCATCAAAGAAGTCTTCACCAAAGTCTAATTCTTCGAAGAAGTCTTCACCAAAGTCGAGTTCTCCAAAGAAGTCTTCTTCTCTGAAGTCTAAGTCTAATTCATCAAAGAAGTCTTCACCAAAGTCTAATTCTTCGAAGAAGTCTCAACCAAAGTCGAGTTCTCCAAAGAAGTCTTCTTCTCCAAAGTCTAAGTCTACTAAAAGCTCAAAGTCAAACAAATCTGATTCCGGAAAAAGCAGTAAATCTGGAAAGGCAACCTCTGCTCCTACTTTAAGTACCAGTCCTTCTGTTTCAGTCAATCCTTCAGTAGACCCAACTACTAGTATGATGCCGACTGTGTCTGATGCGCCAACTACATCGAATAAGAAAGGCAAGTCTAGTAAAAGCACTAAGTCGGGAAAAGAACCCTCCAAGGGTCCTCCACCATCCAAACTCCCTCCTCCGTCCAAGTTGTGTAAATCTACAAAGTGTACATCTCCGAAGTCTAATTCATCAAAGAAGTCTTCACCAAAGTCTAATTCTTCGAAGAAGTCTCAACCAAAGTCGAGTTCTCCAAAGAAGTCTTCTTCTCCAAAGTCTAAGTCTACTAAAAGCTCAAAGTCAAACAAATCTGATTCCGGAAAAAGCAGTAAATCTGGAAAGGCAACCTCTGCTCCTACTTTAAGTACCAGTCCTTCTGTTTCAGTCAATCCTTCAGTAGACCCAACTACTAGTATGATGCCGACTGTGTCTGATGCGCCAACTACATCGAATAAGAAAGGCAAGTCTAGTAAAAGCACTAAGTCGGGAAAAGAACCCTCCAAGGGTCCTCCACCATCCAAACTCCCTCCTCCGTCCAAGTTGTGTAAATCTACAAAGTGTACATCTCCGAAGTCTAATTCATCAAAGAAGTCTTCACCAAAGTCTAATTCTTCGAAGAAGTCTACTTCTCTGAAGTCAAGTTCTTCGAAGAAGTCTTCTTCACCAAAGTCTAATTCTTCGAAGAAGTCTTCACCAAAGTCGAGTTCTCCAAAGAAGTCTTCTTCTCTGAAGTCTAAGTCTAATTCATCAAAGAAGTCTTCACCAAAGTCTAATTCTTCGAAGAAGTCTTCACCAAAGTCGAGTTCTCCAAAGAAGTCTTCTTCTCTGAAGTCTAAGTCTAATTCATCAAAGAAGTCTTCACCAAATTCTAATTCTTCGAAGAAGTCTCAACCAAAGTCGAGTTCTCCAAAGAAGTCTTCTTCTCCAAAGTCTAAGTCTACTAAAAGCTCAAAGTCAAACAAATCTGATTCCGGAAAAAGCAGTAAATCTGGAAAGGCAACCTCTGCTCCTACTTTAAGTACCAGTCCTTCTGTTTCAGTCAATCCTTCAGTAGACCCAACTACTAGTATGATGCCGACTGTGTCTGATGCGCCAACTACATCGAATAAGAAAGGCAAGTCTAGTAAAAGCACTAAGTCGGGAAAAGAACCCTCCAAAGGTCCTCCACCATCCAAACTCCCTCCTCCGTCCAAGTTGTGTAAATCTACAAAGTGTACATCTCCGAAGTCTAATTCTAATTCATCAAAGAAGTCTTCACCAAAGTCTAATTCTTCGAAGAAGTCTTCACCAAAGTCGAGTTCTCCAAAGAAGTCTTCTTCTCTGAAGTCTAAGTCTAATTCATCAAAGAAGTCTTCACCAAAGTCTAATTCTTCGAAGAAGTCTCAACCAAAGTCGAGTTCTCCAAAGAAGTCTTCTTCTCCAAAGTCTAAGTCTACTAAAAGCTCAAAGTCAAACAAATCTGATTCCGGAAAAAGCAGTAAATCTGGAAAGGCAACCTCTGCTCCTACTTTAAGTACCAGTCCTTCTGTTTCAGTCAATCCTTCAGTAGACCCAACTACTAGTATGATGCCGACTGTGTCTGATGCGCCAACTACATCGAACAAGAAAGGAAAGTCCACTAAAAGCTCAAAGTCAAACAAATCTGGTTCCGGAAAAGGCAATAAATCTGGAAAGGCAACATCTTCTCCTACTGTTACATCTTCTCCTTCTCTTACTACAAGTCCTTCAGCGATCCCTACTACTAGTATGATGCCGACTGTGTCTGATGCGCCAACTACATCGAACAAGAAAGGCAAGTCCAGTAAAAGCTCCAAAAGTATTACGAGTCCGTCGAAAGGGAAACAAATCAAAAGCCCAAAAGGAAGTGATATGGTTCCTACTGGTTCTTCCAAAAGCTCTGAAGGAAGTGATAAGGTTGATTCTGGTAGTAAAGGTTCTAAGTCAGGAAAAGAACCATCTAAAGGTCCTAGTTGCGAATCTGTTAGATGCACAGTACCCAAATTAGCTCCAAATTTTTGTCAGAAGGGAGAAAGACCGAGAACTATTAAGGAAAAAGGTACATGTTGTACTATATATAGCTTTGAATGTGTACCTGTGTCTGAAGCGCCAACTACTTCGAACAAGAAAGGCAAGTCTAATAAAAGCAAAAACTCGGGAAAAGAACCTTCCAAAGGTCCTCCACCATCCAAACTCCCTCCTCCGTCAAAGCTGTGTAAATCTACCAAGTGTACATCTCCACCAACGATTGCACCAACGCCTGCTCCAACAAGACTGATACTGCCTGCTCCGTCCGCATCAAAGCTTCCAAAAGTTCCAAATTGCAAACTCATCACATGTAAAATGCTTGTGCCCCCACCCCAAGGGTTTTGTGAAAAGGGAGAAACTTTAAAGCGTATTATAGAAGATGGTAAATGCTGTCCTAGCTATAAATGCATAACAGAGAAGCCTTCTTTCTCTTCTTCAAAGAAGTCCTCCTCTCCGAAGAAATCTCCAAAGAAGCCTTCACCAAAGTCTCAACAAAAGTCGAGTTCTCCAAAGAAGTCTTCTTCTACGAAGTCTAATTCTCAAAAGAAAGCTTCTTCACCGAAGGGTAAGCCTACTTCTCCAAAGAACAAGCCATCTACTCCTTCTTCAAAGCCTTTACCTCCAATTGCCACATCAAAGGGACACAATATTTTCGATCATGAAACTTTTGACAAGCTATGTGTAGAAGCCAGATCTTACAAGTTCAGACTTCAGAACGGAAACATGAGAAGATGTTCCTACATCACCAAAAGGGATACCAAGGCTCGCCAAGACATGTATTGCAAGGGTGAGACTGCTAAAGAATGTTGCAAAGCTTGTAAAGTCAAAAAGTGCGAAGATAAGAGCGATTTCAAATTCCAACTCAAGAATGGTAAATCAACCACTTGTTCATGGTTTAAGAAGGGCAAATCAGGCAGAAGAAAGGCAATGTACTGTCACGGAAAGGTGAAGAGAAAGTGTTGTGAGGCATGTGCGTAAAAGACAAGCGATTATGAAGAAAAAAGAAAAATACTTACATGTTAAAAATCAAAGAAGCAATTTATATGTATATACCTTACTTCTTGTATCTGATGTAACGCAACTACATCGAATAAGAAAGGCAAGTCTAGTAAAAGCACTAAGTCGGGAAAAGAACCCTCCAAAGGTCCTCCACCATCCAAACTCCCTCCTCCGTCCAAGTTGTGTAAATCTACAAAGTGTACATCTCCGAAGTCTAATTCACCAAAGTCTAATTCTCCAAAGAAGTCTTCTTCTCTGAAGTCTAATTCATCAAAGAAGTCTTCACCAAATTCTAATTCTTCGAAGAAGTCTTCACCAAAGTCGAGTTCTCCAAAGAAGTCTTCTTCTCTGAAGTCTAAGTCTACTAAAAGCTCAAAGTCAAACAAATCTGATTCCGGAAAAAGCAGTAAATCTGGAAAGGCAACCTCTGCTCCTACTTTAAGTACCAGTCCTTCTGTTTCAGTCAATCCTTCAGTAGACCCAACTACTAGTATGATGCCGACTGTGTCTGATGCGCCAACTACATCGAATAAGAAAGGCAAGTCTAGTAAAAGCACTAAGTCGGGAAAAGAACCCTCCAAAGGTCCTCCACCATCCAAACTCCCTCCTCCGTCCAAGTTGTGTAAATCTACAAAGTGTACATCTCCGAAGTCTAATTCTAATTCATCAAAGAAGTCTTCACCAAAGTCTAATTCTTCGAAGAAGTCTTCACCAAAGTCGAGTTCTCCAAAGAAGTCTTCTTCTCTGAAGTCTAAGTCTAATTCATCAAAGAAGTCTTCACCAAAGTCTAATTCTTCGAAGAAGTCTCAACCAAAGTCGAGTTCTCCAAAGAAGTCTTCTTCACCAAAGTCTAAGTCTACTAAAAGCTCAAAGTCAAACAAATCTGATTCCGGAAAAAGCAGTAAATCTGGAAAGGCAACCTCTGCTCCTACTTTAAGTACCAGTCCTTCTGTTTCAGTCAATCCTTCAGTAGACCCAACTACTAGTATGATGCCGACTGTGTCTGATGCGCCAACTACATCGAATAAGAAAGGCAAGAAAAGCACTGTCGGGAAAAGAACCTCCAAGGGTCCTCCTCCACCATCCAAACTCCCTCCTCCGTCCAAGTTGCAAATCTACAAAGTGTACACTCGAAGTCTAATTCTCAAAGAAGTCTTCAACAAAGTCTAATTTCGAAGAAGTCTACTTCTCTGAAGTCAAGTTCTTCGAAGAAGTCTTCTTCACCAAAGTCTAATTCTTCGAAGAAGTCTTCACCAAAGTCGAGTTCTCCAAAGAAGTCTTCTTCTCTGAAGTCTAAGTCTAATTCATCAAAGAAGTCTTCACCAAAGTCTAATTCTTCGAAGAAGTCTTCACCAAAGTCGAGTTCTCCAAAGAAGTCTTCTTCTCTGAAGTCTAAGTCTAATTCATCAAAGAAGTCTTCACCAAATTCTAATTCTTCGAAGAAGTCTCAACCAAAGTCGAGTTCTCCAAAGAAGTCTTCTTCTCCAAAGTCTAAGTCTACTAAAAGCTCAAAGTCAAACAAATCTGATTCCGGAAAAAGCAGTAAATCTGGAAAGGCAACCTCTGCTCCTACTTTAAGTACCAGTCCTTCTGTTTCAGTCAATCCTTCAGTAGACCCAACTACTAGTATGATGCCGACTGTGTCTGATGCGCCAACTACATCGAATAAGAAAGGCAAGTCTAGTAAAAGCACTAAGTCGGGAAAAGAACCCTCCAAAGGTCCTCCACCATCCAAACTCCCTCCTCCGTCCAAGTTGTGTAAATCTACAAAGTGTACATCTCCGAAGTCTAATTCTAATTCATCAAAGAAGTCTTCACCAAAGTCTAATTCTTCGAAGAAGTCTTCACCAAAGTCGAGTTCTCCAAAGAAGTCTTCTTCTCTGAAGTCTAAGTCTAATTCATCAAAGAAGTCTTCACCAAAGTCTAATTCTTCGAAGAAGTCTCAACCAAAGTCGAGTTCTCCAAAGAAGTCTTCTTCTCCAAAGTCTAAGTCTACTAAAAGCTCAAAGTCAAACAAATCTGATTCCGGAAAAAGCAGTAAATCTGGAAAGGCAACCTCTGCTCCTACTTTAAGTACCAGTCCTTCTGTTTCAGTCAATCCTTCAGTAGACCCAACTACTAGTATGATGCCGACTGTGTCTGATGCGCCAACTACATCGAACAAGAAAGGAAAGTCCACTAAAAGCTCAAAGTCAAACAAATCTGGTTCCGGAAAAGGCAATAAATCTGGAAAGGCAACATCTTCTCCTACTGTTACATCTTCTCCTTCTCTTACTACAAGTCCTTCAGCGATCCCTACTACTAGTATGATGCCGACTGTGTCTGATGCGCCAACTACATCGAACAAGAAAGGCAAGTCCAGTAAAAGCTCCAAAAGTATTACGAGTCCGTCGAAAGGGAAACAAATCAAAAGCCCAAAAGGAAGTGATATGGTTCCTACTGGTTCTTCCAAAAGCTCTGAAGGAAGTGATAAGGTTGATTCTGGTAGTAAAGGTTCTAAGTCAGGAAAAGAACCATCTAAAGGTCCTAGTTGCGAATCTGTTAGATGCACAGTACCCAAATTAGCTCCAAATTTTTGTCAGAAGGGAGAAAGACCGAGAACTATTAAGGAAAAAGGTACATGTTGTACTATATATAGCTTTGAATGTGTACCTGTGTCTGAAGCGCCAACTACTTCGAACAAGAAAGGCAAGTCTAATAAAAGCAAAAACTCGGGAAAAGAACCTTCCAAAGGTCCTCCACCATCCAAACTCCCTCCTCCGTCAAAGCTGTGTAAATCTACCAAGTGTACATCTCCACCAACGATTGCACCAACGCCTGCTCCAACAAGACTGATACTGCCTGCTCCGTCCGCATCAAAGCTTCCAAAAGTTCCAAATTGCAAACTCATCACATGTAAAATGCTTGTGCCCCCACCCCAAGGGTTTTGTGAAAAGGGAGAAACTTTAAAGCGTATTATAGAAGATGGTAAATGCTGTCCTAGCTATAAATGCATAACAGAGAAGCCTTCTTTCTCTTCTTCAAAGAAGTCCTCCTCTCCGAAGAAATCTCCAAAGAAGCCTTCACCAAAGTCTCAACAAAAGTCGAGTTCTCCAAAGAAGTCTTCTTCTACGAAGTCTAATTCTCAAAAGAAAGCTTCTTCACCGAAGGGTAAGCCTACTTCTCCAAAGAACAAGCCATCTACTCCTTCTTCAAAGCCTTTACCTCCAATTGCCACATCAAAGGGACACAATATTTTCGATCATGAAACTTTTGACAAGCTATGTGTAGAAGCCAGATCTTACAAGTTCAGACTTGAGAACGGAAACATGAGAAGATGTTCCTACATCACCAAAAGGGATACCAAGGCTCGCCAAGACATGTATTGCAAGGGTGAGACTGCTAAAGAATGTTGCAAAGCTTGTAAAGTCAAAAAGTGCGAAGATAAGAGCGATTTCAAATTCCAACTCAAGAATGGTAAATCAACCACTTGTTCATGGTTTAAGAAGGGCAAATCAGGCAGAAGAAAGGCAATGTACTGTCACGGAAAGGTGAAGAGAAAGTGTTGTGAGGCATGTGCGTAAAAGACAAGCGATTATGAAGAAAAAAGAAAAATACTTACATGTTAAAAATCAAAGAAGCAATTTATATGTATATACCTTACTTCTTGTATCTGATGTAACGTATGAATAGAAGGATTTACAAATTTGAAATGGATTTATATGCGTTTAAGAAGGGCAAGTCACACAGAAGAAAGGCAAAGTACTGTAATGCAAAGGTGAAGCGAAAGTGTTGTGAGGCATGTGCGTGAACGATGTGAAGCAAGTTGAAGTAAGATAATATATGTAAAGTTATACCTACATTTCTTGACGTGTGATCGGATTCATAGATCGGATTCAGAAACATAGATTTTGGATATTGATCAAAATGGATATGTTGTTTCTGAATGTCATTGAAGGAAATAGCTTGTTACCTGCATCATCTACAATTGAACGACATTGAAAGAGCGATAATTTGTTGTTACTCCCCGGTATTGCTCATCTATTCTACAACACTTTTGAATTTTTTATTCATGACATTCATAGAGGCATATACATCTTTTACAGTGCACGAGCACTGCATTAAATCTTATCTTCAAGAAAGAATAGCATGATTGTTTGTTTTTGGCAGATATCCACATCGCCTTTAAGGATTTTGTCAAGTAGTACCTCAACCTGAAAGCGACTCAACATTCTCACATTCATCAAAAGCAAAATCAGCTACATTTCCTATGACCCTCTTTCTTCCTCATTGGAAATGGCTGAGGTATTCTTCATTCAGCCACACAATGCATACCCGATGTAGTTCACATTCTTGACCATTATTCAAGTTTTTGATCCATGTATTCACTTCTTGGTGCATGTCAAAAAATTCCTTCTCTGTCGTGGCTTCAATAACATCTTGGTGGTTTCAAATACGCCATCCAAACTAGATTCGAAATTCCACTAGTTCCACTTGTCATGGTGAGCATCTCTTGAATAGTAATGTTTCTGCGTTCATCTGCACCGGAAACCTCGGTCCATAGTTCTTCTTTTGGAAATACATCTCCAAGAGTGGTGTCAAGATTGAGAAGACCATCATCTATCAAAATCCCAATCAAGAGTGAAATAATTGATTAGATTGGCTGGAATAGATGCGTCCACATCTTCTCTTGTATAGGAAGCTACGACTTTGCCATGTTTAAGCACTAGCACTGTACGAATGTAAGGCTTTTTGCTAATGGATTCAAGCAACGTCTTATGTCCACTAGATTTGTTGATGTGTTTAACTTCTTTCAAATCTTGAGAAAGATCTAAAAGGTGACCGTTTGCTGATACCTGCGCAATACCGATCTCCCCTCTTCTTCATCATAGATAAGAAAACCTCTCAACTCCGTTGTAAAAGAGAGTCTTCTTGCCTTTGTACATCCTCACTCCAGGAATTAAGCGCCGCCATTCTTCTGTCTGCACTCTCATAGACTCAATAGACCTAGTGTTTTTTCTTGGTGTCCAAAAGATATGACCATATATCCATCCTATGATTAGGTAAATAGAAATCAAGGAAAGATTAGAGTCGAGTCCAGTCGTCAAAGGTGTCAGTTTATCAGTGTTCGGGTTCTCAAAATCTACTAACCGAACAGTGAAGAGAGAACTTAAAAAGTTTAGGAAAACTTGTGAATAGTCAATCTAATATAATTTGTTTGTTTTAAAAATAGAAAAGATTTTGAATATCTACCTATGTAAACTCCACATTCTATATTCATAGTAATTTTCTTAAAGTTAGTTTCGAATTAGATTTGAATTCATTTTTCAAACAGGCTCCCCCATCATCTCTGCAATGTATCGCTTTATCAGCTTGTGCTGGTCTATATCTGCGTACGGATTTGCTGCGAGATATTGTGCAGGAGTAATACCAAGTGCATTGGGAGCTTGAAAAGAACTGAGACCTTTCCGTCTTACTATTCCATAGACGATATCCTCAATCGGGTTGAATGAAGAGCAAGCCCGATGCAGTTCATATTCCTCATTCATGTTTATGTTTTTAATCCAGGTATTCACTTCTTCTGCATTATAATCGTTATCGTGTCCATAAAATGGAGAAGCTTCAAACAGTTTGGTTCTTCTAATAACATCTTTTCCAAGTTCAAATACATTCCTACCAATAAGAGTGTGTTGAGGAACATGAAAGATGATAAACTCAGAACACCAGTTAAATGCCCAATTACAAATCTCTCGACACGATGGCGGAATGAAAATTGAAGTCAGAGAAACACAAGATTGGAATGAATTTACACCAATAAACTCGAGAGTTTGCGAAAGCTTGACAAACTCAAGACTGATACAAGTACTGAAAGCCCCCCATTCAATTCTTCTGACAGTATCACTCATGATTACCTTCTCGACATTCTTACAACTCCAGAAAGTCCAATCAGGAATCACTCTAACTCCTGGTAGCACTATAATGACTTTCCACGAAAGCCTCTCTTCTCGATTGTAGATGAGAGGATTTGTTCCATCTCCTTCCCTAAGTATCTCTCCATTGTAAAATAGAGTCTTCTTTCCTTTGTACATCCTCACTCCGGGAATGAACCGCCGCCATTCTTCTGTCTGCACCCTCATATTTTCAAACTAAATAGGTAATCGAGAGAGAGCTGCTATCAAATCTACAGTACATTCAAATCATGTCTGTTGTTAGTAGTGAACTTTGCATTGCATGTATATATCGTTGTCGACGCCAGGCTGGCGCCAAGATCAGAGTGAGGTCTGTCCGTCGAAATTTTGTCGTCAAAAATCTAGTTTATGACTTTTCTCATGAAAATCTGTTCCGGAGTTTTTCATGAGAAGTGGCAAAATCCTCCACGATGGAAGCAAGTAATTACACTGAAATGTTTCTCTGGATGCCAATATCAAAAGTAAAACTTGTTCAATTTTTTAGTTCGATACCTTCATCAATAACTATAACATCCATAGAATATGAATCCGAGTCGCAACTAAAAAATTGATCAAAAATTACCATATATATGGTCAATAGAAAATTGTCACAACTGAATCTATTCCATATATGTACTTTGTTTGATACTTCAAAGCTTATTATTCCTTGTTTCTCTTTCAGAAATATTAATGTATAAATTTATGGTGTGAGTTGCTTCTGGAAGCATTTCAATTTTGTACTCAAAACAAATAATACCTAATCGGATCAAGCTACGTAATATGCCGTAGATACTCTGATATGGATATTTATAATCGGCTAAATGACCTGATCGTGTCATGATCTAGGCTATATTCTTATGATACAATAGCCCCTTCCGCGATAGAGTCTTGTTGAAGCAAAAGATACGGAGAAGCGTTGTGCTCTCTGTCGAGAAGCCAACGACCTCTTTTTAAGTAACTAATCTAATCACAATTAACTTACCCACTTAGATATCTTAGGCAGTGTTATATAACAGCCGGTGGATAGAATCCAACTACAACTACAACTACAACTACAATGAAGCTAGCGAAGGCCGCAAAGCACCTTAAGAAGCATACTGGCGAGAAGGAAGCTGGTATCACCGTGCAAATGAGGTTTGTTCCCCTCAAGTCTAAGGACGATGAAAAGGAACCAGAAACCGAAACCATTAGCGTAGCTATTGATGACAACGACCGTGTTGAGGGAGCCAACGAGCTCAAGTTAAAGGTCACAGTAATGACCAACCTCCACGGGCAAGGAGAGCAGTTCCTTGACAATCTCATCTCTTTGAGAAACGAGATCTTTGAATCCAAAGGCTGGGTCGACTATCAATCACTGCGCCAAAGATTGGAGCATATTGCTAAATTCCTGAAAGGAATGGCGAGTAAGACTCTACACAAGGAGTTAAAGGACGCGAGAACCAAGTTCTTAAATCATTGTGGAGTAGATACTTCACTACCCAATGCCAACATCCATAAAACCAATGAGCAAGCCTTTGAGACATGGCTTAAGCGCCCTAACACCTTGGTGGATGGGGCATGGCTTGAAGTAGCTGACATAGCAAACGCAAATGCAGTAGAAGCTGCAAGAGTACAAGCGTTCCTCGAGTATGAACGCGCCATCATGTGGAACATCGGAAAGGTTCTATGGAAGGACCACGGCGAAGCCTACAAGAACCATTTTTACTATTTCATGCATCAAATCGTGAAGCTGTACGCAATGTCGGTGGAAGAATATGATTATACGATGAAGATGTACGCAGAGAGGCTTAAGCTGATGCAGCCTCCAAGCTTTAAAAAGTGTAAGACTTATGCAGAAGCAGACTGGACGATCCAGGGAAAAGAAGTGGATGAAAGATGCATCCGTAGAGCAATCTTCCAAGGATTGCCTAAAAATTACCAAAAGAATTTGCGTAGTAACTACGAACAAGATTGGTGCCAGATGGATGAGGCCACATTTGTATCTGCAATGGCGGATTGCGAGCTTGAAGACAGAGCTGAGCAAGAGGATAAGAAAGCTGAAGCTGAGAAGAACAAACAAATCAACAAGAAAAGAGGCAACTCTAACCAGCAAGGTGGAGGAAAGCATGGAAAACATAACGACGGAAAGAAATTCTGTAAGTGGTGCAAGAAAGCGAAGAGCAAGTTCTTCGACAATCATAATAGTGATGATTGTACCATGAAAGACAAATGGGAGAAACAAGGAAAGTTGGGGAACCAGAAGGAACTCCACACCATTGAGTCCTTAGCGGCGACCCAAGAGAAACAAACTGCACTTCTTGACAAGCTCATCAAGAGAATTGACAGTGCTGACGACGATAACGGATCTGATTGATTACACCAATCCGAATCGAAGTCAATACCGGACCATGTCCTTCCAGCCAGAAAGGTCGGTAAAAGTAGAATAACTAAAATAAAGAAAAGTTTAAAGAAGTTTTCCTTTTCTAGTAAATTCGATAGAAAGATTTCTAGACGTTTAAATAAACGTAAACTAACAAAATATAATCCCTTGGAAGCTCCAAGAGATGCTACAGCAGTCTCGTTAGCGACTGTCTATAACCCAAATGACAAACATGAAGAAGTAAAGTCAAATATGTTGATTCTATTTGATGAAGGCGCTTCTGGATCGATGATCAAAGAAGAGATCGTACAAGATTTCCTGGAAGATTTCGGGACCGAACAAAATGTTGAATACATGACTGGAGCAGGATCTCTAGCATGCAATAAAAGAATATCACTTCAAGTAACCTTCGATGAATTCGGTGGTGCAACAAGAATTCATCATGAATTTGATGTCGATCCTAACCCAGAAGGGATAGGATATGATATGATCATTGGCAGAGACCTGCTAAATAAACTCAAAATCGACTTAAGACATAGCAATAAAACAATCAAATGGAACGATGTATTAGTTCCTATGAAAAGCTTCAGTGACATCTGGGAAGCCAAACATCCAACCAGACAAGAAATGTGAGCTACATTTCTCAGATCAGTAGAGCCGAAGGCTACACAAGAAGAAACAGAACGCGTCACAAAGATTTTGGACGCAAATTATGAAAAAGCAAACCTAGAAGAAGTTGTAGCGAGTGCTACATCTTTAAATAGAGAACAGAAGCGGAAGCTTCTCAAAACCTTAAAGAAATTTGAGTCAATGTTCGATGGAACACTTGGACGTTGGAAAACGGATCCAGTAAAAATACAATTAAAAGAAGGAGCAAAAGCGGTTAATTCCAGATGGTACCCAGTTCCAAAAATCAATAAAGAAACCTTTAAGAAAGAGCTAGAACTGCTTGTAAAAATAGGAGTACTAGAAGTAGTACATGAATCAGAATGGGGGACTCCCGTATTTATTATTCCAAAGAAGGAAGGAACTGTTAGATTTGTGACAGATTTCCGGAAGGTTAATGGACTAGTAGTTCGAAAGCCTTTTCCAATCCCAAGAATTGCGGATACCTTACAACAATTAGAGGGATTCACTTTTGCGACAGCATTGGATCTCAATATGGGATACTATACAATCCCACTTGCAGAATGTAGTAAAGATGTTACTACCATTGTTACTGAATTTGGTAAATTCAGATATACTTGTCTACCTATGGGAATGGTTGTCTCAGGTGACGTATTTCAGTCAAAGATTTATGACTTAATTGGCGACATTGAAGGTGTACGCACTTACATTGATGACATTCTTTGCATCGGAACAGGCACTTTCGATGAACACTTATCACAACTGGAAGAGATCTTTCAGCGATTTGAAAATGCAGGACTGAAAGTCAATGCTTCAAAATGCAGCTTTGGATTACAGGAGATTCCTTATCTAGGCTACATCATTTCAAAAGAGGGACTGAGACCAGACCCAAAGAAAGTACAGGGGATCGTTGATCTTCATAAACCTCAAACAGCGAAAGAGATGAAATCTCTTATCGGTATGATACAATTTTACAGAGACATGTGGAGACGACGCTCTCATATCCTATCGCCACTCATCGATGCTGCAGCTGGTAAGAAAGGTAAAATGAAAATTACTTGGACAGAAGAAATGGATGATGCCTTCATCCAACTTAAACAAATGGTAACTGAAGAAGTCTTCTTAACCTACCCCGACTGGAGTAAACCATTCGATATACATACCGACGCATCTGATAAACAGCTCGGTGCTGTAATAAGCCAAAATGGAAAGCCTATTGCATTCTTTAGTCGACGACTATCAAAATCGCAAAGAAATTATACCACAACTGAGAAAGAACTTCTCTCTATTGTTGAATGTTTGAAACAATTTCGAAATATTCTGTTTGGATATGAGATCAATGTCTACTCAGATCACAAAAATTTAGTTTATGAAGCAACCTTGAGTGAATCTCAAAGAGTTATGCGTAGGAGTAGTTTGGACCTAATATTATACATATTGCCGGTGTTGACAACATCGTAGCTGATACACTTAGTCGCTTGAGAAGCAACAATGTTGAGGAGGACGAGATTGAGTCCACCGACACTAAAATACAAGAATTATTTGCAAACAGACGAGTAAGAAGTATTCAAGCTGATTTCCCATTGGAGAAGAAGTTACTCCGTGAAGAACAACAAAAGGAATTGAAGAAAAGAAATTCCAAAATAAAGAAACTTTTAGATGAAAAGGATTCTGAATACAAAATCAAAGAACTTGATGGATTCGAGCTCATAATGTACAAGGACAAAGTATATGTTCCAGAAACCTTAAGAGAGAGCACTCTCCATTGGTATCATCATTACTTAAATCACCCTGGAGGAGATCGTCTAGGTAATACGATAAAAGAAACATGCTATTGGAAAGGACTTTCCAATCAAGCTAAAGATTTCGTAAAGACTTGTGAAGTCTGTCAACAATATAAAAAGAAGCGCAGATATGGAATTATACCTGCGAAAACAATAAAGGAATTAGTACCATGGAGGACGGTACATGTCGACCTGATCGGTCCATATTCAGTAACAGCTAAGCAGATACAGCCTGGCGGTGAAATCAAAGAAGTAGAGCTGAAGCTCACTTGTATGACGATGTTAGATCCCGCAACCGGATGGTTCGAGATCGCACAAGTACCATATTATAGTATTGACGAAGTCAAAGAAGATAAAGATGATTTAATTGACAAAACATCAGCTAGAATTAGCTTGATATTCGAACAAACATGGCTGAGTAGATATCCTCGACCAGAAGAAGTCGTTTGTGACAACGGCTCTGAATTTAAATTACATTTCATGACTTTGCTCAAAGATTTTGACATAAAGCCAAGACCTACCAAAGCGGAGAACCCGCAGGGTAACTCACCTGTTGAAAGAGTTCATCAAGTAGTACAAAATATGATAAAGACAAAACAGCTAGATAGCTATGAATTTGATTACATAGATCCTTGGGGACCTATCTTAAGTTCAGTTGGTTGGGCAGTACGAGCTTCGTACCACTCAACATTGCAAGCGACGCCTGCACAACTTGTATTCGGAAGGGATATGATGTTTAATTTATCCAAGGCAATCGACTGGAAAGCGATTACCGAAAGAAAACGCAAGCAGATTGCTCGCGATAATGAAAAAGAGAATGCTGCACGCATCTCCCATCAATATAAAGTCGGAGACAGGGTTCTTAAAACGACTAACCGTATCCTTAGAAAGTTTTCTAAGAAGAAGAGTGATCCATACCAGATCATCGCCATTCATACCAACGGTACAGTGACAATCCAGAAAGGTGTTACTCAAGACAGATTATCAATCAGACGTATTGAACCATTTAATGAATAGACAATTCATTTTTATTTTATTCTAGGTCACTGCACAGATTGTGGAGGACCCTGCCGTAGATACTCTGATATGGATATTTATAATCGGCTAAATGACCTGATCGTGTCACGATCTAGGCTAAAATTCTTATGATACAATAGCCCCTTCCGCGATAGAGTCTTGTTGAAGCAAAAGATACGGAGAAGCGTTGTGCTCTCTGTCGAGAAGCCAACGACCTCTTTTTAAGTAACTAATCTAATCACAATTAACTTACCCACTTAGATATCTTAGGCATAATACAAATTGCTACTTCTTCCTACTACTACCTTCAGGTAATTGGTTTTACAAAAAAGAAAATCACACACAACGAACAAAGATATTAATATATATCAATTGCATGAGTAAAGTTTACTACATATATTTATCTTTAGATCATCTCTTTTCCTTTCTGTATTCAAATGCATTTTTATCAAGCAACTATGTGTGTTGAGATGGTGTTGAGATTTTGTAAAATTGTGTTTTACTGGCACAGAGAATAGGATATGAGCTTATTTCATTTGCATCAAAATCTGTCGCATTTCGAGTGTTTTACTTAAGCCTCTAGATTTTTAGATTTGCGACTTTTTTACTCTGATCTTGGCGCCACCAGCCCGCAGTTGTTTTTAGTTCTTCTTTTACAGTTACAATCTATAACGGTTACTCGTCCAATCATAAAATGAAAAAAATCTTTTATATTAGTTGAAAGTACATATTCGACTACTCACTATATCAATCGAGCAAAAATATTTCAACATGATTTCTGGCATAAGAATTTCTTTCTAGAAAATCTACTTTACACTACAACATGCACGTGTCAAATACTCAAGCTGTGAAAAGAGTTAGAAGAATGTATCGTTTCATTACCTTGTGCTGGTCTACATCCGCATAAGGATTTGCCTCGAGGTATTTTGCTGGAGTAATACCAAGTGCATTGGGAACTTGAAAGTTACTTAGACCTCTGCGTCTAACTATTCCATATACAATGTCTTCCATAGGGTTGAATGTTGAGCACGCTGGTTTTTAAGATGTATATCAATAACACCGATACATCAATTTGATAATGTCCATTCGTCAGCCGTATCGAATCAAATACAAACTAGAAACCGATTTTTTGTGCATAACTGTCTCTCTCTCTCTCTCTCTAAGTAAAGTCTTAATCATCTAGACGGATTCATCTACACAACAGGGAGCATCAGTTATAAGATTCGAAAGTCTACATTCCAATTGCTCACGTCGACCATTTGATTCTTGCAATTTCTTTCCAATTCTTGACTCCATCTAATGAACTAGGATCCGTTTCAAATAAAGCCAACTCTGTCGATTCGAAATCTTCCGGATAATATTTCACAAACCTTGCAAGCGGTTTAGTAGAATATGCAAAAGATAAATGTGGCTCATTCGTAGGTGGTCGAAATGTATCTTGAAAATCAACATTGTCAAAACTATTCATAGCCATCCTTGCTTCAAAGCCTTTTTCATCATCAAATAGAATCTTACGAGCGAGAAAGATACTCTGCATGAATTTCTGTTCTCGTTTCAATATAGCAACTGTGGATTGATTCCATTGATACTCTTGTTTCTCTTGATTGTATCCTTCCACTATTCCTAAATCTTTATCAAATGTACATGGAATCGCTCCAAAATTTGAAAAAGACTCTTTTAAATTCTGAATGATTTGGGGAAGCTTATGAGACTCGACAGCTTGCTCGACATATCCGGAAGCAATTGTAATGTGTGGCAGAAATGTTGGCGTCTTGTCAATTTTTGCAAGTTCTTGAATCTCTTTTTCCAGTGGTTTATAAATATGCTTAGGTGGTATCAGCCATAGGGATACCTTCATCGTAGAAATAGTTGTACATTTTCAAATAAAAGAGTGTGTAGCTTTTAGATTGAAAATGGTGACTAGCTAGGGGAAAGCTAGAAGGTTCATTTTTGGTCAACTTGTCGTCGGGGCACAATGACGGGGGGAAGGAATAGAATAGCTAGGCACAATGCTACGTAGTAGCAGCACGATAGGATGTTTGAACAAGGAAAAAACAACGCACAACGGTTCAAATACAGAAAATGAGTCTTCTTCAAGGCTTGTGACTAGATCCCTCCCACTTCTACCCTGGGGTTAGTTTTCACATTGTATCACAATGAGGGTCCGCAAATTACTTCAAAGTGCGTCATCGAAGCTAGGCAATGGTTTAGATAGCCAAACAATGGAGGATATTCTGCATTCTCTACGACAAAATGATATGATGAATTGTATGCCTTATGTATGTACCGTGTTAAGTCTACTCGTCTTCTTCCGGACTTCTCTCCCCGGCAAAAACTGTATGCAATATAAATACATGTTTTTCATTCCTCTTGATCCGGGGAAAAACCATTAGTGCATATGAAATGAATCTTTGGATGAAGAATATTCTACTCAATGTAAATTTAACAGCTAGTCTAATACTTATAATTGTTATTAATTACAAATGAAAACCTACATTCAAAATCTTTATAGACCATCGTTGAGCTGTGCTTCTTCATCTTCTTCGATCCCATCACTATCTTTTCTCTCTTCACAAAGTTCCTCATCTTCTTCATGAAACTCATCTAAATCCAATTCTTGACTACTATTATTTCGTGTTGTCTCCGTGATACGATGATGAGCTTCATCCTCCACAACTCTTTGATAATTCCTATAAATATCTAAATTAATGTCATCTCCAAAACTAAAACCTTGTAGTGCTTTGTAACTTGATGATTTTGATGCAGTTTCCTGTTCTGTGGAAATTCTCTCTTGCTTTGGTATTTCTTCCTCCTCATTACATATTTCTTCATCTTCCAAGAATAAATTGCTATTGGAGTTGATTTCCTGTTTTGCATGTTGTGACTTGTCAAGTTCGTTGGAATTAGGTGACAAGTCAAATCTGACTCCTGTATATGTCACACTTGATGGGTTGCGATTTTGATTATATTTCTTTTTCCACTTCTTTTGTTTTTCAGATTCAATTAATGGTAACACATTCTCATCCGATTTGATACTAGAGTCATCAGTTGCATAGTTTTGCAATTGGTCCTGTTTTACCAAATTGAAATCATGAAATAGAATAGGATCTTGTGTATTCATTCCAAATAGTACAAATCTTATTATTCCAAAGTTTGATCCATCATAACTCAAATTCAAAGCATGACACTTGTGAGCAATGAAAATGATACAATTGAAAATTCCCTGTAGGGGGACGATGGAACTCGTGAAGATATGAAATGACTTGGAAATACTGGCGGCGTGCTTTAATCCACATATGAAAACTATATGTGTGAATGCATATACAGATATGTATACAGCAGCTTGCATTGTCATACATCTTGTTTCACGATGAAGTGCTCTAATTTGCCTACGACTGGCTCGTTTTGTTCGTCGAGTTTGTTGTCTCAATCTTGAGGATAGAGCGTATTCTTCTCTCTGTGCCCTTTCTTTTTTTGTAAAGGCTATGAATAGAGTGATGAAGCTCACTATGATAACTATGAGGTTGATAGATAGATAGGAAACGAATGCATTGATGAAGGAGAAGTATTGAGATACTGAAACTTTCTCGTCTTTCTGTAAATCAGAAGGAAACCCATGGGCTTCTTCCTCTTCTTCAGGAACGATGGACTGTAAAGAAGTCTCTTCTATTGCTGAATCTAGTGCATAAACTTCGCTATCCTTTGTATAAAGTATACAAGAAGCATCATATGGCGAAGGATTATAAAGCCTAAATGCTAGAGGCAAAGCAGAGCAAACTGCAGCAAATAAAATAGGACAGAGAACCAAAACGGGTTCGCAGTATTTCTTCATAGTCTCTATATGCAGTTGGAAACCCATCCAGCAAACGTAGAATATACAAAGGGATGCATTCATAGCAAACGTACACCTATAAAAATAAAAATTCAGTTAGTATATTTACCTTGAAAAGGCAAACAAGGGATCGACTTTTCTAGAAGGGCTTTTCTTAGCTGCCTTTTTCGTGTTGTAGATTCGATTCTTGATCGGAGTAATCTAGCTGCAAACATATAAAATGGTTTCATAAACTTACAGTATTCCAAAGTAGTAAAAGAATGCTTGTGTACTGCAATCTCTTCCTTCTTCTATTGTATCTGAATTTATAAAAGCAGAATGAGAAACACACCCTACAAAATTTGCAATGGCCATCGCGAAACATATCCGATGATATATGTTCGAGAGTTTCGTTGCCGACTTTAGTATCATGACTATCAGTAATAAACTGAAGATCGACGATATACATGATATTACTTGAGGTACTTTGGATGGACTCATTTTATTTTGATGTGTTAGGGTTAGGGTAGTATATTTTATGGAAAAAATCACTTCTTCTGTGTGAATGTGCTCGATGTATGTTTGAGAGAACGTTTCACCAACAAGCCTCTGTTTATTGTTCAAGTGACGTTCTCAAAGCGGGACAAGATTGATATAAGTGGATTGACCTATTATGACTATGAGGATGTTTTGAGAAAATGTTCAATCGTACCAATCGAGCGTGATCAAACAGCCTTTATTCGGTCCCGGGAAATCTTACTACGTACGTACAAGTATGTGATATGAATAATAGTGTTCATTACCTGTGCAGATTATGTTAGTCTATGTGGTTTTTGTTTTTTGTATCAAAATATCCAGAACCATCAGATAGCAATGCTGTATTCCATATTATGCTAGCTAATGATTTTAGAACCAAGAATCAAGTTGAGCCTTCGTTTTTTTTTCTGATCTCAAATTTCTATGCTAAAATTGAGGACAGCCAGTTAAGCATTGTGCTAAATTAAATTTACATTATTTTACGAGTCATCTTGAAAGGATTCTACATTTGATACACTGATTCCACTCTCATCAACAGCATTTTTTGCAGAACTAGGTGCAGTTACTGAAAGACTTGACTTATTTTCACTCCACTATCTACATCATCGCTTTCTTCATGAATCATGTTCAAGTCGGAAAAGCCGCCTAAATTATGACTCCATTTATCTTCTGATCGATAAGCTGGATTGCCTTCACTTAAATCTCCCAAACTTCCTAGCATTTCAACATTTAAACTGTCAAAGCTTTGCCCAGGATCACACACTTCTTGTTGATATTGGTATGGTTTAGAAGATGCACCATATGCTGCCCGACTACTCATACTTTTTACATTTTGTTGCTGCTGCTGTTGTTGTTGTTTTGAACGTTGATGTTGGAATTCATTTGGTACATGTCCACCCGATTGAATTACCATACGAAAAGCTCGAAGCCAAGAAACGGAAGTATCGACTCTTTGAATTTGTCGTAAGGCTGGCCTTGTAAAGATAAGTACATTGAAAGCACTACTTAAAGGATATGACATGGCTGTGAATATTCGAAACCAGCCTGGCATATTGTCCAAAGGTATACCCCTTTGAAATAAAATAGATGCGATGATTGCTGGAATTTGACATACAAACCAACCGGCAGCATACATTATGGCTTGTATCATTGTTTCCCTTAACAAACGTTTGCGAAGTTTGTATTGTTGCAATTGTTCTTCCGATGGATCATTGGGTTGATCGCCATATCTTCGATCTTTGGTTAATACAGCATGCACCAATCCAGCCATACTAAAGAAAATGATTAACATAGATGTAGCAGATACAGAAAAGCTCACGAGTGCAAAATATTTGACATAGGTTGCAATTCGTGCGTCGCATTCTTCTCCATATATTTCTGGTTGTTGATTGCATCCAGTGGGTGTATTCGCTGCGGCACAAAATGTTCCACTAGGATATGTATTGTATATACCTGTGGCTATACTTGAGCATGCACCTGATAAAGCAATGAATAGTATCATGACATGTATTTTCGTTTCGAAGCGTCTTGTAAAGAGTTCATCTGACATGCGCTTTGACACTTTGCAATAATAAAAGAAGCATAACGTAGCATAGTAGAGAATGCTTGTACTAGCTCCAAAAGAAAAGAAAGTTCCATTCAATACACATCCTGCACTAGAGTCGCTGAGTGCCCAATGAGCTATAGGGTCTGACTTTGTAACTAGGAAAGGTCCAGTGATGAATGCTAGTGAAAATAAAATATCGGAGAAACTAATGCAAAAAATGATTCTTTGATATGGGCTCGTCGTCTTCTTGAGGCTTTCTTTTAAAGATTTTCCTTTCTTTAGGGAAGAGAAAAAGGCTCTGCTTGCACTTGTGACGATCAGGACGGATGCTAGAAAGGAAATAAATGCACAGATGATTTGTGCAATTGCATATGATTTCCAGAGCCGTGACGGATGTGTCCTCAGTCCTTCTGAAGCTTCCTTCATCTTTCTAGAGAAAAAAAAAAGATGTAGTATATATATATATATAAAGCGTCCGGTGTTATTCGGGCGAAATGCAAATGTATTTGGATGTATGTTCCGTGTTCTGTAGTGTTGACGTTGTTTGACGAAGAACTTTGGACATCCAATTAGTGTATCTACTTACGTTACTACTTATGGTACTCGCCTTCCAGTCTGTTGTAAAAATGTTTCATTGGTTGAGCTCCTCGGATAACTAAAAAATAACCGCTTCATAAACCCTCACGAATCGATACACTAAGAAGAACGCCTTCCTGCCGTAGAATTGGTTTTATGTTTTTTTTTTAAATTATTTATATTTTTCAAATATTTCTATATTTCAACATTGTTCAGAGAAATAATAGAGAATATCTAGAATAATGATGACAAGATTCAGAACAGGAATAAAAGAAAATGACGCTTTTACTCTTGCGAATTAATTTTTATATAAAAAGATAGGATAAGTATTTGCAATTTGGAAGCGAAGCAAGTCAAAATGTATAAGTCTTTAGACGGTGTTCCCAGTGTGAAATGGTAATTTTTAATATAAATTGTTGACGGTGTTTACAGCAGTTTCAAGTTTTAGTATGTTACCACCCAGCTATGCCACTTTTATTACTGCAGTATTGCAATGCTATTTTGCCAACTAGGTTTCTTTTCTACCATTATGATAACTCTCGTTATCTTACTGCTGTAAATATTATGCACCACATGTGATATAGCCTGATATTCTACTACTACTTCACTACTACTCAAAGACAAGATATTCGTACCAACTCAATTACCAATAATTCTATTTCAACTTTGCATATCCAACAAGCTCATACGACTCCCCTTCAGCATCATAATCAAAAGGCCTATACCAAACCCTCCCTTGAGCGCTCAACAGCAAATCTTGATTGATCCCAAAAAGAACCTTACCAATACTTTCTACAGTCGGCACCTCCCTTGCAAACGTTTCCTTCATTTGCATAATTTTATTATATTCCTCAATGGATTCTTTGAATATCAAGAGTTTACGAAATACATTAGTGGTAGCTTGCATATCCTCCAATGATTTCGATTGATACGAGTAATAATTTTGTAAATCGAGTGTATACTCTTCCTGCGTCTTTTTGAATTCCTGCAAAGAATTTTGATGAAGCATTGAAAAGGAAAGGTAAACATTTCCCGCTGGAAGAATAGCATCATTTCTCTCTACGTTTTGAAATAAATGAAAGCCTAACACTAGTGTCCCTACAGAGTTGTCCTTGTTCCAAATCATTTGCCAACTTGCATTTTCAAAAGAAACAGATTGTACTCCTTGTAGAGAAGAATACGTTCCTTCCTTTAGTATCTTGCATTGATGGACATCACTCGAGCACTCACTTTGAGAAGAGAGTGGTGTATAGAAATACTGACCGTTGCAAGCAGTAGCAACAAGACTGGTTTCATTCCATAATTGGAATTTGAAATTTTGAATGCAGAGTCGAGAATAATTTGGATTGAATCTATCATCGATACATTCTGGAATGTCTAAATCTACATTGAGGATAATGTTGGATTGAGCTTTGGAATATTCTTGTAGCTTTGGATGTGCAATCGCAGTAGGTTTGTCGGTGCTGAGGGAAGGGACGAGAGAAGAAAGAGATGGCATTCCATTTGGAATTCCTAAAAAGGCAGAAGCAAGACTTGCTTTGTATAGAATCGAGAGGAACGGTAAGAGATACTTGATCATCATTTGAATTGAAATTGAGTGAGCGATGGCTTCTTGGTCAAAGGTATTTTTATGCAATCGATTGGATGCAAACTCTTGTTCTGATGTTTCAATTTGAAAAAGTTTTGATGCCGAAGAATTTTTCTCAGATGAGAAGCGTTGAGAAAAGGCCTTCTGTCAGATGACGCTCCTTAGTGCACCAAGTCGATAGGGATATGAAAATCGGAAGAGCATTGGATACTATTCAAATGAATTACGTATTAATTTTTGTAAAAGAACAATAAAGACAAAAATAGTTCACTGGTAGAGTTAAAACTATTTTTATACATAATATATACAATAATGGCTAGAGGAGTTACTTCAATCTTTTCTCTTCCACCTCTCATTTACCTGGCTGTTTGTCAATTTCACTAAATACAAGCTCTGTCTTGGCCTTATTCATGGCATAAAACTTACCACTCTCACTTCCTTTCCCAACATCATCAAACAAAAGACGCATAGCAGCTTCAACTCCTTGTTTAGGAGTTTGTGCACCAGTTTCTTTAATATCTTTTCCCTTGTATCGATCCATTTTCAAAATCAAATCACTATATACAAGTCCAGGATCGACGGAATTGATTCGTAAATTTGGATACTGACGTGATAATAAAAGCATATATGCATCTGCAAACATTTTAGCTAATCCATACATGTGAAAATCAGGAGCAGCAACTGCAAACGGTCCGCCTGAAAACCCAATCTCTTCAAAGGCTGTTGGTTGATCTTGTTCCTTTACAGTGTCGCAAATGTTCAAACATTTTTCCATCATGGTTTTAATTTTGTCCCAAGTCAATGCAGGATCTTGTAGCAATTGTTGATGATCTGTACTTGCATATTCATGCATGAGAGGTCCTAATCCACTCGATACGACAATCATTCTTCCATCATTTTGCATGAGTGGTAACAGACCATCCAACACTCGATAGACACCGGTAGTGCATACATTTAATAATTCTGAAAGTGGATATCCCCACAAAATACCAGCATTGCTTACTACTCCGTATAATTTCTCATTGCCTAGAATTTCCTTGACAGATTCAATAGCTTGTGATACAGAAGATGCATCTGTCACGTCTAATTGCACCACATGGATTCGGTTACTGTCACATACTTTTGATAATTCTGTAGCAGCTGCTTCACCTCTGGATAAATCTCGACTACAGAGAAACACACATGTATCGTCGTGTTCGGTTAAAATGCGTTCGCACAAAGCATATCCTTGACCCTTGTTAGCTCCAGTGACTAGTATTGCTTTTTGTGGCGATGACGCTGCAAACGCTACGACTAGAGATATGCACGAGAGGAGAGAAAGTAGTGTTATGTATGAAGTTGTCATTTTAGATTGAAAAGAAACGAACTATGCCAAAGATTTGCAAAGCAGTTGGTCTGTTGTTGCTCATTATTGCCTCAGCAGTAAAATGTAAAATGCGCGGCAATCAAAGATTTTGTCGCAGAATAGGCCATTTTCAGTTACTAATGTTTGCTTCTCATTTTGTTTCTTCCCCATTTGAGGAAAACATGATTTTTTCTATTATTTATTTATTCATTTATTCTGCAGTGCTTTTGCATTTTAATTCTTTTGCAAATAAAGTGTGCAATCAAATTTCTATTTCTATTTCGGTAGATGTCAAATTTTGAAAAAGTCGTATAGGCTATTTCCATCACATTTTGAGTTCTCAAAATCTTTCTACTCCCGTATTTGTCCAATAAGTAATGAAGAATCCATAAAAATCTTGTTCATTCTCTCAAGTTTACGCTTTTGCATCATAATTTCCAAGTCTATTCAGCACATAATAGACAATTCCATGAGCAAAGTCGAAGTCCAGAGTAGTCAACCAAGCAAACAGATAAAGATCATATGCGCTGGTCTTGGACGCACTGGAACATTAAGTCTAACAGAAGCGCTTCAAATCCTAGGCTATAACCCCTACCACTATATTGATTTCAACCATGCCTCTGCATGGGAAGAATTTGTAGATGGCAGGACATCTCGTGATAATTTCTACACTACAAATGCAAACGACATTATTGATCTCATACTTCACGATGGCTATGATGCTGTATTGGAAAATCCAACATGTGAAATCTTTGAGGATATTTTGAAACGTTTCCCTGATGCAAAAATAATTCTTACCGAGAGAGATACTCCTGAGAAGTTTGAAGCAAGTTGGAAAGTTTTAATGGATACTATGCTCTTGACAGAGCTGCCCTTTTCTTGGAAGTATCCTTCCTTCTTTCAATGGATTCCACTTTTTCGTATTCTCAAGAAAGTAAGATGCTTCATGGGAACTACACATTTGAATTTAAATTATGGTGCATTGACTCATGGATGGAGACAGAAACCAAATGGATGGCTTGCAGAACAGTATGTGAAACATAATAAATACGTCATGGACCATATTGACAAGAAGCAACTGTTGGTTTTCAATGTGAAGGAGGGATGGGATCCTTTGTGTGATTTCTTGGATTGCCAAGTCCCGAAAGATATATCGTTTCCTCATAGCAAGGTAAATGATGCAAAAGCATTGAGACGGATGAGGCGCATATTTCAAGCATCTGTTTATGGATGGATACCTCTAGGTATCTTGACTGTAGCTGGGCCGTATTTCTTCTTTCGGAGAAGTGAAATAAAATAAATAGCTTTCTAAAGAGATTGTCTACCAATATACGCAACAGATCTTCCATACTTGCAAACTATCTTCTGTCTATGTCTCTCGATAACTTCAATATTCCTCTTCCTTTCGAAAATGACAGCAGGCATGTAAGCAGCTATCACACTGAAGCTATTTTCGAAAGTCAATATTGCCCCTTTGACACCAACCTCACTTTCCATGATAAGTTTCAGAGCTATACCTTCCGGTGTTCGGGTTTGCATGAAGTCTATTGCTTTTTACTTCGATACAGTCTAATCATATAATTTTCTCACAATGGTAATTAGTTCTATCGCTGGAAATTCCGTAGAAGAAGAGAATGCTCAAGCGTCTAGTCCTCTTTTTGATTCCGAAGGGAATGGAGATAAGGACAGATCAGATGAAATAGAAGAACTTGAAGTTGATGTGAACTTGCATATGCTCGCAACTCATTCCATTATCTTTGATCCTTGTCATCGCCGATCTCATCTTCGACTAGGGATATCACTGTTCGTCCTTTTAGTGCAAATATTTGCAGCAATGCAATTAACATTGGATCTCTTTCATCCTAAATGTAGTGTTCACGATGATTGTCCAATTGGAACTTATTGTGGATATCGCAAACAAAGATTCAATTCCATTGTTTCGATTGTGGCAATGGATTGCAAGATGGGCTAGGAGAACAGTTGTTGAAAAAATATATAATCTTGAACTACACACATGATTTCAATGAAACAGTTGTTTTCATAGATACAGGGTTTATTTCTCGAAATGTCTCATGCCTTAATCAGCTCAGAGCCGACAGAGAAATCAGTTATCCATGGTCTACATCGAAAATGCATCCATGGGATGTTCACGATCACTCAAATATCCGTGGAGAAGGATATAGAATTGCAAATATGTATCAGCATGGGAATTACGCGCATTATATTTGCACAATTGTGCATCATTGTATGCAGACAAAAGTTTTCGAAGACAAGTGTGATTTTGTTCGCATAAACAGAGACTTCTTAGATTTCACCTCTGGCACATTCTTCTTTTTTGTATCGATCTTGCTAGCCACAATCATTTATAAGGATATCTCAGCTTCGAGGACTGAAGAAAGATATCTTCGTTTGGCCCAAAAATACAACTATGAAAATGCTGCTAAGAAATCCTTTATGGTTTACATAATGACGAGTCTATTGATTCTCCGACGACTTGGACTGCCTGTGTTAGTTGTTCAAGCTGCCATTTCCCTAATGGCTGTAGATAAATAAATAAGCGTTATACAGTTAACCTATAGAACCGGTTCTAGGATCAGTAGGTAGTACTGCCACCCGGCCCGCAAAAGAGTGGAGTGGATTTTGTAATCTGCTGCTCCGCAGCATGATTGGAAAAATTCCGGAAGGAAAGTGTTATTGGTGACGGATTACTGAGAGAAATGTGTTGTGATAAGCGCTGGTCCTACGAATTTACAAACCAGTCCATATGATTTTAGCCAGTTCCGACGGAAGACTTGCTAAAGAGTGGTATGTGTGAGTGAATAATGTTCGAAATGCTGGGATAGAAGGATGGCGCTTTGCAAAGATTACTTCCAGTTTGTCAAGTAGATTTTCCCTGGCAGCACGATAGTCGGAGTCCTCTTTCGATGCATGGTGGCACTCATTTCTAATCTGCCATCGGTTTAGACTAATGTGGAGAACATGACATAGCAATTTCTTGGTCCATATTTTTGCAGAAAGGTGCTGCGGTAACTTCTCATCAGAGGCTGCTGCAAGCTGTGCGTAATGAGATTCCATTGCTGCTTTCCATTTGTTGCTCAGATTGCCCAGTAAGAAGTGACTCCAGCCGATCTCTTCTTGATCACAATAAGCTTCGAATGCAAGTTCTTCTTGTTCAGATTCACCGCAGAAGACTATTGGGTTACCATGGCAGAGTACCGAGCGAAGCCCCAGCAGAATCATATGACAAATTGGCTGTGGAGTCTTGTACCTCTTTAAGAATCTGTCGAGCCGACGGAGTTCAGTGTTGGTTTTAGAGTATCCAGGTTGGCAAGGACAATGGAGAAAATGGTGCTTGTCATCTATGTCTCCACAACCAAGTGGGCAGCTGTCGTCCTCCAATTCGAAGTCCTCCTTTCCATTTGATTCGAATATATTTCTGCGCTCTCTCGTGTACTGCTATCCATACCGCAGCTTGAGGACATTTGTGCGTACTTGCTGGGAGAGTCCCTTGAGATAAGCCTCCAGCGAGTCCCAGTCGACTTTGGAGAAAACATAATCCATCCATTCATACTTAGTAAGTAGATATCTCTTCAGTGGTTTTCCAGTAATTGATTTTCTAAGCGTGGCTGCCACGTTGGAGTAGACAATCACACCGTCTATCTTTATCTGGAAATCTTGATCTTCAAAGTCGGGGACAGGAGGTATTGCACTTGTTCCATCTCTGACTGCATCAGCTCGTTTGTCCATCCGTACATTCATCTGTGCTTCATATGGAAGTAGATGAAAAGGAGTCTTGTCGTCCTGATGAGATTTGACATGTGCTGTGACAATCTTCAAAGGGATGTCCTTCCTCGCCATAGCCATTAATTCCCAGGAGTCTCTGTCTGTAGCATCTGAACCAGCGGATGCTGGGAAGGAGGGTGTGAGGGATAACCGACGAAGACTTTCCGTATTGTCGTATCTGAAAATGAGTCGGGAGTCTGACGATTGTATGTTGTATACCACTATTGCTGCTTTGAGGATATTCAAGGCTGCCACTATCGAAAAGCTTTCAGGTCTGAGTGACACGAGGCCACTGCTGTTGCTACTGGTCTTAGCTCCGCCATGGATCCCCAATGACTTTGAGTTCTCACAAATTGCTGGTTTGATCGCGTAGTAGTGTGCACCTTTACCATTCTTGACTGTGCCATCGCCGAATATTTCAATATCCTGATCGTTCTCCAGATATACACGAATACTATTGATGTCGCTTTCGTCCCACTCCGTACACTCTTCACCCAGGATATCTTTAATGTGCTGTGGCTGTCTTGACAAATATTCTTCAACCGAAGGGGGTACACCATCTGGCTCTGTGGTTGGAATAGGTTGATCAGTCGGCCTGAGTGTAGTGAGTACTTCTCTGTCACCAGTGATGAATGCTCCTTGAAGGCATTTCTTCCAAGCATCAATCGCTGTTACATTTGGTCTTTCTCGCATTGGATAAGACTCCGTGGTCTCGCATCTCTGGTCTGCTTCATAAATACACTTATCAATCTTTCCATCCTCATCAATAATGTCACTGAGGAACGTACATTGAAGGAACAGTCGTACCTCGTTGGCATTGTGCAATTCATTTGATGTGATTCTTTGAGGCGTGTTTCTTCTCCTCTTACGAAGGGAAATGAATGCGTCCATGAGTGACTGATCATTGGCTTTCGATGACATTGGATCCCAAAAATGTTTACTCCGCAGTTCGATGCCATACTTATGTACCTTCTCCCAAAGGAACATGATTTGTGAGTTCTGCATGCGGTAGTCAAAGTCAGATGGAGGGAGTGCGAAGAATTGAGTTGAAGTGCCGAGGAATCTCTGATGTGCTGCGATTAAATGCACAAACTGTTCACCAATTATATCCATTTTGCGAATCGATGTCATCATGTCTACTAGTTGCAAAACGAATTGTTCTACTTTCACATCAATGATTTGATTGCCTCCGAGAGCATATGGACCGTGGACCACGGCTCTTGGAAAATTACGATTGAATCCCATCTTAGGTAGTATCGCTCTGAGGAATGGGCTTTGCAGTTGATCACACTCTTTATCCGTGAATGTTGTGTGATGTAATGGATAACTGATAGTAGGCTTGTAGCGCGTTGAATATAGGAGATGAGAGTCATTCCTGTCCAACGTGCAGGTGTGAACCTTGGAGGCCATGCTTTTCATTTGCTTTACTCTATGCTTGTACTCGTCTCTCCAATTCCCGTTGCCTGCTGCTCTAACACCGAGATATCTTTCTCCTTCATAAGGCTCTATTCTACGGATATTAATTCTAGCTGCCTCTTGATCGAATGGTTGTAAGCTGATGTCACCTGGTTCTTCCTCGATCTTCTTCAGCACAACCTTGCTTCTCCCTTTTTCAAATATAGTTTTGTAAAGTAAGAAGACAATAACACATTTGTCAATAGCCAAGTCTCCACCTGATGCGTTGAGTAAGTTCTGCCAGAGTTGTAGTTTCCTCGTCACAGTAGGCACCGCTGCAATAAAACAGTTACTTGACAGTAGTACAAAATGAATGATGTCATCGATGAATGCATTTCCATCTCTAGAGATTGTGTCACTACCATTCGGGTGTTTGAATTCATATGACTGAGTTTCCCTTGCGAGAATATCCTTATTCAATCCGTTGGTATCGTTTCCATGCTGTGGACCATTCCCCGAGCCTTGTCCTATGCCACCATAGTTCCTATTCTTCTTGTCGAATTTGAGGCTCCTCTGGTGAATGGCTGTAGAGCCAATGAAGCCCACACAGATTTTGCTCAATGCTCTCAGTGTAGCATTTATTCTTGAAGCTGATGATTTTATTGGCACAATATTTGTACCAAATGGGAAAATCAGCAGCATCAAGAATGCTTACGAGGTATTTTACAAAAAACATACTGTATCTCTCAAGAAGCTCAGAGCAGATTTCATTGGAGATTATGTAACTGCTGTATTGAACGGTCTGATGTTACTATTTGGCGTCTTCAACATTGAATCTGTCGCTCGTATTGGATCTTTCACTGCAAAAATGACAGGATTTAGTGAATATACCTCAGGTTACTCTTGCTATGATGTAATGATTGGAATAGCTTCTCTGGCGTTTTTGACATTTCTAATCATCGAATTAAGTCTGGCTATTGTTAAAACTTGCGTACAGGAATATTCTTGTTCTAGCATAAGATGTTGGGACGACATACTAAACCATCTGGCAGCATTCACTTTAGGTCTTTTAATGACAAAATTTTGTTTCACAGTCCAAGGGCTTTTGGAAGAAAACTGGTTTGAATTCGTGAAGATACTAGGGTCCGTATTCGCAGCTTATGTGTTGCTAATATATCCGGGTTTGTACTTCTCACATATTTTTGTAAACGACCCCAGATGTTGTAGGTTTAAGTGCTGGCCTAAGAATGAGGCAGAAGAGGAGGAGATTGACGCATGAGCTTTTCTCTTCGAACTCTACTTCACATTTTACTTTTCATATTTACATCACCTCGAAGAAAATCATCTCGATAAAAATAATGGACCAATAGATAAACAAAGTGATTTTTAAACTCCAACGAAGTTTATATTTTTTCAATTGTAACACGAAATCAAATTTGAATAATCCCAAGCCGATATGGATGACATTGGATATTAATGACGTCATAAAAAATGCATCATATGATTCCAGAAGCACACACACAGATATTTGTTGCTTTCATTACATTTTCTAAAATGAATGAATCTACAGCAAAATCTAACTCTCACCACGAAAGGAACAGCAGCAAGAAAAAGATTGCTCTTGGACTTACCGCTGCATCTTTCGTAGCAACTGTAGGGCTTATCAGTCCATTCATAACGATGCAACTAAGATCATCTCTACCGTACATGGCAACACCTCGACGAAAAATCTTGGCAGCTCTCAAGGAAATTTCAAAACGAAAAGAATCTCAAAGTAGTGCACCTAATCAACAGTTTAAATATTATGATTTAGGAAGTGGAGATGGAGAAACAGTCCTTGCTGCAGCTAGTACGGGATGGAAAGCAACAGGTATTGAATTAAATTCAACATTGTGGGGCATCTCTTCTCTAAGACGATTATTCTCTCCTTTGTCTATAAGATCTAGGAGTGCATTTATTTATGGTGATATATGGAAAAACTCAATTCGTGATGCAGATGCCGTCATGATATTTGGTGTAAAGCCTCTCATGCCGGCTATCGCAGAGAAAATTGGAAACGAATGTGATCCTGGTACTTTTGTCATGGCATATAGATTTCATGTACCTATTTGTAGTTCAGAGCAAGTAAATGAAAAAGGTGAAATACGTGATGGATCATTGGAAGCAGATTTAATTTACGATGAAGAAGAAATGAGGATATATCAATTAAGAGATAAGGTCGATAAACGATGATTATAGTGAACTATAATAAAATTATTGATCTGGCAAAGCTTGTATTCCTACGGTGTAATCTAAATTGAAAATCTCATGATACCATTCATTTGGCACATAAAGCACTTCTCCTGGTTGTTGAATACATTTATGTGATGACAAATCTCTATAAAATCCAGGATGAGTATCGATAACGCCCTCCAAGTCCTCACTGTTCGACATGTACCACTTTTTTCGACCGGTTAGAAGCATAAACATTGCAGGATTATGTTTATGCATTCCTATTCCAAAGCCTTCCGATGCAATCGTCAATGTAAATTTCTTTTCTATAGGATCTGATTTGGATTCATTAGGAAAGCAATCACACAAAGGTTTCAATTCCGATATGAAATCAGAAGTCAACTCCTTCACTGGACTAAAAACAATTGTACCACAGTCATTCTGCATAGATCCATGATTTCGTATATCCCATGCATCATCGAGTGACATTGGCATCGAATTTGTAAAGCCATTCTCAATCAATGTTTCTCGATTACCAGTTCGTACCGTCGTATCACCATATTTGTCAATCATCAATTGTTTCCTTGTCAATATTGAATTTTGCAACTCATCTGACAACACATTTGTGATTATAATTGGTTTATCCCATGATATTTGATCAATATTCGCAATGTCAACCCTCTCCACATTGTCAAATTCCAATAATGTTGGATCTCTCTTGAGTTGCGACTCCGTCGGTGAAGAGATGACTTCAGTCAACTCACTATCTGTATTGTGCCTAGGTTGAATCAATTCACCATCAGGATTGGGTAAAACATTTAGATGCAATGTACGTTCTTCATCTGGAATATTACGCCACAATTCCAATGCTTCATTTTCATCTATTGAAACTTCCTCCTCTTCTTCTGTCGTAATTGTACATGTTGTATCTTTTGTAGCCCATTCGCAGCTCTCGTCTGAGATCAAGTTATTTAGTTTGTCAAATATAGCTTCCGTGGATGTAGGTACATCATTATCATTTTCCTCATCTGGATACACTATTATCGTCAGTGCATCATTTTGTGCTGAAGAATATTCATCTTTCATTACTGTAACATTTGAATGAGATGTTGAAATGTACTCAGCAATTTGTTTCTCGATTGCAACAGTGTCCAGATTGCTATTGCCAACATGTGTAATTGTAAACATTGAATACGACATTGTAAAGTATTTTGAAATGCATTAGAATAGTTTTATATATCTTTACTTTTTGTTCCATTTTCATATCGTAGGATGGGTTTTTATATGGAATGAATGGTTCTCAGCGGCTTTGACAATGACACGAGTCATTTAGTCAAATCTTCAATAATTATTTCTTGCTAGTAACTCGCTCTGAATATGAATATTTTTATGATTCCAAAAAAATTATAATGCACTCTCCAACAAAGTGTATATATTGAACGCAAGAATGATAAGAACAAATTGAAAGAAGTATCAAAAAATGAATATTGCAATGACAGGTAAACAAACGGTAAATGCGCGGAAAAACTCGGTCTGATATGTGAACGGACCTCATTTTTCTTTTTTACAAGACTAATGAAGCTCATAACTTTGGCCGATGCTGCTGCTGATGCAAACACAAAGCAACTCTCACAATCAGCACATCATCACACAAACATCGTCAAGTCTTCTACGAAACAGTAGAAGATTCAAATAGTAAAACTGAGGATTCCAGTAGCATTCATGTCAGACATTGCAGCAGTCGTCGCAGCTGCAGCTTCCAACCGAGGAATCGGTGCAGGAGGAGATCTCGTACGTATCTTATCCTAGTCTCTATATTCACCTATACACATGATATTATGAATATACTCATTCTTCTATTCAATTCTAGGTATGGAGACTTCCAGGAGACATGGCACACTTTAAACGAGTAACTTCTGTCCCTCCATCTCCTTCTCAAACCAATGCAGTCATTATGGGACGTAAAACATGGGAATCTATTCCTCCAAAATTTAGACCACTGGATAATCGTCTCAATGTCATCTTATCTCGTTCCTCTTATACTTGTGAAAATGAAGATGTCTTGGTATGTTCTTCTCTAGAAGAAGCCATGGAAAAACTCAAAAAGATGGAGAATACGGGTAATGTATATGTGATTGGCGGTGGACAAGTTTACAAGGAATCTCTTGAAAGTGGCCTTGTCAAAAAAGTGATTTATACTGAAGTGAGCAATTTACCTTCTGTAGAGTTTGATACATTCTTTCCAGAATTAACAGAGGACGAATGGGAATGTAAGCCTTATCCTGGTTATGAATGTCAGGAAGAAAAGAAGACGGTGGGAGATGCAAGATCGGATACTATCGTCAAGACGGATAAAAAGACGGGAGTTACCTATCAGTTTTTGGAGTTTACTCGTAAATCACACAAGAAGCAAAAAATCGACAAGGAAGAAGCGATTGAAGAAGGGGCACATGTCAATCCGGAGGAAATGCAATATTTGGAAATGAGTAGAGATATTATTGAGAATGGAGTACAGAGAGGTGATCGTACTGGAACAGGTACTTTGTCGAGATTTGGTACGCAAATGAGATTTAGTTTGAGAGATGGGACTTTGCCTCTATTGACTACCAAAAGGACTTTTTGGAGAGGCGTAGCTGAAGAATTGCTTTGGTTCGTTAGTGTAAGTCATGCTTTGATATTGTCTAGTACTTCTCATGAAACCGAGTTCAATATTCTCACCTCTATTCGTCATCCCAGGGAAACACCAATGCAAACGATCTTGCAGCAAAAGATATTCACATTTGGGATGGAAATGGTTCACGTGAATTTCTTGATTCACGTGGACTTGGACATCGTGAAGTAGGAGATCTTGGACCAGTCTATGGATTTCAATGGAGACACTTTGGTGCAGAGTACAAGGATATGCATACCGACTACACTGGAAAAGGAGTGGATCAACTTGCAGAATGTATTGACAAAATCAAGAATAATCCAGAAGACCGTCGTATCATCATGTCTGCTTGGAATCCAGCAGATTTGAATGCTATGGCACTACCTCCTTGTCACATGTTTTGTCAATTTTATGTGGATACCAATAAGAATGAATTATCTTGTCAAATGTATCAACGAAGTGCAGATATGGGACTAGGTGTTCCTTTCAACATTGCTTCGTATGCTTTGCTAACTCACATGATTTGTCAAGTGACTGGAAGAAAACCAGGTGATTTCGTTCATACCATTGGAGATGCGCATGTATATCTGAATCATGTTGATGCTTTGAAACAGCAATTGGATCGTCCTCCTAGAGCTTTTCCAAAGATCAAAATCAATCCTGACAAGAAGAATATTGATGACTTTGAATACAGCGATTTTGAGGTAATTGGGTACAAGCCTCACAAGACAATCAAGATGAAGATGGCTGTTTAAGATTCAGATTTTGCTTTTAAATACAATATTTAATTGGGATAGTAATGTAGTAACAAAGTAAGAAGGACTCTTTTTTGACAATTTCTTCATGCAAAGTTATCTTTCACAACGCTTTTGTTCCTTTGTAAGAAGAATATCAGACTGACTCGTCGAATAATTGAAACGTGTATTTGCTGTTCAAATTAATGAGCGATATAGACTTTTATTTTTTAAATCTTCACCACAATTGCCAACTGGTCTACAATCTACTTATTGAAAGTACATACACAACGTGGCATTTTTATTTCATTTTCAAAAAAGGAAAATGTAGAAATACTTGCCATATCGGCTTGGTATTTTACATAGCATTATCCCTGACGATATGGGGTTTATGGGATGGTTGCAAAGCCAAGCAAACAACAGATGAAGCACTACGTACTCAACTTCAACTCAGATCACGTCGTCGACAACAAAAATGAAAGGAAAAAAGACAAACGAACAACAAAAGAACAGAACATGATTGTCACAAGTGCATTGGCTTGATCCATCATTGTAACATAGCTAAGTAAAAATGAGTAACAAGTTTACCTGGGAAGAATACAATTTGCCAAAACTCGTACCTACTTCATCAGAAGAAAAACAAGTGCAAAAGGACCTATGGGAAGAAGAAGAAGAAGAAAAGACATGTAATTCTTCTGATGATGAAAAAGAACAAAATTCTTTGAAAAGTTTTACAATTCGTCATTTGAAACAGGGGGCAACTGGAGCACGTAAAACATGGCCTGCTGCTGAAGTCTTGTTAGATTATCTCGTACGTAGGGGAGGGCTACGTTCTCTTCCTCAAAAAGTCAATGAAAATACTCCGTCTGAGTTGAATTTTATGAAGGAGCCAAGTCCTGAATTACATATTCATCATCCTCATTCAAGTCAAGAATCTGACAAAGAACCTCTAAGGATTCTAGAACTTGGTGGTGGGACTGGATATCTCTCCATTGGTCTTGCTCTAGCTCTGAATGCAGAACAAGATCGTGATATGAAAGATGATACACCTCATAGTAAGAATTTGAATTCTTCCAATGCCCGTATTGTATGTACGGACAATGATAAAGCTACAATCAAGAATATGAAATTTAACATTTCTAATCAGCCGAAGGAGTGCAAAATGAATAAAATGATCAAGGTATCGGATTTAGATTGGGCAAATGATGTCGGTGGCGATAAATTTGACAAGGAACTTCGAATGCAGTTTCAACCAAAGACGCAGAACAGTAGTTCTACGAATGAAGAACAGAAAGACACTGAAGAAGAACAAGATCCTCTAACATTGGTCTCTCATCTTGTAGCGAGTGATGTGCACTATGGAAAAACAACGCTGGAACCTTTGTCGTCAGTGATTGCAGCTACCAAACTGAGAAATCCACAATGTAGAGTCACTATATTATGTAAAGAACGTGCCGAGGGTCAGATTTCAGACTTGAAACATCGTATTGAAGAAAAGATACAGCAGAATATAGATGATACTGACTCTGATAGTGATGATGACTTTAATCATTTCTATGTTTCTGTAAGGAATATTGTACACGATGAAAAGGAGAATTTAAAACTGATTGAATGTTAAACTAGGAGTAAATTATGACACGAATATCTTTCGACAGTCATCTTTCATAAAGTTTTCTTTATATATCTATTTGAATATTATGTAGGTGTATATCATGTATGGTTCATATTTCTTTTTCCTAGCGGTTCATCACGTAGGTCAATGCCTTTCTCTTTCAAATCTACTGCTTCGATTCTAACTCTACCAAACCCTTCTTCTATTTCTTTTACTTGTTCGTCACTAGGGTCACTGCCTAAGGCAATCATAAGGTCTAGTCCTTTCACCTCTTTTGCAGTATTGAAATTGTTTATATGCACACTACTTTGCTTATAAGTGACAGATTTTCTTTTGAATTGCTGGCGAACTATTTCTTGTCTTCTTTGTCGCTCGGCTTCTGGTAGACGAGGAACGTCTATGCCTCCTTCATCCACCACCATTTCATAAAACGATTTCTGATCACAGTTATCGTTGTCTCCACCTCCTTTGAAAGCTATCCAGAACGCTTGTAACCATGTCAGTTCTGAATTTTGAGCTCGAATAGACTTGACATGTGGTCTACAATAAACAAGAATGAAAAATACACCCTGTGATGGATGAAAGAATCGAGCAAGAAGCAACAATGGAAAAGGAGCTTCTCGATCAAGAATGCCATAGATCCTAGCAACGGCAGTAAAAATGAAGCAGAGCAGAAAACTTGACATATAACTCTTGTTTTGATTTAGTGGAAGCTCTTCTCTGGCGTAATGGCTGCTTACTGCTGTCATCTTGAGCAGTAGAGCTTTTTTGGATGCTACTAAGAACGATTGGCGCATTATGGTCCAATTTCGATTCTCTTCGGATCTGTTTCTTCACTTGTCGAACATCAAATGCAAGTGGATCTTGTTTCGTTGCTGATCTGCTTGTGGCATTTGTCTCGACTGTACCTTGGTCTGTAGAAGTAAGCTTATTTGCTGCTTACTGCTGTCATCTTGAGCAGTAGAGCTTTTTTGGATGCTACTAAGAACGATTGGCGCATTATGGTCCAATTTCGATTCTCTTCGGATCTGTTTCTTCACTTGTCGAACATCAAATGCAAGTGGATCTTGTTTCGTTGCTGATCTGCTTGTGGCATTTGTCTCGACTGTACCTTGGTCTGTAGAAGTAAGCTTATTTGCTGCGAGAGTACCACTTCTATCTTTAGAAACACATTTGTTTTTCTTCCTTCCACGTTCCAGTATCTTACCCATTTGTTTTTCTTCCTTCCACGTTCCAGTATCTTACGAAAGAAAGAGCTATCTTCACCCTTCTGTCGAAGTTTCCATTTGTCGCTTTTCTTTTTTGTTGTGCATGATGATGAAAATGAAAAAGTAGACAACAAAGAAGGGAATCACAAGTAAGAACTCTGCATAATATGCAGTCGAGTTGTCTCCTCGAATGCATTCCATTTTTTCAGGATCATCGAGGCATCCTTGAGGATAGGTTCCAACCCAACACAAATGTTGATTTGTTAATGGCGCGTATTGGCGTTTAGCATATAGAAAAATGGACGACATGATTGCGAAGGAATTTGGTATGAAGTGAATCCAAAACTCAAGCTTCTTTGCAATGATTTCCTTCTCCTTCATGTGGAACTTCATAATCGCTACATAATAGACAGATAAAGACAAGTTGTAAAATATACAACCCAAGCCTCCAAGCTGCTGCAAGAAACTGATAAGGGGAGTAAAATCTTAGATTCTAAAGTTGATGTCAAGTAGAAGTAGAAGTAATTTGTGTAACTTACCCCTGAATGTCACACGAAGTTAGAGTCCCAAGTGCATAATCACTAGTCTCTTTTGGTAACATGGCAACAGAAAGAGCAGCACAGACACTGTAGATACAGTCATAGATGCAAAAGCCAAAAAGAATCCTTCGTACAACTCGAGTTAATTTCAATTTCGAATAGAACAGGATGCTAATGATGAGACCCAACGATGCGCAAAAGGATAATGTTCCTGTGAATATTGGAACTGAAATAATGGTGATGAACTTCGGAGTAGAATATTATTCCCTGACCTCTCCCGTTTTCATCGGTGACAATGATTGTTCCAGCTTTCTTTCGCCATGGGTTGTTTACATTTTTGGATTTCAAGAATTTTCTTCTACTAATCTTTTGAGACGAGCATGTTTTAGCCTTATGTATAGCCACGAGGCAGTCTTTACAATTTGTAGGACCATTTTCAATAGTGTAGGAGATATCCATGCGTGCTCCTGAATTATCGACATTTTTGAATTGAATTGTAATCGAACCTATTGAAGGAGATAACGTGCCTTTATCTTCTTCATTCCAAGAAGTCGAAGGGACAGTTTTCAAAGTGGATCGAAGAAACTCTTGCTCCACAAAAGCTCTCGAAGACGCTTGAAAAATACCTAGGTGCCTTTCACTTCTTTCAATAGAGCCGTTCAAGTTCATTTGCTTTTGAGGAATAGATGGAACATAACCAACATCTTCTGTCTTGTTCGAGGAATTGGTTTGAATCAAAGTAAAGCTGTTTTTGGCTGAGACTCGTCTTTTGGACAACAATACTAGGGACAGGCTAAGCAAAATCAGTCGCGCTGATATTGGATAAAAAATGAATTTGTTACTCATGTTGGATACTTCACAGAAATAAAAATATATCAAACAACAGAACTCCTGCACATGCTCGAACTTTCTTGCTTTGTCGAACGTGAGAAAGAGAGAACCTACCATCGCGATGGGTCATTCAAGAAATGACCCATTATTTTCAGTGGGAAGCCCGTCTTCCTCCTAACAATTACAAGAATTTCTTTGACAACCCTTCTTTTTCACTTTTCACTTTTATCCATCATAATCTTACAACACAGAAAAAAGACAATAACTTTGCAACATGAGTAAAACATCAATTGATGATGATATGCCAGACATAACGATTGATTCCATTGCTCTAAACCTCGGTTGTGATGAAATAACGATTTCGGCATGGTCTACTGATGATAACATATCCGTATCTTTGAGTCTTGATACAAAAAGTTCATTCGGCAAGTCAATCAAAAAGGCAAGGAGCATTGTACCTATTCACACTGCGAATATAAAGCGGTCTGCATATCACAGAAAAGATTCTAATGAAACTGTCAAGTACCATTCTCTACCTGAAATCATGCAAACAGTCAAGGATGAATTTGAGACTGGCGATGAAAGTGAACAACGATGTCAAATTCGACCCTTCATCTATCTTATCACATTTATCTCTTTCACCTTACTTTGCTTCCTTGGTATGTCTACTGTTACGCTGCAACTACCAACAATGAATATAACAAAAAATACCATAGATTCGACAGCTCAACGAATGACCTCAACACTTGAACAATATAATCTTTTAATGGAGAATATTGAACAGAATAAAAGAGAAATTGACATGCTTCAAAAGAATGATGTTCTAACTTACAACAGACAACTTCGCACAACTAATGATATTTCAAAAACAAATGAGCATATAAAAACGGAACTACTGCCACATCTACAGAAAACCTATAGATTGAACCAAAGGAAGATTCAAGCAATGATCGATTTAATCCAGAGAGATAGCTATAGAGATACCTTTGAAAAATATGGCAATGGTCCCCATTCTATAGAGCTCATTTTAAGGCATAACGATTCCCAAGACAAGCAATCTATCTTTGTGGATTTAGAGTCAATAGATGTGATGCCACATACTATACATTTATTCCTCGAGCAGGTCTATCATAATTTGTGGAAAGGCGCTATCCTACGAAATTCAGAACAATTGGGTGATCAAGGTAGTCAAACAGACCTCAAAGCTGACCAAAAACTAGATGAATTTGAATCGTTAGGCTTATCATCTCTGCATTTCATAGAAGAAAACAAAATACCCCTACAAAATGAATCTGACAGCAGTTTTCTTTGCTATCTCAACAATGGGCCGGATTTGCAGTTGGCAAAAGATCCCAAGAAGATAACTGGTCCATGCTTTGGTAAGCTCTCTGTTGAAAACGATTTACAAAAGTTGTTCTCTGATACAGCTGCGAGTACACTTATAATTGAAATAGCTCGTATCGTCAACCTACAAATGCATGCGGGTCTCTCATACTGCAGCTGCAGCGCGAGACATGAAGGATAAACATTTTTAAAGTAATTCATCATAGTACTGTAACACTAGTCAAGTGTAAAGTAGTTAATCAAAAGCAAAATTGATAATGACTATGAGCACGTGTGAAATAAAGTAACTATGGTAAATCTATAGAATAATAATGCTTCTTATTTCGTATAATGTTTTGACGCGAAGAGGAAGGTGAGAATACGTTGATGATTCACGTATAATTTCTCCTTTTTTCCGCTAATATGACAATCATAAAAAGTATCCCATTTTTACGTATTGCCTTGTATTTTTCGTATTGAAACCTTTGACTTCTCTCTGCCTACTACAAAAATTATTTGCACATTCTCCCCACTTATAAATTCTTTATTTCAATACTGAATCAGAGTGTATAAATGAAACATTTTTACGGAAAAATAGAAAGAGTCAATGGTTTTTGAAACGATTCCTAAAATCACAATAGGACATATTTTTTTTGCTGCGAAGCCCGAGAAGCCTGGATAGGTGGAACATTAGAATGAATGAGTTATTGGACTGTCCGTTTCGAGGCTTCCCACTTCCCATTTTAATTACTATACTTAAAAAGCACATGAATAAAAAACATGAATTTTATATATAATAAGAGATCAATTAACAACAGCACTATCATGCCCCTACAGAAGACTGACGTGGTTGAAGATGAAGATGAGTTGAGGATTGTAGGTTCTCTTCTACGAAGGAAATCGATTCAAAAACAGAGCAGTAGGGATATTTACACTACGAAATCGTTTAGTTCTGTTGCAGCCATAAAAAAGAAAAAGATACTACTCACGAGAAAGACGTCTGACTTGCCAGAAATAGTAGATAGTGATGAGGAAGAACAGACTTTTGTTAGTACTCTCACACGAGAGAGCTCGTCTCGCAAGAAGTCGATCTACTCAATTGCTAGTGCCCAGTGGAACAAAATCGTGGCCATCGTACTACTGATTGGAGTGATACTTTTGATATCTCTGGCTTCCCCTAGAGTTTCACCAATACATGATTTTCGAGAACAAAGTCAGAGCTCAAGAATCCTTCGATCACAACAAGAGACTCTTCATCTTGAAGACACAATAGCAAAGGCCACGAAGAGAATGAAAGATTATAACCAGCTCATTACCAAATTTCAACAAGGCAATAAAGAGCTCCTTGACTACCACAATCTGATCTTCAAAGAAAAGATTGCTGCTCCTAATAATAAAACCAACAACAAGGTACTACAATTGAGGCAAGAAGGAATAAAGCAAGAACTTTCCAATCTTGAAAAAGTACACAGACTTCATGAGAGGCAGATTCGGGCTATGATGGATAAGATACAACGAGACTCCTATAGAGATGTATTTGAAAAGTTTGGTAAAGGTCCTCACTCTATTGAGTTCATGGTTTCCTCATCCGAGAAAGGAATTTTTACACCAGTCATTTTAGAGTTGGTTTCTCTTCAAAGTATGCCACTTTCAGTGCATTTATTTCTTGAGCAAGTTTATCATAACCTCTGGAGCGGCATTTCTATACATAATATTGATGGAAAAGTTTTGGAGACTGATGTAGGTAGCCACATCAAGGATTTTGAGTCGCTTGGATTATCAACCATTCATTTTGAAGAAGCAAATGTAGACATGCCTAATTTTACATCTCAAGACCATGCTCAGTATGTCTGCTTCAAAGACCAAGGGCCCAATTTACAATTCTTCAACTGGAGCGTAGACGAAGCACTAAAAAATTCAAAAACGAATACATGCTTTGCAAAGATTTCAAGGAACGAGGATAATGCATCTATTTTTGAGACACGGGAAACTATTTTTATTGAAAGATCGCGTATTATGAATTTGCGCATGCACACAGGTCTTGGATATACTGCAGATTCATCTCGAGAAATGCAAAACAAGCATTTCTCATAAACAAAGAACATAGAGTTAACTAGACTAACACATTTGAAATTTACTCGCTAATTCACTCACACCTCTGTGTTAATTTGAACATGTCAAAGTTTATACTAAAATGTGCGATTTATGTGACCACATAAGTGTCTTTTAGAAAAGCTTCGCGCACCCGGGTTGCACACTGCACACACATGATAAAGTAGGAAGAGAGAGTTTGTTTTGGTATCATCACACTTCTATAGGTTTAATGGGTGAGGGTTGATGAACTATAATCAGATATGGCACAACAATCACTTCCTTTATGTATACTATTTGCTGTTGCTGCTGGTAAGTAGGCTTTCATAAATTCTGTTTTTGAAAGTCGAGAACCTTTCATGCATGTCAAATTATGTTTAAAAAACCCAAAGATAGGAAGTCAAAGCTATAACTCATGCTCTGCTTCTACCCTTCATGAATGAAATTCTATTGGTTGATTATCATAGATCTATGTTTTTTTCTCTCTTGAAGCTCTGGTGTCTGTTTCAACGTAATGGCGTCAGCCAATACTTTTACCTTTTCGTTCTTATTCCTCGATATCTAGTTTTAACACATTCTGCTTCTCTTTTAAATAGGATTGTGCAGCACGCTGAATACAGCAAGTTTGACATATCCTGCACATTTAGATCGGGAAGCAGTTGATGGCGCTCAAGAAGATATAGCAGAGTCAAAGCATAGCGCAGCAAGTAGCAGTAAAAAAGAAAATTTCCTCCCAACCTCACAAGATCAAGAGACTGAACAAAAGGATGATAGACAAGATCAAGAGACTGAACAAAAGGATGATAGAAACAATGGAAAAAGAAAGAAAGTTTCAAAATTTTGGTGGAGAGTAGCATACTGTGAGTTTTCTCATAACTCGGAGATTGATCATACTGAAAAAGTAGTAGTATTTCTCACCTCCAACCAGTTTTCAACTTCCTTTTTCAATTAAGCGTCGCTGGTTGTACAATACTTTCTTTATTGTATGGCCCAGTCTCAATATCAGCACCCATTACCGTTTCAACTCGAATTCTATCGACAATGATTGTGTTCGGCTATATTCTCAAAACAGAAGATCCTCCTCCAAAAGAAGTTATATCTGGAAACTGTAAGTAAAGTACTGATGCTTGTTTAGAGTTCAATCTTGCACAATTTTACTCAGAAGTCAAAAGTTTTCATTATTCTCTCAACAGTTCTCTTGGTATTCAATGGTCCAATTGTTTCTAACGGAGAAGAAACTTTGATTGATTACGATGATACCATGACTATTGTTTGGGCAGTGGTAATATGCTGTCTTGTACTTCTTTCGGTTCCGTACTTATTTCTTCTAGGTTGCACCAATAGCGAATGTCTTACAGATAAGATGAATTTCATCTTTCTGCAAATTGCAGAAGTCTCGATTGGAGTGTTAGGTAACACATCCAACAAGTTGGCTTTCATGGGAGGATCTCGCCTTCAAACTTATATCGGTTTTGCATTGACAATTACAGCTGGACTATTGCTTGTTTACACAACAATCCTACGTTCAACAACAATCATTTCCCAAGCTACTTTTATTCCAATCAATTTATGTCTAAACATTATCTTCAATGGTCTAACTGGCATTTTCTTCTGGGATGACAATATCCGCAACATGAATGGATATATTACAGTCTATGTCCAACTGTTACTAGCAGTTTACCTCGTGAGTCCGTATAATAGTGTGGTAGAAGAAAGTGATTTGCTCCTTGAGGGAGGACTACGCAATACCCTTGCCAATAAGAGCATTCTAATTCGCAAGAATGCAACTGCGAATAAACTCTACCATGATCGCGATGCTAGAATTTCCTTGTTAGAACAAGATGCGATGAAACAGAATGATATAATGGTCATGCCTGCTAAAGCATCTTTTTTGCCTAGGTCATCGATAGCATTTGAAAAGAAAAAGGTTCATTTTCAGGTATTGAGGCTTTCAACTGTTAAGGAAGAATCTGGAGAGAATTGGCGTGATAATGCAAGTTTCAGTGAGTTTTCAGAGGTTTCAGCCTGATTTGTTCAATTTCCATGTTTGTGTGGGGGATCAATTTTAGTCATTAGTAGCGATATGGGTTTTATAAAATGTAGTTTACATATTTCATGTTGAGTTTTGTTGCAGCTATCGCTAACGCCAATTTTTATCATATCTTGAAGCCATTCTTTTTCGAAGATACTATTCAACTCTGATTCTTTTCTTTACACTTTCATTTACTTTTGCATAGCAACTGCTGGAGCTCTATCAACTGAAGCAGCCAAATATCCCATTTCTTGTAATTGACGATCTGAAAATCCCTCTGCACGTAATTCCTTTACTTGTAATCTTTCACTTTCAATCATCTAAAAAGAAGCCGCAGCAAGAAGAAGCTAGGGTAAGCAACTTTAAAGCAATAGATTTGTTCAAAAAATATTCAAGCAAGATAAATGCACGTACCTGACCTTCTCTTGCAATTTCAAAAACAAGCGGCATCAAAACTACTAGACTTGTGGTTGCGACTATGAAACCAAATTTACATAACTTCTCAGCAGCCCAATATGATTTATCTTTTGCATATAATCCGCCTGTGAGAAATGATTTTGATGCTCTTGAAAGGAACCCCTTGAGTCCTCCCCCCTCTTTTCTTTTAGAAATTGCCATTTTATTTATATGTTATGCTCAGAGAGATCACTTGCTTCTAGCAGTTCGATGAAAGATTCAATTAGACGGACAATAGGAAATCTATGTGATGCACTGTGTTTTGTGTGCGGTTTTTCGTTTGCGATTGATGGCTCTGAAGAAGTCAACATAAGACCCCATCAGATAGGGATAGTGAAGGCGTCATTGGATAAAGAGAAAATTTGGAAGAAATTTGAGACTTACGAGAGTTTCCCATTCAAGAGAAGACTTGGAACTTTGTCTCCTGGAAAATGGAAAATGATTTACTTATCAACCTCAAAAGCCAAATTTTATTCAATCCTACCAACTCCTTGAGAAACATTGACGTAGTGTGTTCTCCTTTGCAATTTTGGCGTACTTTCCATTCAAAGGTTCTTATTTATTCTTATTTGTTGTGCAAGCAAATGCGACGAAAATTTAAATGGAATCAATGAATTAAAAATACAGCATTCCGAAAGGATTTGCAAAGAATAATATATCAGTCAAATACATTCATACCTTTACAGGATTGCATCGACAAAAAGTTTCATTCTTGCTTCAAACAACAAATAAGTCCATTCTCATCACCAGATATTCACATAAGGTTAGTCATTCAATTGCTTCTTATTATGAAGGCTATGTTAGTAACTATGATTGATAACTTAAGAAAATGGACTGCCCTTCTTTCTCAAAACCGGAGCTTGTTTATATGAATGATAAATTGAAGGCAGTGAACCTCTCTTGTTCAAAACCGGAGTTTGTAAATTTGAATGATAAATTCAAGAAGATGCACTTATCATCATCAAAGTTCTGAGTTATTCAAATAGTATTCTAGTTATGAGCGATAAGACACAAGACACAAACATACGTTTTTTTTTAAGTCTCGATAATCTGGCCTATTTTGATAGTATTGTATCATAAAGATATATTCAAGTTACTAATTAACTTCCATTTCGTATTCTTCCATGGTGACATTGAACATGACTCTATTTCCAGCAACTATACCAACCGCTATAATTTCCGATCACCGCAATAGCCAATAAAATAGCATCGAAACGGTCTCTTCTTTCCAACCCGTTCTCTACCCATCATTCCAATCTACCATACCATTACAAACTTTTATTTTCTAAGCCTCGCTAACCTCCTTCAAAAGCTCATCTCTATAAGATTTACTCTGTTCCTGATAGTATCTCATACTCTTGAAAGAATTGACACATCCTTCATCCTTACCCTTGAACGCACTCTGTGCAAGGTACAAATGTCCAAAATCTTTTGATTTTCTAGAATTCGATACGTTATTGTAAGAACGGAATGGTCCATGACGTTCATCGCAAATCTTTTGTGCTGCAATCGATGTTCTAAAGAGAGAAATTAGATTATATGTGAAGGGGAAGAGGTGACTAGTTAGAGGACTTACTCTGCGACACGGTCTGTCATGTAAGATTCACGGTTGGCATATGGTTCCATACCGTTCTTGATCCATGTTGTGATTGGGTTGCCTGCGTTACTCATTTTGCTTGATTATGAATTGGAGAATGGCTGCAATAGAAGTGAATTAGATGCTGTTGTTGAATGTTTCTTTTTGCATCGCGATCGGCGGACGGGCCGGGCCGTTCGTTGGCTTTTACTTGGCTATCTGTCTTGCTATTTCCATTATATATTTCTTGGATGATAACCAAACCCTCATTATCAGGGGTAAAGTAGTTTGACATAAAGAATTCATTCATCGGATAATTATCTAGAATGACCGTGAAAGAAATTGTCATTTTTTTTCATTTTCATCACAAATCTCCAACACTTTGTGTGCTTGTGCTACTTCTATTGCAAAAAAAAACCCTATTATACACTATGCTTTATAAAGGTCGGAGTAGACTTGCACCAAATGGTTCCGACTTCCAAACGTAAAAACATTGCTCTCGTAGCACTCATTCTCTTGGTTGTGTGCTATCATTTCGACATTCAAAATAGACAACTTAGCTCGAGTGAAGAAGTTACCTTATGATGGTACATGTCCTCTACTCGTAACACAATATTTAAACAATGGAGCACATCCTAAAGAAGCGCATCAATTTTATGAGGAAAGTGGTGCCCAGGAATCCATTGAAAAAGGTTTAGAGAAATTATCCACAAGAGAACAGAAAATTGTATTTGCAGGTGATTCCAACATGAGACAAATATTCATGAGTATAGCCTGTCATGCCCATTCTTTAAATTTATGGGAATCTTCTGATTCCTTTCATGCAGCCTTTACGAAAACACCGTATAATGATGCGAGACTCAAACTCAAAAACTCCTCGGAACTCTTTTTTGAACCCAAAGCTGGTAAAATTAATATATATCAATGGAATTGGAGATGGGATCCAATTGAAACAGATGATGATGGACAAGATTGGCTTCGTAGTTGTCAAAATCGTGAATTGTTTGGAATTGATACGTATTCTCTCTCAGCACCGAATGAAAAAGCAAGTGAGGATTGGAACAAGTCGAATCCACTTTTTGAGACTGTGCCATTGAATGAGAATGATAAAATTATTATCAATGCAAGTATGCACAGTGTGAATCCTACTACAAAGGAATCATGTCGAGAACACAATCTTGAGAAACTCAATCAACTTTTGGATTGTATGGCTGATGCAAGAGAGAAAGGAGAAGATCCAGGTTGGCCACAGTTGTACTATTTTCGAACCAACGAGCTTCACTTTAAAACAGAGGATGGAGACTTTACGTATGAGAAAGCATTGCATCCAGATGGATGTGCGGATTATGTAGATGGTTCATTGAATAAATATGTAAAGACTGAAGTTGAAATGCTTCGAGGGAAGATACCTATGGTGGGATACGATTTGAACCTTGACAATGGAGGAAGATTACATATGGGTGGTAGAGATTGTGCTCACTGGTCCATGCCTGGTGTCGCTGATGTATATGCAAGAGAAGTCATGAGAGAAGTATTTGAAGTAGACAGAGAACAAGAACAAACTCCTCTTGATGTGATTGGAGAAAGTAAGGACGAGAAGGTTGAAGTATTATTGACTTCCACAGTTTTGCATGAATAAGGAAGTATCAGTGAATCAATTCTTGTCTTTTTGAAGTATAATTTATAATGGTATGGTACCATACCGTATTTTTCTATTCAGTTTCATTTTGTGAGTACTTTCATGTCAGGCCTTTTACTTGATCACCCGAATTGAGAGGGATTGTTTTTTATTGATGCATGATATCTCCTTTGTCCCCTTTCAATAGAGGGTACCAGCCATTCAATTTCTCCGAAAATTTCAATCTGACTCAAAAGCGTAAGCGTAAGCAGAGCAACAACACGAAGAAAAGAACAAGGAAATGAATTAGGTTATGTCAAAGAAGAATTGAATACATATGCCAAAACAAGCAGAGATAGATAAACGTCTAGCTAGAAATATACATAAGCAATCATGGTACACGGCCGGCAAGGAATGAAACTTGAAGCATTCAAATTTTCAGTCTACATATTAATCCCAATCGGAGCGTCGTTAACGTTCAATGATCCGAATGTACAACGATGGGCTGCAGATTATTTTCAATTCCTAAAGTATCCAGCTAATCCCAATACTAATTTAAAAGGTGAATTTGAAGCGCTTGTTGAAAAAAATCGTAAGGAAAAAGAAGCCAGGAGGGAGTATGCTGCTCAAATGCAAAAATTGCAAGAGGGGGCACAAAAGAGAAGGATAGAGGAACAACTTGCAGAGAGTGAGGGTGAAAAGAAGGGATGGTGGAGATTCAATTGGCTCAGAAGAAGTAAGAAGGAGGTAGAAGGTAACCAGGGAGCAGTAGAAGTGACTAGATCGTGAAGATGACGTACATGCGTATGGATATACTCTGCTTCTCGTTACATTTGGTAAAGGAGAGAAAAGCTCTTTTGCTTGTGGATACTTTTGTTGATCAAGCAACATATGCAGCAGAATATCCATTTTGAATTTCTATTGCGCATAGTCATAAAAAACATTGGATAAAATCACGATACTATGTTATCTAAACATATCGTAGATTTCTTAAAATTCCAATCAGTAACTCTTGCTTGTCCTAGAAAGAGATAGAGTTAAGCATCAATGAAGTTTACTATAACGTGACTATAATTGGCATATCCAAAGAATTTCCTAATATTGTTCTTAAATAGATTAGTCTCGAGGATTATTGCTACGATATTTCGATAATGTTGGAACAATCATGAATGTATGCAATAAAGAGCGAGAGCCTGCCTTATTCATGACTGTTCTGTAAAGCCTGAACCAAAAACAGAGACACTGTTTCTTGAGGAAGTATACATTGGCTCTCATCTATGATTGGTTCAAATTCATCTATTTGATCTTGAGTTTGGGGAACATTGAAAGAGATTGGTTCAAAGTCATCTATTTGATCTGGAGTTTGGGGAACATTGAAAGACCAACATGACGGAGGAGATGTAACATTGAAGTCAATCCTAATAGCAAGAGTGCTTTCGACAGGAGGTGGCAGTGATACACTTTTCTTGATAGACGAAGTCTTCTTCTTCGTTTTATCGTTCTGGGATACGCTAGACACTCTCTTTGTAGCTTTTGTAGGAGCTTTTGCTTTGTTCTTCTTGGAAAGGATCGTGGGTGGAGTAGGGCGTCTCATTAATCGACACGAGTATTTGTCGTCTCGGTGAAACATAGGATGAAAGTAAGCTCCGTAGTCTAGACTATGCTTGTCATCTACTCTCTTGAAGCCCCAGAGGTTCAGTTGACGACGAAAGGAGGTGTAGTTTGTTTGGTCAAAGTGATATCTTTGTACCTCCTTTTCAAATCTATTCTTGTCCTTTACCATGAAACTATTTTCAGAGGGCATCCAGGAGATGATACAAGCAAGGTCGGGTTCTTCTGTATCGATGAGGTTCAACAGGTCCATAAGCTTTACTGGAAAAGGGGCCTTGACGCCTCCTTTTGTACAGATGATTGGCACATCTCGATTTTGTTCTTCCTCTTTACTATGAGGAGGAGCACTTGTCCAATTATTTTGTGTCTCGATGAGGCTTGGTGTTGAAACGCTATTCTTGTTCACAATAGGAGCCTGCTGTTGATAAAGAATCGGCTCACTATTCCAGTCAAAGTGTCTGTAGCTCAAGGTGTTGCTGCAAAGGTCGAAGCTCATTTTTCTTCTTGTTGTTACAAAATGGATGGGTGTTCCTTTTTGATAGATTGGTTTTATGGCAGAAGCGCCATCAACAATCTCTTCTCTACAAAAGAGCAACTAAGCTCGAAGCCGAAGCTTTTCATAGTATTTCCGGAGAGAATGCAAATGTTCGCATTACACAGGTTTGCGTTTCCCCTTCTGGCTAAAACTGAGTTAGTATTGATAAAAATAATTTGATTTTCTTTTTGACATAGGTGAATCTCCGTAGTAGACATCGTGAAACGATCGGTATATAAAGTACGCATCCACGTACAGCCTTCCGTTTCAAAATGTCAATTCTTTCTTTCTTTTTCATACCGGGTTCGTCACAACGAGTGATTACAAAATTAGCGGTGGAGGGTTTGTCAGCACCACCTCTTAGGAGACGTTTGCCAAAATATAATTTTCTCATTTGACCAGTCATTTCGTGATTCAGCAATTCCAGATGTTCATTTGGTCCTCTAATAGAAACACCAAAGATTAGGCAAGGAATCAGGATCTCACGCATTGGGAAAGAGATCTTGATGAATGGACTAAATATACTTTGAGCATGAAAATAAAGCTGTACGAAAAAGTTTTCTGCCTTTCTTAGCCTTCTCAGGTGGTATGTTCTCAACACAGAAGTTTTGGCCTTCTCAGGTGGTATGTAATTTAAGCAAAAACAATAAATCGTCTGTTCTATTTTTCCGCTGAGAAGGCTGACCTCAGGATGACAACATTACTTCAACAGCAATACGGAAAATAAAAGAGCACTTAGAGCCACTAGATTTTTAAAGATGTAATATGTACTTAGTATATTCTAGTTGTATACTTTTCTATAGATTCTTCATGAGCAACATGTATTCTCTTTTTCAAATCTCCAAAAAAAGAAAATGTGGGAGTATTTTTAACCGTCATTACTAACCGTTTTTGACATCTTCTTTTCATCGGAGCCATTCATTTAGAAACCTAGGTACGCCAGATACAACATGCAACAACAAACAACGCAACATCTATTCTCATTCTTCTTCACTATCGTAGATCGTAGCTACAACAAAGCTTCAGAAGGAACTCAGAGCCTCGCATAACCATCTACTATCAATCATATCACTCATGTTTGAAGCCCCGCCTCTTCCCAAGCTGCAGGAAGCAATTGCTGACCCAAGCAACCCCATCGGAATGAGAATGCGAGCAGCCTATTTCCTTCGCCAAGCTTATGAAAATTACAAAAAGAATCAAGACGACACCGAAGAACCTCCTACTGACAATCTCACTAAAGAAATTGATGAAATTGTAATTGAAACACTTAGCAAAGGCCTCGCTAATCCTAAACATGGATCACTGTTACGACATGAATTTGCATACGTCATGGGTCAACTACGCGATGCTCGCTGTTGTCCAACCATTGAACAAATATTGTTAGACGAACAAGATTGTATCATGGTCCGTCATGAATGTGGTGAAGCATTGGGTGCGATTGGGTCCATGTCGTCACTTCCTATTCTCAAAAAGGCTATTCAAGACAATCCTGATCGTCCTGAAATTGGACAAACTTGTCAACTTGCTGTAGATTATATGAATTGGAAAGCGAATGGTGGAGAAGAGAATGATGGCGATCAGCCTATGGTCTGTGCCTGTATGCTTTCACCTTATTCGTCAGTTGATCCTGCACCACCTCATCCGCAGCATGTCAACATGACTACGGAAGAAATTGGGAATATTTTAAGGGATGAAGATAAGCCATTGTTTGAACGTTATAGAGCCATGTTTAGTCTAAGAAATAGAGGAGGGAGTGATTCTGTGAAAGAATTGGGAAGAGCTCTTTTAGAAGATACCAGTAGTGCATTGTTTCGGCATGAAGTTGCATATGTCTTGGGGCAGATGCAGCATAATGATTCTTTGGAAGCTTTAGCTGAAAGTCTTAAACGTAAAGATGAGCATCATATGGTACGACATGAGAGTGCTGAGGCATTAGGTGCTATTGAAGGCCGATGGGATGAAGTCGAAGCTATACTAGAAATCTTTTTGAAAGATGAAGATGATGTCATTCGGGAAAGTGCAATTGTTGCCTTGGATGCAGCTGATTATTGGGGACATAGTTGCAGTAGTAATCGAGAAGAAGAAGAAGTAGTAGAAGAAAGTAAAGATGTTGATGCTTATGACAGCTTTGCGGATAAACAAACGTTTGTGAAGGTCAAGGCACAAAAGGTTTAGGAGATTTTGATTTTTCTCAGAGAAAGTCAACTCGATATTATTGAAATAAAAACTAGAAAGACAATTTTAAAATTTAAACTAGATCAACTTCTTTTCAGCTTACACTTTTCACCGTTACAATCTTCAATTTTATCTGATTGATCAGGATTCTGATATTTTGACGAGGCGGCCAGCATAAGATATGACGTATGGGCCTTGGTTCAGCTTCTCTTCACAATCCTGGAAACGTTTTGTCAATGACTCTGCATTGTTATTGGTACCAATACAAACATCATCTTCCTCTGGTGGCAATTCATCGTATCCAAATAAGCAGTAGTCCATAGCATAAAAGCGTTCAATAGCTGCACGAGTTTCAGGTTTCAAATCCTTGCACTTCTCATGTTTATTTTGAAGAAAATGATCAGAGGAAGATCCCAATCCTCTATAATTGAGCAGTCTTCTGGTATCAATTTCCTCAACACCAACAATAGATTTGATTCTGTGAATCCCTTCATCCCATTGCTCGTTGCATAAAAAGTTGTCAACGTCTACAGCAGTCTGATCTTGATTCATAATCCATGGATATTGTGGTTTAAAGTGACCAAATACATTGTTCCATTGAATTGCTTCGAGGTATTGTACATATTCATCAACAGATTCAGCATCATTAAGACCAATTTTTTCACGTTGTTTTTTGTTACCTTCATTACAAAGGTCGGATTTCAAGTAACGAAATGCACTGATGAAACGACTACATGGATGTCTAATCGTAGCTGCAGTATGAAAGTCAGCAATTCCACGCTCTTCAGCGTTATCTTTCATAGTAAAAATAGGATAGTGGCCGCTAACTGGTCTGCGAAGACCTGCCTGCAATTCTATCATGTGTTGCATCTTCCATCAATTCTGAATTTTCAAAAGTTGACCCTCCACTACAATATATTATGAGTAATTAGAAATGGTACTACTTGACGCTTGATATCATATGATTGCTTCACACTTGAAACTTACGTTTTAGGAATATGAACATAAATCAATTTATTCAGACGACTGATGCAACCCCAATCATCTTTCATCTGCTCGAGTTCATCTTCAGAGTACAGAATTCTTTCGATGGAGGAGCCAAAAGCATCGTCGCTGCTATAAATAGCAAGGACTGCACAGACACAGAGGCAAGTTAGGGCTTTTTTCTTACTGATAAACATGATATTTTGGTACTCATGAAGACTTGTACTTTATCATGATGATATGAGTAATCTACAAGTAGGTTTACTATTTATCAAGTCATTTATCTCTTTTTTCCCCGAACGAGAATGAAATGACTGTATGTATTCACGCTTCACGCATTATGAGTACAAGAGTAGAGGGTGGAAGAGAAAATGATTGGTAAGTATGGTGTGTACTTTGTCCAACGTCGACTTTGATAGTCAGCTTATTCGGTTCTTGTTGTTGTCGTTGCGTCGGTTACCCTTTCCAATGACAAGCAATGTGAATTTAATAAATTTTACAACAATTTGATTCTATCAACAACTACATAATTTTCATATTCGAAACTTATTTGCTCAATATTCCTAAAATTAACTGAAATCGCGATCAGGGAACAGTTTTGGTGCTACAAGAGTCCAAAGATAAAATAGATTCTGAAGGAAATGTGAACTCATAATCATCCACATGCCCACCTTTCCAGCTTGTGGATTTGCCATTGTACCACCCCTAGCAACTGATCCCCATGATGTCAAAGCCATTGCAAACCAACAAGTAATGAATGCAAGAATAATATTCAATTTCCAAGAGGAAGCAAAAGTCTTTTTCGGATTCTCTTCCTCCTCATCTCCCATGGTACCGTAGTTCTCAGATGCTTTCTTCTTTCTATCTTCACGCTCAATGACATTCCCAGTGATTGGCTTCTTTTTGCTATTTTTATTTTCTTCTTCGTCATTTGTTTCCGCTGCTTCCTCCGCAATCGCATCACTAAGATTATAAATGATAATAAGTTGCCCGATTAACTTTTCAAAGGTCAAATTTGCAGCAATAGCACTCACCTTTCTTCATTGACAGTTCTATGGGCAGTATGAGAATAACTTGTCCACATTACTGAAATGAAAGTTACAAGTAATCCCAAAAGAATACCTCCAATACTCTCTTCTCCAAGAACTGGGTTACATTGCTCGCTGGGATTCTTACTCACTGCTGAATAGCACAGATATGTCGAGTAAGCAAAGATACAAGAACTCGTAAATAAACTTCCTTCTTCACTAGCAAACAATTGTATCAAAGTCAAACCAATCCCCGCAATCAAAGTAATGGTAATAAACGAATTATTCGAATCACACCCAGTAAAATATACAAACATGAATATAATCGCCACCAATGAACCAATAATCATTACAGCACAACTCAACAATAGTGCACCAAGCCACTTTTTACCCGCTCCTTCCCCATCATCCAGTTCAGCCTTGTCTGCTTTTTCTACCCAGTTCTCATTCAAATTATATGCTAAATCCAAAATAATCAATTGATTGAAAATCATGAATAGTACAGCTCCAATTCGAAAAATCCATAGTAGAATTGGATCAAAGAGTGGATGATTGGGAATAAATACCATACCTATAATTCCAATGAGCCATAGTATATATTTCGCAGGCCATGCTTCACGGTTTGCGGTTGGTTTACAAAATACAGCCATGGCTGCTAGTATGTAGAATAACAGTGTGAATCCTGCTACACGATATACTCCACTGTTTCCAGTACATGCAGCGTAGATATCTTCACCTTCACTTGAGTATTGAAGACAACCTCCACTCCATGCCTCTGCCAAGTACGAATAGACTGGATTGACACTTGATCTAAAGAAGAAAAATCAGATGCACACCCATCAAGCACATATTTATCTAAACCAAAAAGAAACTTACATCATGGACTCTTTCAAAGCAGGTCCGAGCCAATACTGATACAAGAACGAAAAGCCGATACTCAATACTAGCAACAGAACAGATCGTTTTCGACCTGAATGGACAGAAGGAGGAATGGAGGATGCTTTATCATTTCCGCAACAGCTTGTAATGAGTGAGGTTGTGGCTGTACAGCAACACCAGCCAAGTCCCGCTCCGAGACATGCTACAATTTGACCCTGCAGTAACGATGTGTTAGTTCTTGCTATTGTGATGGCTATCAATACTCTAGCTACGGATGATGTATGTGTCCAACGACCAACGAATTAAATGTGTGTGACATATCTTGTACAGGCGAACTCACCATTTGATTTCTCTAGTTTCTAATAATCAATGCAATTTGAAATCTTCAATAAAAAATAAATCTTTATTCTTTGTATTCTTTTGTGTTCTAATTCAATCGTTCATGAAAATAGGTCGTTGTCCGTTTCGTTTGTTTTGTTCGTTGTTTTTGGAGTTCGCATAAAATGGCCTAAAGTATCTTTGGAAATTTAGTACGATTGAGCTAAGAGACTCTCTTTGACAGCCATCACAAAACAATGACGATGCCATTGATTGATAAGAGTTGAGATTGCTTCTAAAATTTGCTGACGTTAGATTATTGGAGGTCTAGATTAGCCGAAAATAAAGGAGAAATAGGCCATTTATGGGATAGTAATTCCTTTTGCATGACGGAGAAACACAAATCTAAATTGCAAACCTGCATAGAAATTGAATGCAAACGCTTTGTACAATCACATAGTTTCACCGATAATTGAAATAAAGATTGTTTGTATCGATATGATTAACTTTGCACCGCTTGAAAGTACTTTAGGAGGTTCTATCATAGGTAAGTCTAATATGAGTATGTATTCCGTGGCGTGATAGCTGTAGAAGTAATGATGGCAAAGGAGGTTCGCGTTAAGAAAACAATAATATGTTGTTTGAGTTTCGCTTGTCTCACTTCTTTTCTCTTTATATACTTGTAGGTATTGCTGCTGCCGTATTGTTACTTGGAAACGGCGACATACTTGGATGCTCAGGAATAGTCTCTTCCCTTCTTCTAAAACCAAAAGACACTTTTTCCTCACCTACAAATCGATGGAAGTTTGTGCACATAGGTACCTTCCTCCTCACTTCATCTATCTATCATTTCTTTATATTGGGAGAAGATGCTTCATCATACGTAGTTCCTGCAGAAGGAACTGTTCGCGTCCCTAATACTTTGGCTCACATTGTCGGAGGTTTCCTTGTAGGAATCGGCACAAAGCTTGGAAACGGATGTACATCTGGGCATGGAATCTGTGGACTTGCAAGGTTCTCCAAGAGATCGTTTGTAGCAGTCATGACATTCATGGTTACTGGAATAGTATCTGGATCGTTCTTTGATAAGCTTGAGATCTTTAGTGCATCTGATGACGATTTATCATGGATTCCAAATGGTATTTCAACTCCATTTGCGATATCAGTCGTTTTTCTTTTTACTCTCGGAGCCGCTTTTATTCTTTACTTTGATGATGCAGAGGTTAGAGATGGCGATACATCTGAAACTGAATTAAGAAATGACTATTACGTAGACTTTGGAGGAAATGATATTGAGGACTGCACTTCTCGAATGAAAGAAGATGAAGAGTCCCAAAGTACTTTTGATGTACTCAAATCTTACTCTACTTTTGAATCTTCCAAAGTTTTAGATCCAGCATCATTAGGAGACGATTTGAAAGATGACAGTGGGATGGATGTCATCGAGGATCACATATCTACAAAGCAGGACCAGGATTTGCAGCCTCATCGCAATATTGGCCTTCGAAAGAATATCTTTGGTGCTTTATCTGGCATTCTATTCGCATTAGGATTAGCAATATCAGGCATGATCAAGCAATACAAAGTAATTTCGTTTCTCGACATTGTTCCAATTGAAAACTGGGACCCATCATTAGCATTCGTCATGGCTGGAGGTCTCGTCATTTCCTTTGCATCCTATCAATACGTCAAAGATCATGGAATCATCAGCAATCAAAGAGCAATGACTTGTCCTCCGTTGCTAGGTGAACAATGTAGCTTCAATGTCCCTACAAGAACTATAATTGACGCAAAGCTTGTGATTGGAGCATCGTTATTCGGCATTGGATGGGGAATTGCAGGATACTGTCCTGGACCAGCATTGTATGCTTTTGCAGCAGGTATGCCAAAGGCAATGATGTACTGGTGGCCAAGTAATATCATAGGTACTATTCTTGGGGAATTATTGAGTAGTTACTTTTAGATCTTTGACTTTCATTTCATCGAATGAAGAAATCGCATATAAGCTATAGATTTTTTTATTAAAATAGATTGAGTAAATTGGTTTTAGTTTTGTTTGGAATGGTCTGTTTTATAGCAAATTAGTACGAATCATCTAAACGGCTCTCAAAGATAGCCGAACGGATGCAATTTAGTAAGAATAAGCTAAGTTATTACCATTGACATGCCTTACTTTACAGCCCAACGGAAGTAAAAGTCGTTGAAATTGTCAAGCACAAAGCAAAGAATGAGACAACATCACGATGCTGTTCGAAGAAAAGAAGAAGTACAATATTTCTCTCATAAAGAACTAACACATTTCATACAAACTATGCATCTCTTTAGCTTCATCCTTGCTATAAATTTTCTCTCTAGTGTGTCTGGATACGAAACGAACAATGGCACATCGACAACGGACGACGAGTTGTACATGGACGAGTACAAACAGGCAATGATGAGTCTACACTCCAATCAAGAAGATTTATGGTATCACCTAGACTGTGATGAAATACTCAACGAAGAAGAATTACCTATACACTCAGTAGAAACTTGGCAACATGCTCGTCAAGTCTATAAAAAGATTGCGGGTGATGCTTCAACCTCGAATGATGACCAGGTACAAGATGGATTTGAAGTCGCTCATGAAGTCAAACGTGAATCTTCGGAGGGTCGAGGGATATTTGCAGCACAAGATATCAAAAAGGGACAATTAATTTGGTCGACGAAAAAGACTGTACGTTTTGAAAATGATTATTCTTATAGAAAGTTTATACTTGAACTTGGCTTGGATAATCGAGAGTTTGCATGTGATGCTTTAGACTTTACATATGTACATGATGGCAATCTACTCTCGATAGATTTAGATGAAGGATCCATGTGTAACAATGGCGAGGAAGATGCTAATGTTGGATGTGATGAGGTAGAGGCAATGAAGTATAGAGGAGGCTGTACTGACAATTATTTCGCGCTTCGAGATATTCATGCCCACGAAGAGTTATTGTGCGGATATTATGAAATGTACTTTGAAGACGAAACGACCGACGAAGCGGAAGTCAATCCTCAGTATTATATGGCTACAAAGTAGTAAAGTGATTATGTATGAATATGAGCATTGGAACGCGCCAGTGAAATTTGGCAGAGCGTGCTTTACCTTGATCTTTTTTATATAACAGAAGAGAGCAATATATGTGCAAATGAAAATGCCAGTGCTAAATAAAAGCTTGCAAAGAAAGTAAAATTAGTAAAACTGTGTTTATTATATATCAAATCTTTATCTACATTAAGGATTCTTTCATCGAATCAACTTACGCTGTGGTCTCAATGGAAGATTCTGCCTGTACTGGCTTCTTGAAAGGAAGAGACTGGTGAGCACCAGGTTCCTGAGATCTTTTGTACTTGTCTTTGCTGTTCAATTGAGTCATACTGACACAGAGGCGGTCAATCATGCTTACTTCAGCTTTACGAATCCAGACTCTTGGGTCGTAGTGCTTTTTGTTCGGTACATCCTCTCCCTCGGGATTTCCAATCTGGCGCTGGAGGTAGTCATGCTTCTCAGCTACAAAGTTTCTAACACCGTTCCAATACGCCCATTGCGTATCGGTATCGATGTTGTTTGGATTCACAGAGAATTTGAGTAAGCATTCTCCTATACACATGAAATTGATCAAGAGCCATGATTTTATCATTATCGATAGAAAAGCGGCAGGGTCGTATAGAGAGACGGGCAGCAAAAATGAGTTCTATCATGTAGCTACTCTTTTGCCAAATTTATTGGGTGGAGATTTCGATCCATACATGTGGACTTTTGTACTTGACGTTACAAAAGAAGGCTCTGAGTTTTGGGATGGGCCAGATGATTTCCGTAAATGGTTGATTGAAGAGGGCTTTGCGTAAATGGGATAAATTTTGTTGTATATGTTTATAGCTTAGATAGGTAATGTAATGTATAAAGTATTTAGTTTCAAACTCTAATCCTAGGCGAACGCATAGGTCTTGCAATTGCGCAATGATCCGAGTGAAGAACGACTGGGATACCGTAGTACTTGGCGATGGAACGTACGTAATATGCAAGTCCTATTGCTCCAGCTGCTGCAGAATTCGGATCCGTAATGGACTTTCCAGCCATGAACTTTCCTCCTCCATTGGAAACCTGTATGATAATTGGAGAGTTATTTTTTGCAGCTGCTTCAAGACAAGCTGTGACTGTAGAAGAACTAAAAATCATTGGTGAGAGTCTGGAATCTGAAAGAATTATGATTTGGTATTATATATTGACATCCAACTTACCTTGTACAGTTCACAGCTGATCAAATTTGAAGCAATTACATTGAAAGAGGTTATAGAAAAGAGAAGGACGAAGCAGAAAAAAGATATCTGTTAGAAAAAGAACACCAAAGAGGAACAAATTCTAATCCTAGGGGAACGCATCATAGCTCTCTTACCTGGAATTGCATAGTTGTTATCACGAGTATGTTCAAATAGCTTGAGGAGGTTTTTCCCAGTCACTACGCCCGGAGGAACAATATTAATATCCATGGTGATGAGTGAAGACTTCGGTGAGTTCGTCGGAGAGCTAGTGGGCTGTAGGTAAAGAAGGAAACACATAAGTAAGATTAATATGAAGATATTTTTCATTCTCTATCATCTTACTTACTGCTGCAGTTGGCGAATGAATTTGTAGGACTTGACGTCGGAAAGCTCGTGGGCTTTTGGTACAGAAGGAAAAGTAGGAGTTAGTTCAATCATAGCCTCTTCTTCATGTTTCTCTCGATCTCTATCATCTCATGTACTTACTATTGCAAGATTGCCGGCGAATTTTCTTAAATTATGAGAAGAAAAAACGCATTGGAAGCGGAATTGTTTTAATAGGCTTAATGCTGAAGCCTAAGAGCCTTGTCATTGGAGGCTCTTTATTAGGAAAGATCGGAAGAATGCTGAACTTTGCCTAAACATATTGGTCAAGGTTTAATCGTACCTGAAATAAGGTTAACTAATGTGCATGAAGATTTCTTCTTATGTAGAGCGAATATGTGTTTTTATTCTTTCAACAAGAGGTGGTTGTTGATTTAGATACATTCCTTGTTTGTTTGCTTCTCTGTAGTAGTGATACATCATCATATCCGTTATCACTACTTTAATTTTTCCTTTTCCTTTGATAGTGACACGACTATTTCAAATAGTAAACAATATTTTTTCTTATATGCATTAGTACTATTCTCAATAGCCTAGTCTTCAAAAGTAAAACCAATATTCAATAAAAGTTGCTCACGATCCTGCGGCAAATGAGGTTGAGGTTTGCCAATCTTTTTACGTTTCCACAAATATCTCTGCGAAATCATCCATTTGTAAAGTTCCGTATCATCCTTCATACTCACACGACAATGCCCACTCTCCTTCTGAAACTTTTTCAAGCAATGATACTTGTCCAACCACTTGGCATCTCTCAAATCCCAAATGAATCCAATTCGTTCAAGCGCCTCGACTCTTTCTTGATTTAATTTGGTCTTTTCACCCTTGCAGTACTTTTTATAAAAGACCCGTTGGTTGCCGACCCATCTTGCGAGTGCTCTGTAATCCTTTAGTTCCTTGGAACAAAGATGTTCTTTGCGAGTACGAATTGTTTCACAATTTTGAGAAACGTTGCAGTGTCCATTTTGTTTGTTGAATTCTACAAGCATATGGTACATACTGTTCCATCTTCCCGGTGCTTTGTTTTGCTTCTGACTCGAGATGCAGGTTGGGACGACTCGGGACGAGCAAGAATTGTTTTGTTGCAAGAGTACACGGATATCGTCGCGATGTTTGGAATGATACTGTTGAAGCAACATGTCTCGATAGTTTGTAGGTGAAACACGATCATCTAATAGATGAAACATGTAATTATTGCCCAGCAGAGGCATTGGAGGATGCATTCTCATGTTGTCACGAGCTGTTTTGTTTGCAGTATTCTCAAACTCTTGAATGTAATTCGTATCGTATTCAAATTGCTGAAGAATGCGATCGGCAGTAGCAACGCTTGCCAATTTTGCAAGAGGTTCTAGAGACTTTTGATTATTAGTCATGGTTTCTTTTCTCGACTTGGAAAAAATTATGTTAAGCGGAAAAACGATGACCAGATAAACATCTAGGCCAAATGTGGATGAGAATCCTTTTTAGGCTCCATTGCAGAGGCCTTTTACACCAATGACGTTAAATGTTAGGAATCAACTTACGACGTTCATACCGTACAATAATGTCGTAGTATGGTGCGATGCTACGACATCTCTTAGTCCATTGAATGCGACTTCGATCTATCATCGTGAACTTAGACGGCTATACAAAAATGAAAAGATTCCAAATTGAACTTACAATAGAATGAATAATCATTTTAAAATAAAGAAGAATTACAAATATGCATATTTATTTTTAGCCATCAGACTTTCACTCAATTCATGAACTTATAAAATAGAATTGTACAATATGTAGAGCACGTATGCATCAGTCACTTCTATAGATCCTCTGCCAAACTTTCGATACATGCCAACAAATGCTTCCTTGCCTCTTTCAATCTTTTGATATTTCCATTTGCTGTTTGTTCCGACATTTCTCCACCATATTTACTCGACAATTGCCTCATTTTTCTGATATCACTCTCTATGACATCCATGCCTTCATTTTCAAAGAAATTGATGAAATCATCTTTGAAAAAGTTTTTCAACACCATTTGAACCCACTTTGCTGAGTCAATTTTGATTAGATCTCTAGGCAAAGTGTCAAAAAATGAAAAGTTTGGATCCTCTTCTTTCTCAATTAATCTTTCGCATTTTGAACGTGCTTCATTCACAGTATCAAGGAGAGAACACGGTGTCAAAGTTGGTGGAACTTGATCTGTTGTTGGAGGAGTTTCTTCAATTTCAGTTGTGCAGTCTTCTGCATTATCAGGTGGAGTTACTGCTATATTCATTCCTTCTTCTTCATTGTTTGGTGATTGAGGTGGAGTTAAATGGACTCTTCTCAATCTTTTCACACCATGATTCGTTGCAAGAGGTACAGATATTTCCTCATCATATACTTTCTCGTCATCATCACTGCATTCATCCTTGTCTTGAGATGTATCAAGTTGCTTGAAAAGTTCTGTGGTCTCTTTATTCTTCGGAATTAGTTGTGCTTCATCCACCCATTCGTCATAACTTTTGGAGAATAAGTAATAGTGAACATGATATTGTTTCTTACCACTCATATCCTCCCTGATATCTTTGATCTTGGCATGCCAAAGCTGTGTATACACATACACATCATCATCTTCCTTCATCGTTTCATCATCATCGTTCTGAATCTTTCTATTAGTATGTTTCTTCTTTGGCATTCTATTTTCAAACAGAGCCTTTGCTCTTATCTTAATTTCTCGTGGTGTTGCGTGTCTATAAAATACGGTAGCATCTCTTTCCAATTCATATAAAAACCTTGCAGTTTTACATTCATCTTTGAATTGTGACATGATGCTGTAAAAGGTATCATTATTCCATCCGTTTCTCGAGAGAATTTGCGAATCTTGTTGACCCACTTTTTGGTTCCGCGATGAGAGGAAACATGATCCCAATTTCCGAAAATAACATCATTGTCCCGTGGTTTCAATTCTCTGTTCATGATATCAGATAGAGAAGTATAAGTATATGGAAAAAGTATCTTTTGTTGTTTTTTTGAACAAAGAATTACGCAACAACAAGACTTCTAGCTGAGTGTCTTTCCAACTTGATTCTGGCTATTTTATGAACAGGCCTTTCGGATCCGATTCTGTCCGACCTATCGGCTGATGATACAATGACGACATCTCTTAGTCATCACGCTAATGGACATGTTGTGTTGTACAAATGGCTCAACAATCTACTACCACACTCTCTTAGTTCACTTTTTACGGTGATAGATATATTGAATTTAAATAGCTTTTCAGTATCTACAAACGTGAAGAAATGAAGATATCAGCTTCTAGTGTCACCAACTCGTCCTCTAGTTTCATTCTCATTTTTCTTCTTTTCGCATCCATCATGTCTAAATCAAAAGCTTTCTCTACTTTTGACTACAAACAATCCTTGAGAGATGAAGGTGCAATGGATATCCCACGTAGCATCAAAATCAAAGCTGTGAAATATGATTCAGCTTCTCCCAACACCAACAAAGAAGATGATGATACACACATTTGTACAAAAATCATTCACTTTCAAAGGCACGGTCAAGGATATCATAATCTACTAGGAGACGTCACCAGAGCTTTCGGAAAAGATTTTCACATTGATGACCCTGAACCTGAAATCAATCCATTTGTCAAACCGGAAATATGCGATAGTCCACTCACTTGGAACGGACGTCAAGAAGCCGCTGCTCAAAAAGATTTGGCAGCGAAATTAAATCCGCAAGTTGTGATTGTGAGTCCATTGCATCGAGCAATTCAAACTGCCATGATTAGTTTTTCACATCATTTGGAAAACAATGTAGAGTTTATTGCACATGAAAAGTGTCGTGAACAGCTTGGTTTGTTGACTTGTAACAAAGCATTGCCTTTGAGTCAGACCATGAAGGAGTTTCCAAATGTTGATTTTAGTTTATGTACATATGGTGAAGAAGATAGTATGTGGCATAAAAGACCAGAAGTGAGAGAACATCCTGTGGAAGAAGCGAACAGAGCCTATGAGTTTTTAACGGATTTTGTCATGAAGAGATCGGAAGAAGAAATGGCAGTCGTATGTCATTCTGCATTCTTGTTTAGTGTGTTTAACTGTGTAGTAGATGTTGGGGGTGATGAAACCATAGAATCTTGGTTTGGGACAGGAGAAATTAGATCGCTTGAGGTATCTTTTCATCATTGCAAGTAAAATAATTATTGGATTGGCTATTTTTATGAATGGCAATTTTGGTTGATTTTAAAGCTTTATCAAACAGTTTGAAATGCTCGACCGCTCACTGAACACAATTCTAATTCATATAATAAACATTTATATGGACCTTTTGTTTATTTGGTTTTCATTTGCAAATGAGTTTTGGAAAAGAAGGACGGAAAAATAAATTACTATTTTGCTTTGTGTGGCTACTGGCTAGCCGATAAGAGAAAGATGGGACTACATACTAACGAGACGGACAGACGTTAAGTTGAAGGTCGTATCTCTGATCTCTGTGTGTGAACATTTTTTCTTTCCATCTATCATCTACAGTTGCAACTTGTTCCTTCATTTGTACAGAATAGTATTCATTATAAGATGATAAAATCCAAAACTAGTTTTAGCAGAGTGACTTCACTAGTTCTCTTGCTGCTTCTTCTTTCTTGCTGCATTCAACCGTCTCTTCAGCAACTGACATCGACAGACGAAGAAAAGGAAAGCAATCACGATCCTCGACAACAAAAAGAAGAAATTTGTAAAGATGGAGAAGACAAAGATACTTGCAAAGCATCCTTTTCAGAATTTCCAACTATTGTATACAAAGGAGAAAGTATTTACCTAAAGGATAATTTATTTCAAGTCTATGACCCCCCAGCTTTGAAAACATCCAATGAAGAAAACGAAAGAACAAATGTTGCTCTGAATAATGACATCATATCGACAGCTACAATCAAAGAAGGAGAAAAAGTAAACCTCAAATATGTCAAATCATTTCTCACAGAAAACGAAACTTCATCCGTCATTAATTTCTGCAATCAACGAAATGGATGGACAGCTTCACGACAAAACAAAGACGGCGATGGAAATCAAGTGGGTGTAGCTCGTACATCGAATTCATGTCCACTTCTTTGGCCTTTGTTATATTTACCAAAAATACCACAATTGAAAGCTGCAAATAGGTTGACTCCAGAATTGGAACATGAATTGTACTTTACATGGGATTTAATGCAACGAATTGCTGATTATTTACAAGTACCTGTGGAAAATATAGAACCATTGCAGTTGGTACGATACACACCTGGTCAATTTTACAAACAACATCATGATCATGGAGGATACTATGGTGCATCTTCGGAACAACGACCAATTACTATGTTGTTGTTCTTATCAACCATGCCTGAATCCGATGGAGGTGGTCATACACTCTTTTCAAATTTAGATCTTGCTGTATTGCCAAGAAAAGGTGATGGAATTATATGGTCCAATGTGGATGGCAATGGTGAATTACTGGTGGATGCGTTGCATGAAGCTGTGCCGCCGAAAGGTAATGCTGGTAATGTTGTCAAGTATGCAATGAATGTGTGGGTATCTGACAAACCTATCATGGGCAATATTGATGCATCGGCATACAGAACACAATAATTGTTTTGTTTATTCGTTGCAAGGAATTCGAAATGAACTTTTTTTGCTAGTAAGTGCAAGTGTAGTATTAACATGATAAAATTTAAACTTGTCCACCAGGTTTTATTTGTAACACATTCTTTTAATATGTTTTAGTTTCTTTATATAGCACAGAACAAGGTCACTCTATTCAGTATCTTCTTCTTTGATATCCACCATCACGATCATTATAGTTGCTGCGTTCTCTCTTCATGCCACGATCGTTGTATCCACCACCTCTTCCGCCTCCGTAACGATCTCTATTATCGTATCCACCATATCCTCCTCCTCCTCTAGGCGGCCCGTTTCTATCATATCCTCCTCCTCCACCTCTTGGAGGAGGACCATTACGATATCTATCTCCACCTCTGTCACCATATCCATGATTCATGTATGGTGGAGGCGGGCCTCTATTATCTCTGCGATCTCTATGATCTCTTCCATATCCGCCTTCTCCCATCGGTGGAGGTTGATTCATCATTCCCGGTCCTGGTCCACCACCATGCATTGGTTCCACTTTACTAGGATCAAATCTTCCCGGTCTCGTAAAAATCTTGTCTTTACCGCCCAATCTTGTTCCACCAAGACCCCCACCAAGTCTACGTGGCAGCCAACTAGGAACGGTATGTCCCCTCTCAACATCGACAACAATATGTCTCCCTTCAATTCTCATTCCATCAGCAGCCCTATAAGCTCTCTTCATAGCTTCTTCTTCTTCAAACTCTACAAAAGCATATCCCTTTGATTTCCCATTCTGATCCTTGACCAATTTAATATCCTTGACATTGCCATAACTATCAAATTCCCTCAACAATTTCCGTTCAGTCACTTCATACGCCAATCTACCCACAAATAGCGTATTGTAACAATTCATATTCATAAATTCTCCATTTGAATCTTTTTGCATTTGTTTATATTCCGCAATTTTGGGTTCATTTTCTTTTTCCTTTTGAGTTTTTTTCTCAGCTAGTTTCATTTCCTTGATTTTATGCGGTGTCATGTTGACAATTCTCTTGGGTGGCGCTGATCGTTCAAATTGATTCATGAATTCCGCCACACCTGTGATTCCCGTTTTGGGTTTTGACTTGAGGGACTCTTCTTGATATGCTTTTGGGCGTTTGCGTTTGGGTGGTGGTAAATGTTTGAGGGGAGGGTCTGGCATGAATGCTTCACGGATGTTGGGTGGCATCATCATGATTGCTGGACCGGATCCGTTGCCTGACATTTGGCCTTTGGGTGTACTTTTACGTCTGGCGTTCATGACTATGACTGTGGTATGTTTAGGAAATGGTATGTTTTGGGAAATGGTATCTTGTGAATGAAGTAATGAAGTAGAAAGTGGTACTTAATGTTTGTGCTGTCGTTCCTCAAGATATGTTATGTTGTCGATCTTTAGAGAAAGAAAGGAGAAAGGGAGAAGAAGATAATCATGTAAATCTAAATTAGTAACATATTATACTGAGAGAGACATACTAAGACATCAAAAGTGAGAAGTCCCAGATTGAAGTGAGAACCCGAACCCTTTAATTTTTATCATTTATTGAAAGAAAATAAAAAGAAGCCAAACATCAACAAAATAGCGAACACAATTGCAATCATAACATTTGAATTTCAAAGAAAAAAATTTATTTGTAAGATGATGACGAAAACTATTGTAAGCAGAAACTCAACCAAGCAGTATAATAGCTGCGATGCCATGTCGAAACAAATTGGTCCAAGGAAACTTCGTCCTTCTTCCCAAATCATGCCATCAATCTTGATGAATATGATATTGATGAGTTCTACTGCTCATCAAATAGGAAGCCACTCCTCTCTTTTACCTCGTTCTATGCTACCTCTATTGCTCTTGGTTGCTACAAGTGGTACACAGGGATGCTATGCCGATGCTCTACCTCTTCAATCATTATTTGGGGATGCCAAGAAGAGCGATGAGAAGACACCAAGATCTCTGCGTAGATTGAAGAAGTCTACCAAATCTACAAAGACAGATGTTGTTGATCCTAATCCTTATGAAGAGGGTGGGGACTTCAAGCAAGTAGGAGATGATATTCCTAGAGTGGGATATTTTAGTGAAACTAAATTGATTGTCATGAGTGAGGATGAACAAAGATTTGCTGATACGAACAATGTGATGAATCTTCTCGATCCTGGAAATCTCTAAGTCCTGACTAATTTGCTGGTCATAGTGATGGCGAAACCGTACTTTGTTCAAAGTATAATGGAAGTACTGGAATGTTGCTACTCGAAAGCAGAATCCACAATGTCGATTCTGGTACTTGGATTACTAAAGGGTCCCCAAGATATTCGATATTGGTATTTTTCGACTGGTGTTGCTGCTTTAAGTCGTGATAGAAAACGTTTTGTTTTGACATATGATGGAGGACATCGCATATTTGAATACAACAATGAGAATCGTTGGGTAAAAATTGGCAAAAAGATTCGAGGAGATGAATCACGAGTACTTGGAATCAATGACGATGGAAGTAGAATTGCTATTCAAGGCCAACGAGATTCTCTATACGTTTATGAACTTGTTCCAAACGAAAATTCTGACGCAACATGTAAACAATTGGGTGGAGATTTAGGGGTCGAATCATCCCTGATGGCAACATCGGTGAGACTAATGAATTCAGCATGAGTTCATCTGGCAACAGGATCATTATTGGTATTAAAGAAGGATACTATGATAGGTATTATGCAGGTCGTGTTATCATCAAGGAGTATAACACTGAAACGCAGGAATGGGAACAAGTAGCCAACGGGCTTTCTGGAGGGAAACATGTAAAGATTAGTGCTGATGGTAACACAGTTACAGTTGGGAGATCAACTGACCTTGAATATTATTATCGACTAACTCCATGTTGCGGTAACTATGTTAAATTCTACAAACTTTGGCAGGGCAGTGATGGAGAAGCTTATTGGGATGAAGTTGCAACAATTAAATCGGGCCCTAGGCAGTACTTTAGTTACTACATGGCGGCAACAAACTCACTGGACCGTATGGTTGTCGCTGCACGTGAAACCTACTCTGTTTTCGATGTTACATTTTCTGATGACATTGGACCCTGTGTTGATCAAGAAGGTGCATCTTTTTCCCTCATCAATATTGACAAAGAAGTTGGTTGTGATTGGCTGACCAAATATGGCAAAGACTGGGTGAGAAGAGGGAAGTACTGCGTTGAAAGTCATGATGGTGGATCTGTCATGAAATTATGTAGAAAGAGCTGTGGCATTTGCATTCCCTAGAACACTGCTTACTATCACAAATCTCTGTGCACTTCACTCTAAAAAGTATAAGGAAATTTATTTTTACCATCGATGTTATCAGCATACAAGATACTCAGTTCATTCTAGAGTAGCTGATATATTTTGCAAAGAAATCTGATCATACTCATCACCTTGAGAAGAAGATTGCAAGGTCTAGATAACTATGTTGGAGAGTACAGAGTCTAGATAAGTATCTCCGAATTTCTTTTGTGACTTTTTTACTTTTCAGAGAAGAAGGCATGATGTTGATGAGTTTTAATGCTCATCAACTTGGGAGTCGCTCGATTGTACCTTGTTCTACGCTAGCTCTAACAATGCTCTTGGCTGCTACAAATATGCAGGGATGCTACGCTGATGATCTATCATTACTTGGCGATGCCAAGAAGAGCGATGAGAAGAGACAAAGAAATCGACGTAGATTGAAGAAGTCTACCAAGTCTACCAAGTCAGATCTTGTTAATTCTACTCCTGATGAAGATAATGGAGAGGTCGTTCAAGTAGGAAAAGATATTCCTAGAACAGAAGACGACATTTGGAAGGTTAACATGGTCTTGATGAGTGATGATGGACTCAGATTTGCTGATTCGAATAATGTCTATCAGTATGATGAATCTTCTCAATCCTGGGAATCACGAAGTCCTGACTCGCTTGCTGGTTACAGTATTCTGGGTATGAGTAGTGATGGCCAGGATGTACTTGTTGGAAAACTTAGTGATTCATTTATGTCGCTCGAGCTTCGAACATTTGACGAAGTAGGCGATGTTTGGAAATTTGCTGGAGGAGGAAATGTTTCTTACACCCCATTAAAAGCCCTTCTTGGTGGTGACATCATTACCGAAAACTATGCCAAACTCAGCCATAATGGTAGACGCATGATAGTGACAGATGGGAGTGGAATTCGAGTGTTTGAGATCTCTAGTAGTCCGATATGGGTCCAAATTGGAGAAACTATTGCTTCCGGTGTTTCCAGAGAAATCGCCATCAATGACGATGGTAGTCAAATATGCTTCTCAACGGATTATGTAGATGATAAATATGGTCCAGGTGCAGTCGTGTCTGTTTATAGACTGCTGGTCACTGACAGATCAGGGGGGTCATGGAAACAAATCGGAGGATATTTAGCAGATGGAGGTTATTATGGTTGGTACGGCATAAACTATGATATGAATTCCTCTGGTAATCGAATCATTGTTGGTTATTCCGATGGTAGTGGTAGATATTATAGTGGAGATGCTAAAGTCTTCGAGTATAGTGAGGAAATATATGAATGGAAACAAGTAGCTAATGATCTTGGTGGTGGTACCCATGTCAAGATGAGTGCTGATGGGAAAACAGTAGCTGTAGGAAGGCATCAAGATTTTGAATACCTCTGGAGTGGACCTGATGGTACTTGTTGTAATACTTACGTCAAGATCTACAATATTTGGGAAGGGGATGGTGAATTGTATTGGGAAAAGGTAGCCACTATTACTTCGGGTCCAAGATATTATTCGGTTATGAGATCCTTGCGACAACCACACTTCATCGTTTTGCTATAGCTGCAAAAGAGTCATACTCCGTTATCGATGTAACATTTTCTACTTTTGATGGGCCCTGCATCGATCAACAAGGTGCGAAATTTTCCCTAATCAATGTCAAAAAGGAAGTTGGATGTGATTGGCTGACTTCAAATCATCGCAGAGAGGATGCAAGAAGAACCAGATATTGCATCCAGAGCTATGACGACGGGTCAGTTATTGAGGCTTGTAGAAGGAGCTGTGACATGTGCCCTTCGAACTAAAAACTAACATATTCATGCAAAGCGGCGTTGTAAACCATCCACATTCATGAATACCATACTTCGTATCTTTAATACATGTCGAATTTTTATTGCATGCACTCTACCTTTTAATACCATTAGCTTATTTTTCCTTTGTACAATATACATATTGAATGATCCTAATAATAGATAAGATAAAATGGTTGACATGCACAATGAATTCAAATTGAAGATAAATTTCTACACTTTTTCAGGAGTTCTACAGTGGATTTTAATTTTTAAAGAAGAGTCTTGACCACTACTATCGCATCATGCACTTATGGATAATGTAGTGAAAAGTATAAAGAACTTCTTCGTTCTATATCATGTCTAACTTGATCATTGCCTCAACTCGTTCATCAGGAGTCATATCAGACAATTTCTTTCCTTGATACTTGACATTGCTCCAATCAGCCTTTTTCGCTCCCTTCTTTTGCTTCCCCTTTCCATCTTTCTTATCAGTTAATCGTCTCCATAGCATATTTCCATCTAACTGTCGTTTCATAGCTTTCGTTCTTTGCTTCCCAAAGAAACCTTCAATATGTTCTGCAAATTCTTGTTCTAATTTGGGTACAAAGGAAACATCTCGTAAATCAATCAAGAGAGACGGACGAGCCAACCCCAATCCTCCATAGTCATTTAATCTAGGTTGAACAATATCATCCGTCAACTGCTGATTTTTGGTCGCTTTTCCCTTTTGTTGCGGTGCAGAGTATAAACTCACTTTCTGTAATATAGCTTGTAAATGTTTGTACGATTTACTATCGGATGTTTCAGGATGTAAACTCTGTACAGTATGTGTCAAATGATTTGAAAGTTTGTACATTGCCAACTCAGATCGTTCCTGTCGTTCTTCTAATTCTTCTTCTGTAAGTTTCGCAGCATCCATCTGCTTCGATGCTTTGGTTGGAATGGATTCAGGATCGAGTCCTTTGCGTTCTTGACGTTTTCGTTTCTTTGCATTTCGTTTTGCGATTCGTTCTTGTTTTGAAAGGACTACTTGATTTTCAGAAGATGCATTTGTATCATTTGCTTGTTTGACGAGTGCCGATAGCCAATCTCCTTCCTTGGCTGTTGTATTCTTTTTCTTCTTTTGACTGTTATTGGAAGAGGCTGCTTTTGTTTGTTTCTTTTTGCGAGGCGCTGCCTTTCCAGTCTTTTTCGTTTGCCAGCCTTTATTACTATTTGTTGTCTTTGCCATCTGATGGAGTGAAATGCATGAATAAAGAACTTGAATATTATAGAAGTATCTCAACGAAATTTGTTACTGTTCTAAGAAAAGAGTTGTTTTTTGTTGTGAAAATGAATGGACGAGAGAGCACTGAGTAAATTTGAAAAACTTATCGGAGGGCTTCAATTTATCCCCCATTATTTGGAGGGATTTAAAAATTTAGTCTACGTTGTCATGAATGAACGTGAATCAATGTCTGACCGCGAACAGAATGTCACATTCTAGCCTTCCCTTTGAAGAATGAACCCGGTTCGTTGGGCCAATTGAAAGTATGTGCAACCATAGAAAAGATATACTTTTGCGTTCCTTTCATAATCAAAATATAAACCTTATATAAATATCATGTCACAAATCAACAAATCCAGGCGAAAACGTTCCTCTATGGCAGTGGCTATTCTTGCTGTAATTGGCATACTTGCAATTTATTCTCCCGACTTCAATACAACAACAAGAGATCTGACAGAAGAGGAAAGAACGACAAACGATACAAGAGATGCCTTCAAATTCAAGTTCTCAGAAGATACTCTCAAACAAGCTGCTGACTTTCAACAGAATGGACACGCTTTCGAATCTACAATCGCGACAGCCTTTTTCGAGCTACCAAATAGCAAGCATGGTATCGATGAGTATCTAGACTGGGCCAAGAACTCATTATGCATTACTGATGCAATGGTGATTTTCACAAATGTTCCTGACAAGTTAGCACCACTTCGCGTGCATGCAAAGGATCGCACTATCATTGTACCTATGCAAATGGATGAAATAGAGGTTGGAAATGATGTACATATTACAGATGAACAATGGGAACATCAACTGGAAATCGTCAGTGGCTTTTACAAAGGAAAGCATCTCGATGTTAACCTATTCAAGATTTGGGCAGGTAAATCATGGCTCGTGAATCAAGCTTTAGAGTTGAATCCATTCAATAGCGATGTCTACCATTGGATGGATATCGGTCACTTTCGAAAGGAGCCTTGGTTCTGTGGAGAGACTGTCGTACGTCATCCTGAGATCGTACCAGAAGATAGAATGATGCTTTTCATGGGAAATAAAGAGGTTCCATATGTCAAAGATGAATTTCGAGACTCATCTATTCAAGAAAAGAGAAAAGTTCTTGATGCGATTGTTGTCAAAGATGAATTTGCATCGACATTTATCCCTGGAGGATGGATTGCTGGAAGAGCGAATGTATGGTCAGAGTTTCTTCAGAGGTTCGAAGAAACTATTTCAATATATCAACTATTGGGAATTTCTCTCACCGAAGACCAGGCTCTTTTGGAAACGACATGTATTCTTAATGAAGGTTTGTGTGCTCTTGTGCGTCGTGATAATCATGTTGGGTATCTAGATCCATCAGAACAATTTGAAAAATGTAGCGATGAAGAGTGCAGGGAAAAAGCAGGATGGAGACAAGGAGGATGGTGTGACTTCTTCAATATGAAGTACTACTTTTGGCATGGAGGCAATTTCAAGTTTTGGGACCCAGCGACAGGATACCCAATTGAAGATGAAGATTTTGGACTTTGGCATCCATTTGTAAATGAGGTTGCTACAAAACGAGTCATGTATCTACTAGATTATTTACATAGGAATACAATATGAAGAGTTTTAGGCCTATGAAATATTTAATAAAGAAATTATACAATTTGCATTTAGTACATACTGAATTTCTGAATGTATGGGAACAATAATTCTACATTTATCAATGTTCAATGTTTATATTTCATTCATAAGAACTCTCTATCGAAATATTCTTTCGAGGACAGCAATCTAACACTGTAGAAGTGGTGTTCTTAAAAATAATGTATAGGGCTGGTCAAAATATAAGGGGTGCTACTTGGTTGCATTATCCATACTTTTTTGTAACAGAAAAACTTTTTGAAAATAGAGAAACAGCCAATGACGACATGCGATATGACTTCAATCTATCCCCTTTATGCAGGGGGTATTTCAGGAAAGAATAGTTTTCCCGAACCCGTGAATTATTTTGTCACTTTTTTTAGAAAATATGAAGTCGCTTTCTAGACTATTCCTTTACGAGGACTTTCATTTGTTTGGATGACCTCCTTACTCTTGCCGAAAATGTTCACCATGTACACTCCTAGTAAGAAGAAAATCATAACATTTGTTTGTGTCTGTGCAGTTCTTGCTATTTATAACACCGGCGATAAAAATGCTTTTGGCTCCATCGCTAGAATTCTATACACTGAAGATGAACTCGAACAAATGAGAAATGACTTTGGTTGCATCAGTCGTCGTCTACACAAGTTGATTTATGTTCATATTCCAAAAACGTGAGTATTTAGCAGCCAGGCTTATGATCCTTATTATTTACATTCATTATCAACACAGACATTTCCTCATTTATTTTTATATGCAGTGGTGGGTCAACCTTTGAACATTCTGAATTGATGGAAGATGCTGTTTCTGATCAAAAGGCAAACCTTCGCTCGTCGACCTCTTTGGGGACATCATCCCATCTTTAACTTGAAAAACAACGCTGAAGAACGTGGAATTGCTGACTTTCATACTGCAGCTACGATCAGACATCCTTGTGGTCGATTCATCAGTGCATTTCGTTATTTAAAATCTGATATTTGTGGTGGAATGGACAAAAGACTGCGTGAGAAATTTGGTATACTGCCTGATACAACTCTAGATGACTATGTTCAATATCTTGAAGATACGCATTGGGACAATTTATACATGCACTTTATACCACAGTATCAACATGTCGTGAATCAGAATATGACCAAAGTTGATGTTGATAATATTTTATGTAACGAGCAATGGGATGAAGGTGTTCAAAGGCTGCAATCCGTTTTGGGTGTTAAAATGATGGGGATACGAAGAGGATTAGGATCTACCTCTGACCACGTCTTGCAAAATCATCATGAGAAGTGTCAAGATTTGAAACCTGAAACTCGTGAAGCTATTGTACGCTTTTATGCTATGGACTATTGTTTATTTGAATATGATGAATTGCCATCCGATGAAAAAGAGGGTATTTGTAAAAAAAAAATTCAAGTCATGTTTCAAATCAACAAGTTCAGGCGAAAACGGTCCTCTATTGCAGTGGCTCTTCTTGCTGTCATTGGTATACTCCTGATTTTGAGACAAGAGCTCTCCTTACAGCAGACGAAACAAACAACACAAGAGATGCATTCAGATTTCAGTTCTCAGAAGATACTCTCAAACAAGCTGCTGACTTTCAACAGAATGGACACGCTTTCGAATCTACAATCGCGACGGCCTTCTTCGAGCTTCCAAATAGCAAGCATGGTATTGAGGAGTATCTAGACTGGACCAAGAACTCATTGTGTCTCAAAGATGCGATGGTAATTTTTACAAACGTTCCTGACAAGCTAACTCCACTTCGTGAGCATGCAAAGGATCGCACCATCATTGTACCTATGCAAATGGATGAAATAGAGGTTGGAAATGATGTACATATTACAGATGAACAATGGGAACATCAACTGGAAATCGTCAGTGGCTTTTACAAAGGAAAGCATCTCGATGTTAACCTATTCAAGATTTGGGCAGGTAAATCATGGCTCGTGAATCAAGCTTTAGAGCTCAATCCATTTAGCAGTGATGTTTACCACTGGATGGACATTGGTCACTTTCGTAAGGAGCCTTGGTTCTGTGGAGAGACTGTCGTACGTCATCCTGAAGTTGTCCCAGAAGATAGAATGATGTTATTCATGCGAAGAGACATACGAATTCAAGGAAATAGAGAAGTTCCTGATGCTATTGTAGTCAAGGATGAATTTACAAACACATTCATTCCTGGAGGATGGATTGCTGGAAGAGCGAATATGTGGCCAGAGTTTCTTCAAAGATTCGAGGAGACCATCGCAATGTATATGCTCGTTGGGGTTTCTCTCACCGAAGATCAGGCTCTTTTGGAAACGACATGTATTCGTAATGAAGGTTTGTGTGCTCTTGTGCGTCGTGATAATCATGTTGGGTATCTAGATCCATCAGAACAATTTGAAACATGTAGCGATGAAGAGTGTAAGGAAAAAGCAGGATGGAGACAAGGAGGATGGTGTGACTTCTTCAATATGAAGTATTACTTTTGGCATGGAGGCAATTTTAAGTTTTGGGATCCAGCGACAGGATATCCTACTGAAGATGAAGATTTTGGGCTTTGGCATCCATTTGTGGATCAGGTTGCTACAAAACGAGTCATGTATCTACAAGATTTTTCGAAAAAGAATTAGATGACCTAGAAGCTACCAAAGCAAAACGGACAACAACACAAAATATTTTAATATTAGTTTTTATAAAGTTTACAAAGTCTAGTATGTTTCATCCATGTTCAAAATTTCTATTTCAAAAGCTAACTTCTAACAAACAAGGAAAAACTGGACGACAGTCACCAAAAACTTGTAGATGTGATGTTTCAAGACCATATTTTGTCTAGACATATTTGGAGAAGGTTATTTTGTTTGCATTTTCTATCATTTATTGGCTTGCAATCAGAAGAACTTCTGTAACATTAGAAATAGCCAATGACGGCTTCTCATATTTAATCATTGGTTCTCTAATTTCCCCTGGTTTAAAAGGGGGAATTGCTTGGTCGGCTCACTGAATCGGTGACCTACAACAAAGGATACAGGAATGCTTTAGTCTTATTTTCAGTTGTCGGATACCCTACAAGATACCATATAAAAACATAATACATTGATATTTCTACAACTTGTCTCAATCATTTCATATACTTTCACAACTCAAGATGATGTGCTAAATATCTCTTAGCTGTGCATATCAAATTGTGAATAGAAGCAAAACAAACTTTAAATACCTATTAGGTGAGTCATACTACGCTTTGAATACAATCCCTGAACTTTTTTAACTACATGGCTTGATCCATCATACACCTTTCATGAGTAAAATGAAATAAGTGAATGTGAATATGTTCATTATTTTAATCATTGTAAAAGATGATTATTTCTTTCTTTGGCAGCGTAGACTAGACTATTCCAGTATTTTTTTGAAATTGCATCCAAAATTTGTACGTAGGACAAAGAGCATTCCTTCTCGGGACTGAATGTATGACACCTGTCAGAGTAGGGAGGCTAAAGGAGGATTGACTTTCTTTTTCCCAAGCATACGTTCGTACCTATTATACTGTTATTACTTACTAAAATTGTACATTCGGAGTATCCATGAATGACCGTGAGCGAGTTTGTCATTTTTCTATTTTTTTTATCATTTTTGAAAAGAGTTTGCATGTCTAGATGTACAAACCAAGTACTTGATCTATTACCTTCATAATCAAAACATATACCTCTGACATCATGATTCATACTACAAAAGTCAAGTCAAACCGTAAGCGATCCATTGCAGTGGCTCTTCTTGCTGTCGTTGGTATACTTACACTTTGTTCTCCCGACATTAATACAAGATCCCTAAGGAACCAAAGAGACGAGTTGAAATACAAGTTTTCAGAAGAGATTCTCAAACAAGCTGCTGACTTCCAAAAGCAAGGAGTAACATTTAATTCTACAATCGCGACAGCCTTCTTCGAGCTTCCAAATAGTAACCATGGTATTGAAGAGTATCTAGAATGGACCAAGAACTCGTTGTGTCTCAAAGATGCGATGGTGATTTTTACAAACGTACCTGAGAAGCTAGCACCACTTCGTGAGCATGCAAAAGATCGCACCATCATTGTACACATGGAAATGAGTCATGTCGAGGTTGGAAATGATGTACATATTACAGATGAACAATGGGAACATCAAAATGAATTAAATAACAAGGGGAAAAATTTCAATCTGTACAAAGTATGGGCAGGTAAATCATGGCTTGTGAATCAAGCCATCGAGCTGAATCCATTCAACAGTGATGTCTATCATTGGATGGATATTGGGATTTTCAGAGAAACAGATGCTTTCTGTGGAGAGACAGTCGTACGCCATCCTGAAATTGTACCAGAAGATAGAATGTTGTTATTCATGCGAAGAAACCTCTGGGCTATTGATAAACCTGAAGATATTGTAGTCAAAGATGAATTCGCATCGACATTTATTACTGGAGGATGGATTGCTGGAAGACCGAATGTATGGCCAGAGTTCCTCCGAAGATTCGAAGAGACCGTTGCAATGTATTTGTTTACTGGAGTATCTCTCACTGAAGACCAGGCTCTTTTGGAGACTACTTGTATTCGTAATGAAGGACTATGTGGACTCATTGTGAAAGATAATCATGTCGGGTATCTTGACCCATCAGAGCAATATGAATATTGCGATAATGTTGAAGTGTGTAAGGAAAAGGCAGGATGGAGAACAGGGATGCCAGGAGGTTTCTTTGCATTCTTCAATTCAAAGTATTTCTTCTACCATGGAGGCAATTTCAAGTTATGGGATCCATCGACAGGCATTCCAACAGAAGATGAAAACTTTTCTCTTTACCATGGATTTTCAAAGGAGGAGACAAGTACAAAGAAACATTACATGTAATGACAGTCAGCCATCATGCACTTCTAATTGTTAAAATAATTCACTATTTGAAATCAACGCGCTAAAGATTTATCTCGTCTCAAGTTCATCACATTCTGGTAGACACAATGCTGGTAAGGAGTCTATCTTCGGATTCATTTCGTCTTTGACTCACACACTACAGCTCATCTCTTCCTGCTCGATCTTCTCTAATCTGTGTCGGATGGATACTTACTGCACCAAACTCCATCAAAAGTGTACGTACAGGATGCCCATCTTCAGGAAAGATTTGTTCAGCCATCCAGAGGGCACTGCCTCCTTGCCCAGTACGACCAATTTGAGCATTCACGTCGACCCTTCCTTGAGAAATAAGAGTCGCAACCACATCATGCTTTCCAGTTCGAATTGCTTCATGGAGTGGTTCCCATCCATTGACGTCTCTGCTGCTTACTAAATCAGGACAAAAAGTGATGAATTGAGTAATCTCTTCTACATCTCCTGTATGGATAGATCTTACTAAATCATTTCGGTCACAATGTGCATCTTCATTAATAGCCTCATCATTTTGCTGAGATTTCATCTCTTCCTGTTTTACAATTTCTTCCGTATCTTCGGTGTTGGAAGCATAATTGTAGTAATCATCTTGAATATCATCATCATCATCATCATCATCATCATAATACTGCTCTTCTGCATCATCATCTCTTGCTCTTTCTTCCGTTTCTTGATCCCAGCCATCTCGAACACGCTTTGTAGCAACATAATCATCTTCCTTGTCCGCGTCTTGCAGTTTCTTCTCGAACCGTTGCTCCCGTCTCTCTTCCGCAAGCATATACGCTACATCTTCTGGATCTTCATCGTACATGTCCTTCATGCTCTTCATTTTCTCTTCGTGAAGATATTCATCGGAAGGAGCAGTACATTGTTTACTTCCGTCATTCGATGCTTCACAGTAGGAATACTTTGGATCCACACGCTTGTTCGCTGGTTCCTTTTCTCTTGGTTCATGTTTATGATGCTTGGAGTATTCAGGTTCAAAGTAACCACCATCATCGTGGCTATCATAGTCATCGCAAAAGAAGAGACACGCATTCTTCCGTTTTGGTACAACCCGAATAGTCAAAAAGCAAAAGACCCAAGTCCCCAATATAAAAAAGAAAGTAATCCATTTTCCCATGGCTCGTCTCCATCCTTTTCTATTTTCAGTCTCTACTTTCTCTGTGACATCTTTAGTCTTGTCTAGATTGTCCTGTGCTATAGTTTCCATTTCTTGTAAATCTTGATTCTGAGAAGCAATTGTAGATTTGATATTGAGAGAAGAAGCTTTCAATTGATCAGCCATTTGTGATATTTCCTCTTGAAGTATTTCTTCTTGCTCTTGTTGAATTTGTTCTGGTGTCTTTTTAGGCATGGGTTTATCAATTTTCATAGCAACTGGTTGTATATTTGCTCCTTCTTCCGATTCTTCATCCAATGAAAATTCCTGCATGTATTCATCATCCTCTTTCTTGGGTAAATCATCGAAATAGACACGTTGGACTAAATTTCGTATCTTGTCATCTTCGTCCCTCTCCTCTTGCGAAAACGTCTTAATCAAGTATTCATTATTCTGACAAGCAACTTGTACATTGGTACGAAGGTATAGCATAACATCTTGAATCTGATTCCAGCCTTCGTCGTCTAAATATATTTCTTCTTCTGGTTGTACATGAGTCGATAAACCTGTGTAATCTTCTTCATGTGATACATAATATGTGTTGTACAAATGATGTGATAGCTGCTCAAGTTCATAAAGTAAATTCTGAGCCACTGACATTTGCTCTCTGAGGATTGGGATCGAGAATGGCTTTGCTTCTTCTTGTTGGTCATCTTCTTCTTGTTGCTCTACTAGGTTTCGATTCATGCAATGCAATAGCCGACGAAGTTGAAGAGATTGTCGATGAAAACTAGTCATTCCATCGTAGTACTCGGCTCCCTTATTTGCTGTATCTTGTAATATATCTGGAGAAGTTTGCATGTTGAACAAGTTTCAATTGTAGGATGTATCATATGGTATATGTAGATAGAAATTGTGAAAATGTAAAAGCATCTTAATTCGATCAATCCGTTATTATCTAATGTCTTGTTATCTAGCTAGTGACAAACGCCAACAAAGTAAAAGATGGTTCTCTATCCTCAAATTCTCGCTCTAAATACACCCTTTGTCCGCTTGCTGTTTTGTACGGAGAGTAGGGAGCATTCCGGCCGGACCTGGTAGTTCCGCATGACACATCCTCCAGTAGCAGAGACACTTCATGAGGGTAGATACCTTTTATAAATTGACTAAGCATCAATACTTTCTACTATTGCGTATAATGAAACCAGTCAAAATTTCACATCAAATAAAGAACAAGCTACTTCACTCTCGAAGAAGCAAGCGAGCTGCTGTCAAGCCTTTTGCTTTGGCTTCCATACTAGTTATTGTAACGTACGTATTATCATGTTCTCGTTTTTCTTCCCGTTCCCTGTAATCTTTTTCCGGCAAAGGATGCTTTCTGACAAATAGTTGTCTTATCGGAGAAATAGGCCTCAAAACAGGCCAGCATACAGAATGAATTGGCTGAACAATAAACGGAAGAACGTGAGAACGTGATTCTTCTAATGCTGTTTTCTGACCATAATGCATTCCTCTCCCCCGCCTATCATTTATTTCATCCATTCTATCTACAACATAGATATCATCATGACAGCCTATACTGACTATGCTGACCATATCGATGTATTTGTGCAAAGAAGGGGACCCAAAGGCGGCCTTGTCTTTCCTGTGAAGCTATTCCTACTCCTAAAATACATCGACCTAAAAGAGCCCCAATTGAAGACAATCATCTCATGGAATCATCACGGCAGGAGCTTCAAGATACATGATCACAAGCAGTTCCGCCAAATCATCTTGCCCCGCTTCTATGCAAACATTAGCAAAGAAACATTTCGGCGACAACTGAGCTTATGGGGCTTCCGAAGGATTTCCTATGGTGTAGAAAACAATGGATCCTATTATCACGAGAAGTTTCTCCGAAGCAAGGATTACCTTTGTCGACTGATTCGGCGAAATGAAACATCTGGTCCACCTCTACCAGAAAGTGAAGAGCCAGACTTTGATCGTATGAAAGCTATGCCATTATCTGAGCAACATCGACTTACGACACCAGAGTCAGATGATGAGCTTTTTGAGATCATGCTTCTATCTTCGAATGCTGATGCCGCAAAGAAGGAGAGTAGTAGTAATCAATCTCAAACGAAAGTATCTTCCAATGCAAATGCTTCAATGATTAGTATGAACCCTAGCCTCGACTCAGCAAGCCTTCTTCATCCGCTCAATAGCAGTTACATAAGCCAAGAATCGTCGCTCTTGAACAACAGCATGATGGAAAGTACTATTGTTAACCCAACCTCAAATCATCATCAATTATTGTCTGCTATGATGACGTCCAATGCCCCTTCTAGTAGTGCAAATTATGCTCGAAATAGTATGGACCCGCCAAGCCTCAACAACAGTTACCAGGGGGCGATGCAATCAACCAACAGCATGACGACCAGTGCTATGATGCATCCTCATGCCCTTCCTTTCCGCCATACTTCTTTTGAAGGACGATTAAATGATGAAACAAGACAAACATATCAAAATATAGATCTTGAACAATTCCTATCAGATGAAAATGAATGGCGATGGAGAAACCTACAGCCATTCCCGATCGGCTTCCAACCACCCTTATCTCAGAGCGAATCCGAAGAAATGGATCGATTTATGAGTTTCATTAGAAGGAATCAGAAATAAAGTCTACAAAGAAATGATGATATCCTTCAACGAAAAGTATTTAGTACGTCTTTATTTTGGTAAAGGAAAAAGTGTCAATTTGTACTCATCATTTCAACGATGACTATGGAGCGAACGAGAGGCTGTATCATTGGAGAAGTTGCTTCGTAATGGTCTCTTTCTTCACAGTACTTTTATTTCAAGTCAAACGCAAGCAAAATCATTGAAGACGATGAATATATACGTGGAATGAACAAGGGAAATTACAACAGAGGTTAGCCGGCAAACTCACGATCACAAGTGTGTCCAAATCTAACAAGAAAGGTAAACTCTCAGTGCCAATGTTGAAACTTCTGCTATACTAGCTAGTGCTTCATTTTTACTGCCACTGCCAACCCTTTTTATACACTTGCACTATTTGCAGTTTATCATATGTAAAAGGATGGAAAACAGTTTAAAGAGTTGAAGAACAAGTTCGGATTTTGCTAGTCATTAGACTATTTTAGGCCATGCGAATTTTCTGTAGAATTCAATCGCTATTTAAACTTCTTCTGTAGATATAAAGTAATTCAGAGGTATATAAAGAGAATTGTATTTTAATGAAATTTTATTGTGTATTCAACTTCGAAGCCAAGAATGATTCTTCGTGGAAAGGTGGGCGTCTGTGCTTGATTGGGAAAAGGAATTTAAATAAACAAGAGTCGGGAAAGAAGTGGTAAATTTTGGATTAGAGAAATAAATATCATTGCTTTTATTCATAAAATAAACGTTTTCAAATGAATACTTCCAGTGTTTTTCCACCTTTCGTTTATAGAAATCTTTTCAGCTATCGTCATTGTTGACCAATTCCTGTTTAGCTCAGTTTTGGTGGAATTAGCTCAATCGTGCTTACATAAAAGAAAGAACAACATCCGTTAGTTTTGTTGTTACATAATAATAAGGCATCAATAGAACTACTTGAAGCCCAAATGAGCGCAAGGTTTACAATGAGAATTCGTGCTGAAGAATGAAAACTTCGTTTCTAAGAATTCTTTTTCTCCTCTTGTGTATATGTAGACATGTTTCTGCCTTCTCGTCACTCATCCCTTCCTTTTTCCATTCAACAAAGCATCATGCGCAAGAAGAAGAAATACAACATTTGTATTTAGGAATGAAGAGAGATAGTCATGCCTTGGGAGAGACTTCGATAGCGGATAGTGTCAAGTCGATGAATACAAGAAATTATATGAATCAGACAAAGAGTTTCATGACTTCGTTTATGATGTCGATGCTCATTACGATGTCATCATTGCTTATTTCGACCAATGATGTGATGGCAATGGATACAATTGAAAGAAGTTACAGTGGCAATGCAATATGCAGTCGAAATATTGATGATTGGAATCAATATGAGTACCCTACAAATGTGTTTCTTCCCGATTCTCCTGGAGAGATATTTGTGGCGAGTATTTTTGGCATTGTGATTGTTGGATATATTTCAAGCTCCATTCAAAAGTCTATAGAGACTCAAAAGGCTGAAGAAGAAAGGAAAAATAAATTGCTACAGACAAAAGTAACTGTGACAAAGATTTCCATTGCTGTCAATGTTCCTGATAGAAACGATGAAAATAGCATTCTCTCATATCTTGCAAATGTCAATAGTAAGGATACTTCACCTTTAAATCTTGTGAGTGATGTAGCCTCGGAACTGCTAAGACGTAATGAATCTATATTTTCCGCACATACCGAGCGAAGATATTATATAGATGAAGAGGAGGCTGAAGATGACTTCTTTTTACGAACCATTTCAGAATATGGTGAGTTGAAACTTGAGTCCTTCTTGTATGATTAGTTTCGTCAAAGGTGTATTCATAATTCAAATATCAAACAGGCGGGTTTGTGAAAAGCATCACATCACTTGCCTCAGAAGACGAAATTGAACAGGAACAATGGAAGTTTGCTGCAGAGAGTAATGGCAGGACGTGTGCAGTCATTTCAATTATTCTTTCTGTGGATGGTGTGTTTGATTTTGAAGCATATGATTCTTGGAAAGGTGTGCTTGATTGGGAAAAGGCTTTGAATGAGATAGCAACTATTGCAGAGACTAATAAACGTTTGAGAAATGCGTCGATATTATGGACACCAAACAGTGATGAAGAAGATCTGTCTCCTAGAAAGTTATTCTTTGAGTATCCAGATCTCGAACAAGAATATTTAACAGCAGAGTTGTGTAAGAATACCGATTTTGTGCTGCAAAGTGAAAATCTAATTTCGGCTCCAATCGACGCGCAATAAAATACTAATACCTTTCTAAAAGCTCTTTTTACGCTTGTTTCAAAACTGTAATCGATGAGAGCGCGCAAGCTTTCTGAGTCGAGAAATTTAGCTTTTTGTCAGACGAGATGGTCATTTTTTCAAATATTTGGTGTTGAATCGCAACCATATTTCTCTCCATAAAATGAGTTGTCGATTCCAACAAGTTACATACTGTTCATTTGAATAGTTTTCGAAAGATTGGTGTATTTACATTAGCTGTAGATTGACTGCAAAATAATCTATTTGAGGGTATAGAAGACATTGTCGATTCATGATTCGAAATTGGCTTCAAATTCACTCGATTTCACAGACCAATGACGGAGATTGTGCCATTGTTGGTACAGTCTGTACGTACGATAAAGAATCAAAGAAAACCCCTCCAAAGATGCATTCGATAGAAATACTTGCTTTTATTCTATGGTTAAAGTAATTACATATTCATTCACAAAATAACTTCAAGAATATATTTGTAACTTCTCAGAATCGACAACTCATTTTGTGGCGAGAAATATGGTTGCAATCAAACTGTGACATAACCGAAGTAAGCTATTTTAGAGGGTACTTTCTCGACTCAGAAAGCATGCGCGCTCTCGTCGATTACAGTTTTGAAACAAGCGTAAAAAGAGCTTTTAGAAAGGTATTACTTTTTTATTGCGCATCCATTGGAGCCGAAATTAGCATTTTCACTTTGCAGCAAAAACTCACAAAAATCAGGTATTCTTACACGACTCTGCTGTTAAGGCATCAACCAATAAAGACGAAGAAGCAAGAAAGGATAGTCAATCTGTGGTTTGACTCGGATGGTGACTACTGGGATGATAATTGGTTTGAAGACGATTTTGATGATAACAAATGGGATGATGATGACTTGAATGATTGATATAATGTCATACACAAGAACTCTTTGTGAAAAAGTAGTGCAAATCTCTCATATAGACAAATGTTTTATTCAATGACCACCTATATTACTTCGAATCTGTTTCCTCGACGATTCCATCAATAAAATTCACAAATCGTTCCGCATACATATCTGGACTCACGCAACTAATCTCAGACTCTTGTCCACCAATAGCCTTTCTCATGATAGTTTCACCCCACTTTCTCGTATTGTAGAGCTGCAAAATGTCAATTATTCCGCAAAAGTAAATTTCTTCAGAGTCCCCATTCTTTGACTCAATTCCAAAATCTTCTCTTAGACTGTATGGAGTATCATGTAACTCTTCCAAGATGGAAGGTTGAATAGAAGATAACGAAGTCTTTAGCTCGGGTGTTTCATCATCAAAGTAATCTGTTTGGGTCTCTTCTGTAATAACACCTTCGTGATCCGAGTCTGTGTCATCGTCACTTTCTTTCGAAACAGAATTCAATTCTGCATGATCTTCACTTCCACTGCTACTAGCTGTTGACCATCCGAGTGCACCCTTGGCACCATCCAAAAAGTACTGCCAAGACGAAACCTTTCCATTCTCAATGTATCTCAACTTTTGTTGTCTCCTCATCGGAGTATTGGTTCGAAAACTACCACTTGCACTTTTATGAAATTCACCCTGATTATTGATGCACAAATGAACACCCATCAACATGGAATAATCCATAATATTCATTCGAGACAAGAAACCAGTATCTCTCTTTAACTGCTCTAGAAATTCATACTTTTGTTCTTTGGAAATGTATATCTTACGCTCTTCCTCCAAAAAATCCAAATCTTTATGAACAGTATCTCCCCGTTTCGATTTCCTACCAAGTGTCGATCCCTTGAGATCCCAAATTTTATGAATTTCCTTTTCGGTATTGAAAACCGACTTCATAATCACAAAATGTACACTCTTGCCCAAATCCGGTATTTTAACTCTATACATTCCATAAAAATGCGTCAAGAGGGAATGAGGATTCCCCTGCAAATGAATATAATAATGTGGCAAAATACTCAACAAAAACGCTTTTTCCTCTTGTAACATTGTCTTGATCATGAATCGTCCATCATGCGAGTAAAAAAAGAATTGACCCGATTTGGCATTACTCACAAATTCTATAAATGTATCATTTCCACAAATGGAATGTAGGAAACGTTGTTTTTCCACTCCGGAGAAGGATCGAATACGTGAGAATATTTCAGGTGCGTATGATTTGAATTTATACCGATAGGGTATAGATAATGACTGAGAAGATATAAAGTAAGTTCCTTTTGGTATTTTGAGTTTTTGAACTTTGGCACATTCTACTTCGAGTGTACTGCTTGTGTTTTGTTCTTGTGTCGAAAAGGACGATGCACCTCCGACTGATTCACGAATGCCGAGCATCATACCTGCTGCAAGTGCAAAGTTTGTATGATTTGGATCAATCTTTTTACCAGATACGTGACGAGTGTTTATATTGTCCATTGGTGCTCCATAGTTTTTGTCATGAATTTCAGAAGGGGAAAGAAGCAGCTTGGAGTCGACTTCTGCAGTTGGAACAATTTCCAGAGATGTCTGAGTTGCAGAAATGGATAAATGAGAATTCAGAGGCGAGAAGGGAGACTCGCTGCTGTCATTCTCTTCATTTTTGTTGACTTGATTCGATTGCTTCGTTGTCATGATATTTATCGACAGATGGCTAATAAATAATATCTTTTCCCTAGCTTGAAAGAAAATTGGCCGTTCGTTGCAGAGATTCTTCCTTTCTCAGTCCTTCGTCTCCTTCTTTGCAGCTGTTAAAAAAGAAGCAAAGATATGATGTGATCAGAGTGTTGTAGTTTATCTTTACAGAGAAGGTACCATACCATAGATAAAAGAATGTTGTTCTTGAGATAATAGATGCACACATCTCGGACTCCAACGGTATTTTTGCTGTTTTTTGGAGTCGTGATGGTTATTTTATCGTTATGGATAGACTTTTGTGAAAAGTCAAGGACATTTCTTGTGTGTTGAAATTATTTCGCATTTCGGGTACCTTACTCTTTGAACTTCATATCATGTAAAATGAATTAGATAATACGTAAAAGAATATTTTGCCCTATAAAATGAGAAATCATACTTTGAGAATGAAAATCAGATATTAAAATTAAAAAGCACCGTTGTTCTCATATTATCCAATTTTAGCTCCATTTTATTCGCGATTAGAGCTATATTGTTAGAAATATCGGACTTTTTCCAAATAATTATTAATTATTTCATTATTTCATCCAACGGCTGTGCAATTGAAATTCCAATTACTTTTATGATGTTTCTGCAATGGCAGACCGGTTTTGAATAGACACATTTCTCCTTACTTATGGCATTGTTTCACAAAAGTGAGTAAACAAAAGGCTTGCAGCTACTATACAAATAAAATGAATACACTATCCAAGAAATCAAGAGGATTCCAAAAACGTAGAGGACGTCTACACTTTTTTGGATTCTTTGTACTGATTGGTGCTTACCTCATTCATTCAAGTTATCTTTTTCTTTCCTATCTTCTTGATGAAAGAAATATTCATCACAACATGCTGAATATTTCCGTCCAAAAGAAAGATCCCATTGTGATTCAAGAGCTTACTCAAGAAACCAAACATTTGACAAATAATGGACTCTGGAAATACCTCCAATGTGAAGAAATATTTGCATCAGAACGACCGATTCATTCAATAGATACATGGATTCATGCTCGTCGAGTCTATAGACAAATTGTTGGCAATGAGCAATCTTCTATAGGGACTGAAGAAGATGATATTGTAGATATAGATGGATTCCAAGTTGCACATGAAGCGAAACAGGCACCTCCCAAGGGTCGAGGTATCTTTGCAGCTCAAGATATCAAGAAAGGTGAATTAATTTGGTCTACGAAAAAGACAATTCGCTTCTCAGATGGTGACTCATATCGTAAATTCAATCTCAGTGTCGAACGAGGGTTTGCATGTGATGTATTACAATGGAGCTATGTGCAAAGACTTGAGAATGGTGAACTACGAGTATCGACTGATTTAGATGATGGAGCATTGTGTAATGGAGGAGGCTCGTCGCATAAGGCCAATATGGGATGTGATAAAGAGATTGCCAAGAACTATAACGGTGGCTGTGTTGAAAACTACTTTGCGTTGACAAATATCAAGGAAGGTGATGAATTGCTTTGTGCGTATGGATCCTTTGCGGTATCTGGAGGATGGAAGGAGTTTACTTTGTAGAGCAGACAGTATGATCAATGGGGGCCCATAATATTTGCCAAATACAAAATAAAAATGAAAAAATTGCATAACATTTCAGTTCTAACTTCTTGCGGCTTTATTACTTGTAACAATATCTATTATCTATCGATAACGGACAATACGAAGCTATGTTCGCTTTGATTTCATATTTGAAATGCACTTTAAACATCTTGAAAAACTATCCTATTTGACGCAAAGAATGAATAAATCAAATTGAAATTCAAGTTTTCCATTCTGTATGACAAGCTGCTCATCATTTATTTCCTTTTTTAATTACGAGTATTCTAAAAAAGTAATTTTATCGATGAAGTTTCAATAACAAGATTAGCTCAATCATGAACTTGGTACAGATTTTGATGAGAAGAAGAATGTCCATGTCGTTCATGTCGTTACAATTCCATCGAAATTTCTAACGGGACATTCTGTTATTAATTTGTAAATAAATTACAATATTAATAGCAGCCATACTCCAAAGAAAAGGATCTACTATGTATAGAAGTTCTACAAGAAGAAAGACGTCTTTCCACAGGCTTTACACTGTGGTACTATGTGGTATCATGGGTCTGATGCTACTACTACAAGCCGTTATGTTTGGAGGATCATCTCCTGAGGACCTCAGTAAACTTCTACTGCATTCTTCTGCAACCACCAATCTTATGGAAGAAACCAAGGAACATCGTAGTAAGATTGGGAACGAAGTTGTTGACAAGAAACCAGAAGCTTTGCCGAAAGAACCCATTGTTATTCAAGAGCTTACTGAAAAAACAAAAAAATTAAAGCATGGTGGACTTTGGAATCACCTGAAATGTGATGAGATCTATTCCTCAGAACGTCCTATACATCCTTTAGAAGCATGGATTCATGCTCGTGTAGTCTACAGACAGATTGTAGGCAATGATCAATCCTCCATTGGTACAGAAGAGGATGATAATGTACCACATGGTTTCGTAGTTGCACATGAAGCAAAACAGTCGCCTCCAAAGGGCAGAGGTATCTTTGCAGCTCAAGATATCAAAAAGGGTGAATTGATTTGGTCTACGAAAAAGACAGCTCGTTTCGCAGATGGAGATTCGTTTCGCAAATTCATTCTTAGTCTTGATCGACACTTTGCATGCGATGCACTAGAATGGAGCTATGTGCAAAAACTTGAAAATGGTGAACTGAGAATTTCAACTGACTTGGATGAAGGAGCTTTGTGTAATGACAACGACGAAGAAAACGATGCCAATAAGGGATGTGACAAAGCTGCTGCCAAGAATCATGAAGGTGGTTGCACAAACAACTATTTTGCATTGCGTGACATTAAAGCTGGTGATGAGTTTGTTTGCTCCTATGGATCTTTTGTAGTTGGTAATGGCTGGAAAAAGTTCACACTCTAGCTATTGTTCCAATCTATGTAAAAGGTATGAAGATATTCTTGGTTTGAGTTATGACTGTATTTGCAACATTTGCAATTCCTACATTGTTTGTTCCTTTGTAATCTATGCACTTAATAATTTACATAAACCTACACTTTATATATTTTTCTTTTAGTTTCAATACTTTAACATGCTCTATACAAATCAAAAAGCAATGTTTCATTGTGACTATGTTTTTATACTTTTCCTCTAATGAATTCATAATAACTCACTTCATACCGAGCTCATTACACTGACATCGTCAATCCAACTATATCCATGTTTCTTTACACACTCTCAGCATGTTGCATAGAAACATTTCTCAGCATTCCAATGTCTGCAGAATTATCCAACTCCTCTTCAACTGTCCCATTTCGAAATCTTTTGATATCATTCAAAGTTTCATTTGGAACAGTACTACTCCAGAAAGCATCTCGAAATCCCATTGGAGTATTGAGAGTCCGAATAACGGGTGGCCGAAACTCTGTATAATCCAAAGGAATTTCCCCTTCCCCCGAAGAGGAATCTCCACCATTACCACTATAAGAAGCATTTTCAATCCTTCCCGGCAAGTATTCCTTATAGGTAAACGTAAAAGAATGCGCAATGGCAAAACAAAACATTTCCACACAAATCAAGTAATCTTGCAACCCATTGGCAACATCATGAACATCCCAACTCCCAATTTCACCAATAATCCCATAACTTTTCAAAACCGCAATCGCTACACCCTGCCACCATGTAAAAAACACCACACCCTTGATACACATGAATTTTCCAAGTGGTTTCCAATCTGGATTGGCAAGATTACTATGTGTCGCATGATAAAACTTGACTAGACAATACAAGGCCCACATTTGCGAAACATTAATCATCATTGCCAAATAGACGTATGAAGATGTAAAACTCATGTTCCCCTCTTGAATCACTCCCATGGGTTCTAAAACAGCTGTCAAGATGGATCCAATGCATTTGCAAATGACATATTGTAATACACCCCATTTACACTGCATCATGAATTCAAACCCCATTTCCCAATCTTTCATTATATATTTCAAGGGAAACAAGTGTCTTCCGTAATGTCCATCCTTTTCTTGTAACAAAACAGTTAAAGCATCTTCACCACCTAATAACTCCATTAGAAAATATAAAAAGGATTGAATGACATAGGCTTCATACAAATCTCTCAAAGTATCAATATAAATTCTAGCAGTGTGGAATCTAAGTGATAGCCATGATTGAATACTGTAGAGAGGTACCATCCATAATATCCTCACTACATATTTTTGTACATCTGGCATGTACCAATGTGTCAAATGGCTATGAATGAGTTTTAAACTTACGACAAGAGTCACGAATACAAAAGCACCTGCTGAATAAAATGCAGCAAAATCAGGTCGTGTTTGATCGTAGTGTATCGCCTGGTAAGTAATGTATGGTATCAAAATAAGAAAGGCGAGTGTGGAAGTGATGGCGAGTAGATTGCCGAGAAATTTCATGAGTTTGTTGGAAAAGTTTGTTCGGGTTGTTCGTCTTGGTGAAAAGGGTGTCGTTGGAGGGGGAGGAGAGGATCCTAGTATTCCGGATGGACTGAATAGATCTGATTGTAAGAGAGGATCATTGAGAGACTCATTATTATTTCTTGAAGAAGAGGGAGATTCTCGATGAAGAAAACTTTGAAATAGTTTCATAGTTGTGGGTGTGTTCTTGGTGATTCTGTAGCTACTTGATATAGTACAAGAAGAGATGAACGAAGGGTGAAATGCGTCTCTATTCAAATTGATGGAAGTAGTAGCTAGCTTTGATGCTTAGAATTATAGCAACATGAGAATTAGATTGATGATGTGAATGATGAATGAAGCGATGAAGCGATATGTGAGAACATTCCAAAGAAATAGTTTAGTAAGTAATCAGTAAATGGCTACGTGGCTAGAACCTACGAGTTACATCGTCAATTTTGCTTTTCTAATCAAGAAATAAACCTTTACATAGACTACCTTAACAATTTTGAATAAACATACAAAATAGATATAAGCAATGATTTTGAAAATGAATTTATCCATGTCTTGGGGTTCAAGAAGTCACATCTCATTGCCAAATAAAAAGAGAACGAGAAAAGTACAGTTACTTGAAATAACCGCCATGTTTACAAACATGGAAAGAGGAGGAGGAAGGAGGAACCGCGAACCGCTCCTAGACACATGTATATATTCATTACAATAGCTAGATACAAATGGTTATGGCACATTTGATTCATAAATTGAATAGATACTTCTCCACCAAACAAGCCAAGTGAACTGCTGAAAGAAGCTAGATGAGGGTTCAGACGGAGGAGTGGCGGCGGTTCATTCCAGGAGTACGAATGTACAAAGGCAAGATGACACTCTTTTACAACGGAGAGATTCTTTGGGAAGGATATATTTATAGTGGTAAACCTCTTGTGTATGATGAAGAAGAGAGACACTCGTGGGAAGTCATTATCGTACTACCAGGAGTGGAAGAGATTCCCCACGGTACTTTCAATGATTGTTGTAATGTCGAGACAGTCATCATGTCAGATACTGTACGAAGAATTGAACACCGGGCTTTTCAGCTATGCAGTAGTCTCATGTTTGTCAAACTCTCAACTAATCTCGAATACATCGGAGGGTGGGCATTCTATTTCTGTGATTCTTTGACTTCTATCTTTATTCCGCCATCTTGTGGATATATTGATAATTATGCATTTAAAGGATGTGAAAGTTTAACAATGCTGGGATTGCCTCAGCATGTACAATTGAACCAAGGTCTTTTCAAAGGCACAGCGTTGATAAAGAAATCTCCAATTGAAGTTGATGAAGATGGTGAATATGACGAGGACGATGAGGATACGGTAATTCAATGGATCAAGTCCATCAACAATGGAGAAGCATACGCTCTTCACCGTGCTTCTGCTTCCTACGATCCCTTGTCTGAAATTATTCATGCTCTAGTAAAGCGACATGGCATCAAAGTGATGAGAATGCCGAACACAATTGGAATCACTCCTTCCCAATATTTAGAAGCAAACACGTTTGTTGATATATCGGAGAAAGATATTATCAATAGGTATATTTTAGATATGATGGGAGAGACTGTATAAATTGAGATAAAGAAAATAATATCACTTTCACAGTATAACTTTGTGTTGCTATTTTATGGAACAATATTACTTGAACTCGATACGCAACAATGTTTGTTCTTTTTTATTTCAAAATTGTACTGCACTGGTGACAAAAGTCCAATCAAATCCCCTTGGACGAGGGGACCTTCGTCCAATTATAATGGCCAATGTTACTGAGAATGGTCTAGACAGGACTGGTAGTCACCCATTATGTTTTTCCAATCCTCAGTCTGATTGATGAAGTAAGGTGGATTGGATTCGTTAGGATAATTTTGCGAGCCATCTGGTCTTGTAGCTGGGTAAAATCTAACTTCAGTAACCCTTCCAATAAGAGTCATACCAGCCTGCTGGGTGAACATGAGAGGTCACAATAACGGTCTCATGATTGAGCTCGATACTCGAACCTTTGATTTTAACACGTGGCCCAACTTGTCCGATATCACAGATTTCCTTAAATTTATGAAATTCTTCTTTTCCATTGAATTCCTCATAATGGATAATGCGTTGACCAAGATATGCTGCGGTTCCACCACCCCAGAATTTACCAAAGTCCATATTACGTCTGAAGTAGCGAGCACCTTCAGACTCATTGTCTTGCCTATCCCAGTCTATGGCTGCAGTTGTTTTACCGGTAGAAGGAGCACCGTAGATTAAGATGACATTTTGAATGGTTCTACGAGGAGCACTTGCAGAGCGTGACTTGTGATACTTGCGACCCCAGGAGCAAGCAGCTAACAAATATTTAGATTCATTGTTCTCGTGCAAAATCTGTGCCCAAGTCCAATCTGTAGGTTTGGAGTTGATCCAGTCGACTCTTCTTCTTACGCTAGTGCGGTCACCTTTATAATTTTGTTCCATTGCACAGTCAAGATCTGAAACACAGGAAAGCTCTTCAGTAAGATAAATAGTAGTTGGGACACTGTTTTGTTGGCTCCTTTTTTTATGAGAACGTAATTGTGTAGAGTGAATAGGTCAAGGATTCGAGTGTGGATCCATGATCTATTGAAAAAAAATGCCGCCAAAAACAATGGCGCCATTTTATCACAGCCGTTAAAATATGATAACCGTAGATGAAAGCAAAAATATGCAAGCAGATAAAAATCAAATTAGACTACTCTACCCATTTTAGATGTTGAAAAGAATAATTCCTTAGTTGCAGATGTTGTTACTGATATATTAAGTTAGATTTGTTAGTATTTCAAACTTGTTGTGTATGATAACGGCTCTTTACTCACTACACACGCATTCCAAATTCTCTGTCAACTAATATTTGAAGACATTTTGAAAGATTGCGAGTATATGGTAAAGAATCTTAGTAGGAATACTTTCTATTCAGGTAGAATATCAAATTAGTATATACCTGGTCCCAACCATCTTCATTCATTACTACTGGGTCTTCAAGAGGATCGAGAGAAGAACTTTTCTCATGCTTTACAGCTTCTTCTGACTTGAGACGTTGAGGAATTGCTGGTAACTGCTCAAAACTCAAATTGAATTCGGCACTGATGGATGTGAAGTCAGCGTCACCATCCAGGAAATCAATGATTTCTTCATCTGGAACAACGTATCGATTGATATGATTTTCATAAGTGATTACACTGTCGTGCTTTGCATATTCATAGAAAGGTTCCAATATGGTATCATCTTCCCAAAGAATCTTCTCAGAAATTGATTGTATTTCTTCTTCATCGTCGACCAAATTGTAATTTTCGTTATAAGTGGTATTGTCAGTTTTGATTTCAGGAGCATCTCTCAAAGCTTCTTCCCACACTTGGTTTTCCCAGTTGGATAGCTCTCTAACAACAGGTTTATAATCCTTAATGAATTCATCCAAAAGTAGATCTGCTTTTGCGATGAAATCCTGGATATGATTACCATCAGATTGGCAACCTTGACCCACGTCTTTCTTGTTTCTGTAGGTTTTCTTTTTGATAGGACTAGCTCTTGCTTTGCAAACTTTTTTACTTTTGGAACATCGCTTCTCATTCTTGTAATTCCCGTTCTCTTCCATATTTCGGCGTTTGATATCCAGGTTCAGATCTCTGATTGCTTGCACAAATTTTTCTCTTACTTTCTTGAATGCTTCTGTATGGTCCATATCATATACAAAGTACTCATAATTGCGTTTTTTGTCAAACTGGATAAAGATGAATTCATCTGTAATGAGCTTCTCTACAATAGCACTTGTAAAGATGGTCTTTTCTTTCCTTACTTGGATATCTTTATAAAGAGGAGCCCTCTCAGCAATAATTTGAACATATCGATCTTGTCCAGAATGAGCAAGTACATCGCTTTTTCTATGATATTGATTCAGAAATCGTTCATACATTGAAGTAATACATGTAACTTTGAAAAGAACTCAATCGGTGAAACGTACCTGTTGCTTCTACGAAACAAAATGACTCTTGCCTCATTCTTCTTCATGAACTCATCAATGTTGCCAATGTGAGTGGAATAATATTCAATGTTTTCATTTTGGTACATGGATTATATTTTGTTTTTATGTAAATAATAATAACATGAAGATGAAATGAAAGCAAACTCTTTTTCTCATTTTTTCTGTTCAGCGAGTCCCATTAATAAATGGCGCGCTATTTTTATCGGTATCTTATCTAGAATGCCTAGCTAGGTAGGAAGGAACATCTCATTTATGTACATAGTTGGAAATACGACGAAAGCACAATTGTAATAAATAGGTAGCTAGCTAATGCTATCATTGTGACGAAGATCAGACGGAAGAGGTCAGAACAAACTTTTACTCTATTGTACTCTTTCTTGGGTACTTCTCCGGCCTTCCTCATTTTGCTGCTGACTTTTATTCTGCCTCTATTCACATGATACATGACACCAATATAAAAGAAAGAGCGCATTTAGAAGAATCATGAATAACAATGAAGACCAAGTCAACGATAATTCAGTTCGTCGTTTGCTGGAGGATTTCAAAGAATTTAAAGATCGGCATACAACTACACCATACAAGAACAAGAATCATGTGCCACAGAACGACACCGGTCCTATTTTTCTTGAAATAGCAACTCGTTTTGGGAAAACCTTTTACGAGAGCGTGACTTGGCTCAACAAACTTGAAGAATTGTATGAATACAAGAAAGTAAATGGAAATTGCAACGTGAGGTATGACAAGGACGATGTAACTCTCGTGAATTGGGTTCAAACTCAACGTTCTGAATATAAACAGTTCTCTATGTCGGAAGAACGTATCAATATGCTCAATAGCATTGGTTTCAACTGGAACGAAACAAAAAATAATTCTTGGTTTATGAGATTCGAAGAGCTTAAGCAATACAAATTACAGTATGGAGATTGCAACGTGAAAAGTGATGAGAAAAAAAAGCTTATGGAATGGGTGAGAAAACAACGTTATAGATATAAGCATTCAAAAATGTCGGAAGAGCGTATAAGTATGCTCAATTCAATTGGTTTCAGCTGGACCAAAACTAAAAAATGGCATGACCACTTTGAAGCACTTAAGCAATACAAATTACAGTATGGAGATTGCAACGTTCCTCCGAGGATGAAATATGATGGTGTTGTTCATAGTCCTGGTACTTATCAGCTCGGGAGTTGGTTAAGGTATCAACGAGATCAGTATAAAAAGATGTTGAAAGGACTTCCCAACCATCTAACAAAAGATCGGATAGACTTACTTGAATCTATTGGATTCAATCAAAAAGGACAGAAAGGTACTCCTACATACATAGACACAGCACAAGTAGAACCTACCACGACAAATACAGAAGATCCTGAGGAATTAAAAGGTGATGTGAGCTGTAATAAGCAGATAACAACACTTGAAGCAAGTTGTGAAGAGGAAACAGACAAGATGTATAATGCGAACGAAGGATATGATGTTGAAAAGCCATGTTTAAGTTTGCAAGAGAAAATCCAAGTGTTGTGCAAGCTCTCCATCATGTTTCAAGAACAGAAACATGCCGCGCATGTAGAGATCAGAAAACGAAAACATGAAAATGACATACCATTGAAAGTATCAAAACAAAAGGCAAACTACTAGTAATCAGCAAGATGTTAATAGTGCGTGATCGAACCAGTACATACTATGGAGAATGAAATAGATTGACAAAGTACAAATCATTATAATATCTCTATTTTCAATATATTTCACAAATATGTATAAAAGATTGATACTTTTTTGAAAATTCCCAAATGCATCATCTAAACTCGCTTGGTTTATCATTATTTTGTTCACAATGCTCCATTTTGAAGCCGTTTACTTGCTTTGAATGAAAGTGCACCTAAAAAGCCTTCTCGGCGGCACGATACAAAAAGAATTCTTCCAGTAGACATCTTATAATGACATAAGAGTATCAATATATGGCCTATTTCATTTAAAAAAGTGTAATTTAATGAAACGATCTCCAACGAACTCCAATTTTCGAAAGTAGGCTTCTCAATGCAAGAGCTTGCAAACATAATACGAGTAATCCTCATTCATGATTCACCACTTGTGTTGTCTCTATACCATACAAATACAGTAACAACACATTTCATATAGAATCAACAATGTACTCTATTCAACAGTTTGAAGAGTCGGGACAGAGCAACTCGATCATGGATCGTAGGTCGGGGTGCGTCATCCATAGAGCAAGTGCTTTGTATTCAAATAGAAAGCGTTTACTCCTATTTCTAGTCCATATACTCCTCTCTATCATCATCTTTTGTAAGTACCATACTTTGTGATTGGCAGAACTAGCTTGCGTTTCATTCTATCATTTCAACTCTTGTTTCTAATCCCTTGCTTGCACTCCTTCTTTAGCACACTATGGCTTGAAAAAGTATTATAATGAAAATGCACTCGTGGATGCAAATGATCCAGATCGAATTATCAAAGTCTACGTACCAACTGCACTCTACGCAACCAAGCATTTAATTCTACTACAATTAGCTATATTGCCTCTTACAATGTGTAGATATACAATCGCATATCTATCCACCACAGCTGTACAACGTATCATTCCATTTGAAGAGTTTACAAAATATCACATATGGGTGGGATACTTTACAGTTTTCCTAGTTTTATTGGTATTCATGACATTTGTAGGGTATTACAGTGCACTCTGTACCAAGGGGGAAGCTACTTTTTGTGAAAAAATGACTTCGGAAATCATGTTGACGGGATATGGCATTGCATTTGTATTCTTCTTAGTTGGTCTTTCCTCCTTCTTTCGGTTTCAACTCAAGTATCGTATTTTTACAACTATACACCAAGTTGTATTTTTGGGACTTTTGATTTGTATCATGCATACAATTGATGCTGTTCATAGAAGTGATGGATCGAGATCACAGACGTTTACGTGGATTTCAGCCTCGATTTTATTTTATATCACGGATAGAGCTACCATGTATTCCAAAGCGAGATTTACGACAACTGTAGAAGGATATCAGGCCATCAATAAGGAAAAGAAATTTCATACCAATGGAATGGTTGTACTGAAATTGAAAAAGCCAAAATTGTTTCATTTCCAAGCAGGTCAATATGCAAATATTAAGATTGCAGCTATTGATTCTACTTGGCATCCATTTTCAGTTGCATCTGGACCAGATTCGAAACTCTTGGAATTTTTTATTACAATCCATGATGAAGAGTCGTGGACATTTCGTTTGCTTGAGTTGATTAAATCGAGATATGGTCATGAAGGTGATATTCCAAGATTGCAAGTCGAAATCATGGGACCATATGGTACCCCTATTGCAAATATTGATGATTACTCCGATGCTCTTGTCATTGGTAGTGGAAATGGAACGGCTCCTACCATCAGTTTGATTCAACAGCATATTGAAACATGCGTTGGTCTTGATCCGTCTACCTATGAACGTCAAAAGGAAAGGAATTATCAAGAAGTTGTCGAATTGGCAGAATCTTTAGGAAAGCATGTAGACTCTGCATCTTCTACAAGCACTGATATATCTTCGACAGAAGATCTTCATGCTACTCCGGATATTGTATCTCCACAGAAACGAAGAAAGAATGTGAAAAAGGCAAAGAATAATATTTACTTTCACCTCTTTACTTTCGTTGGACTTACGGTTGGTGTATTGAACCTTGGATTCACTCTTTCGTGGAATAATCAAATAGTTCAAGTTTCGGATGAAATAGCAAATCTAATGGCTGCAAGCACTGTCTTGTTTCAGTTTTTGTTTGTGATTCTAATCATCACGAAACAGACTATTCCGTCACTAGGATTTTATATAGATTTGATTGCAGTGGCAATAGGAGTAGTTTCTGACTGGTATTGGTTCCACAATAGAGAAATGAACAACCTGAACCGCAATGACAAGATTACATACTCCATATTGTAAGTTTCTACTCTTTATTTCTTCTTCTATGATTTCAGTATCGAAGAATCTGACATATTAATTTCTATAGCAATGGATTCCTTCTATTACGCTTTTGGTTTACCATATGCTCTAGAATCTATGTCAACATCATTCGTGAGGCAAATACTTACAAAACAGATTTCGTGGTACATGAAAAGATGACATATGTTTTTATAGAGAGCAATGCTGGAGTAGTAAGCGAAATGTTTTCGATTTTCGACCATCTCTGGTGTAGGCTTGAAAATAGTTGGGGACCGCATATGGCATCAGAAGTGTGTAACTTTAAGATTTATTGCAGAGATCCCGATCCAGAAGCTTGTCAAATGTTGGGTAAGTTTGAGTGCTGTGAATTATAACGATCTCTAGCCAAATTCACTCATCGAAAACCCTGTTTCTATAGAGCAAAATGTATCTAGAACAAGGTTGTATAGACAAGGTAATGTGCTATCATTTGGAAAACCTTCGTTCGAAGAACTACTGGTTAGCCATTCAATTGCTTTAGATTCAAAGAAAGATATTTCAAGCACACTAGTAGCTTTTAGCGGTAGTGATAGAGTAGGGGCTAAGATCAAAGAGAGCACTGTCTTCCACGATATATGGCTCGCACAATTTGGGCTCCTTCAGCACCATTACGAAGTTCAGGCTAGAAGTATTGCTGGATTATACAACAAGGCAAAGCGTCGAAAGGCACCTTTGAATATTATTTCAAGAAAGCAAGAATATGCAAAACGTAGAAGTAGCAGTCATCACCTGTGGAATATCCATTGGGAATCTGGATTAGTTCGTGAGATTGTAAGTTTCTACTCTTTATTTCTTCTTCTATGATTTCAGTATCGAAGAATCTGACATATTAATTTCTATAGCAAAATCAAATATGGAGCAACAGCTCCCCCGACATCGAGACAGGAAATAGACACCATCATCAAAGAAGCCAAATTTCTATTACTGGAAGTAAAGTCACTAATTCGAAGATTGATGCCATCCGAAATAGAAGAAATGAAATAGAAAAACGCTATGGAACCAGAGATAGAGCGGGTAATGACAAGAGTACGGCTGTTGCTTCGCCTCGAAAAAGTGTACTCGCCAAAAGTATGTTGACATTTCAAGGAGGGATTGACACGGTTGCGTCGGAGAATACAGGAATTGATAGTTGGTTTACTGCCAGCACTTCTTCAAGTGACTCGGAAACATCTGGCAGTTTCACAAGCATTTATAATTTGGGCAAAACGGTAAGAGTCTACCGGACTTATTTTCTCACTACCATTTTTCCTACTCCATCCTAACACACATTCAACTGTAGCTGGGAGGTCAAGGTGATAGAACTGTTGTCAAGGAGTGTTCTCTCAAGAATGGAGTCTATAAAAAGTTTGCAGTGAAATTAGTCAACAAGACAAGAGTGACAAAAAGTGATGATTATGCTACAACGAGAGAGATTGAGCATCTTCGGCTCATGCATCACCCAAATATTCTTGAGCTTTATGATTTGTACGATGAGCCAAACTACTATGCTATGATAATGGGTAAGTTTTCGACATCTCAGTTTATAAGTCTTTTCTATATTGTGGCTAACCTTCAGCCTACTTCTAATAGAACTAATGGTTGGAGGTGATGTACTTGATAGAATTTTTCGAAAGGATCACTACACTGAGCAACATGCAAGAACTTTTGTCAAGAGTCTTCTATCAGCAGTTGAACACTGTCATTCCCTAAAGATTTGCCATAGAGATATCAAACCAGAAAACATCTTGCTAGCATCTAGAGACGATGATACTACAATTAAGCTCACTGACTTTGAATATAGTGCAAGAGCAGTGAGTGCTAAATGCCTCGTGACTCAATGTGGAAGGTGAGTGTTTGACGAGTGTGACTTCTTGGTTTGCACAGTGCAAAGCTATGATAGACTATGAGTTCTAACTCCGATGTTTCTTTTTGTATTCAGTCCACTCTATGTTTCGCCGGAGATTCTTCAAGGTGTCCCTTATGGAACAAAGGCCGATTGTTGGTCTATCGGAGTAGTTGCCTATACACTTCTAGCTGGCAATCCTCCATTTTTGGGAGATACATCAAAAGATATCTTCAACGCAGTAAAGAAGGGTCAAGTGGATTATCCTGCAGAGTTTTGGGAGCATATTACACCTGAAGCCAAAGATTTTGTAGCATGCTTATTGAAAACTAATCCAGATAGAAGATATGACGCAACAAAAGCTTTGAACCATAAATGGATGACATTGGATGCAGAACGTTTTATCGGTTTAACCAAGAATAAAGAATACAAACATTTGGGTAGCAATCTAGTCAAATTAAAGACATTCAATGCAAAAACAAAGGTTCGACGTGCGGTCTTCTCGGTAAGTGAAATTTCATGAAAGAGTTTTTGAAATCATAAATTCTATAGCTCATCTCACTCATCCCTATTTCCCATTATAGCTCTTAATGACCAATAAAGTTACATCCCTTGGAGTAAGATTCAAGTCGAGCAATGCAGACGAGCGCCAATCTCTTGTTCGACGACAAGGGGCTCAAATGCAAAGTATCGAAGAAAGAAGAAGACAATTGGAAGGAGATAGAGTTCCACAAAATATATCCACAAACCAAAATAGCACGCCAGAATACGGAGGGAAACAACGAAGGGGGTTTGATATGTTGGGAGGAAGAAGGAAGTGATCAAGATATTGATACTTTTTGGGCAATACACCGGGATAAAATATATGAATACATGCAAATGATATATAATGATACTTTTATGAATTTGATATGCAAATGTAGATACATTATAGGCTTCGTGTTTAATCACTGAATAGTGCGTATGCATCTTTAAAATCATGAAAGATCTATTGCTTGCTTGCTATACTTTCGTAGCCGCGTATTTTATCAATCAATAATCCCTAGCTAGAGATCAATCTCCTCAAATTGACCGGAAGCTTTCAACTCCTTTACTCGCTTCGAAACGATGTCTTGTACAGATAATTCCTTTACAAACTCAACCTCGTCATCCGAAGACTGTTCCTCTTTCTGTGTGGGGTTAGCTTGTGGATTATCTAGAGTTGTCTGATCAAGATATTTGCGAACGATCTGTAAAATTTCCTCACCATAGTAAGTTGCTCTTTTCTCTTTAATACCCTTACACTCTTTCAAATCGTCCAAGTTTGTTGGCAAACGATCTACAATCTGGTCTAGTGACTGGTTTGGAAAAATTTTGTATTCTTCCTTTGAAGGAATATAATGCTCTTTAGCTAGTAAACTTCTCATGAAGCGTAGATCTTGTCTCAACTGTTTGCGTTTCTTTGCTGTTAAAAGAGATTTTCTATCGCCACTAGCGGTAGTGTTCGCATCAGTATCTACTTTCAATTTCTTCCTTGGCTTTTCGATCTTGAAGACAAGTTTCCGTTTGCAGCTCTCAGTGATACAATCTGCATGATAATATCTAGGTTGCCATTTTTCAAAGCCTCTTCCAGTATCTCTTTTACACTGGATCCCCACTCGTTGCTGCCCCTTTTCAATCTTGTGATTACAGCGAACGCATGTTGCCCTACGGTTAGGACTCACCACTTGAGAAATATCATATGTTCTTCTGCCTTTCCTTGGGCTTACAGGTGGATCTGCTGTCTTCCACTTTGGACTATCCCATTCAATGCTCATTGTTTCAACTGTTTGTATTGTTTGCACTCTTTCATATATTTTTCTGACGCTATGATATCTATTTCTAAAGCGATTTGAATTGCACTCATCACCCATAAAGAAAGAATGCATGGTTTTCACATTGTACATGACATGATTTCATAGAAAGACACCAACCGTTGAGACATGTCTGTTCAAGCTAGATTAGTAAAAGTATTATTCCCCTTCCTTTTCTTTTTTCAAGGGGTCGTTGAAATGAGAACTGCGGAATGTAAAAAACGAGGTCTACCGGAATTTGGACTACCTGATGGACGAGAATGAAAAGTTCAATTGGGAATTATCAAGAAGGCAAGGCATTCCTAGACCATTCGATTCGGTTCAAATTGTCAGTATCAACGTAATTTCAAAGCTTATTATTGTTTTTGAGCTTGTAATGGCAGATAAACTAAATATTCCTATGAAGCAATTACTCCGTGACTTGTTCTTCCTTTCTTTTTGTACGCACAAAAATATTTCTTTTTGAAGCATATGTTTTTTCATCCTGGTACAAAAGACAGAAAAGGTTGAAAACCATGTTGATTTGATAAATCTCTTTCTGGGATATTTTCTCGTCTTTCCGAATTACAGGGCTCGAATGACGTCTTGATGGTTCTCAGCATATTGATAAGAACCTGAAGACATTCCGGTCCAGGGTAAGGCTGCATATTCCGGAGAAATTTGTGAATTTAGAAGGCAATTAAAAGAAGAAGCCTTAAAAGATACCCTATCAAGCTGTTCAATAAGTATAATCAAAATTTAAAATTAAAACTTCTTAAAAATTGAACATGTATCAATCACTGTCTTTTTCATTCGATTTACATCCCATTGTGCCCGTTGTGATTGTAGTTTTGGTATTGTTGCTGATGTGAATGGAATACTCCGCCGTTTTCAGAAGAATAGTAATTTCCATTATTGGAATGCGCACTATTGTCTGCAATACCGTTGCCACTACTGAAGCTAGGACTAACGCTGTGTGTATTCATCATCATGGACTGGTTGTAAAATTGGGAGTTTTCATTCATGCCTTGAACATTGTTTGCAGGAACAGACATGTAGTAATTCGCTCCCATGCTTTGATAAGAATTCTGTGGATACATTGTCGCTGCATAGAGTGCATTCATATTGTTGGAGGATGCACCATTATTGGTGGCATTCTCTACAAAGTATTTCATAGTCTCAATAGCAGTCGCACCACCGTTGTTGCAATTGATGCCTTCGCACAATTTGAAATCTCCTCTTTGAAATTTCTAAAGAAAATGTTAGAAACTAAACCAGTAGCAAACTGTAATTCCTTTTCCATATATTGTACTTACTGGATGAAAGTAGGTGAGAATTTCTTTTCCACCGCCTTTGGACTGAGGTCTCTTGACAAATCCCCATCTGTAAAGTTTACGAAGAAAGCTTGGAAATTTGCTCGCCTTGAAGAATTTAGGAAGAATCTCTTCACAGAATTTCTTGGGATCATGAATGGTGAATCTATCCCCTTGTTCATTCCAAGACAAGATATCGTTGTATTCATCATTACAGAGAACAAGCATCAACTGTAGAAAATTCATGAAAAAAAAGGTGAGTTAGTTTCGGGTTCTCGGTTTTGGGCCTTTTAGTGAAACATAAGTACATACCTTCATAGGAAACTTCTTTGCCTTTTTAGGATCCAATACTTGTGCCTGCTGTGGCTGCTTGGTGACTTGCTGTGGCATAGAAGGTGCATTCATGGTCTGCTGCTGCATCTGTGCAAAGGCAGAAGCAGGCATCATCATCATACCCATGTTATTCTGCTGTCCTGGATTCCACATGTAATCCGCCTGACCGTGAGTAGGCATCATCATCATGTGTTGCTGAGAAACTGGCTGCTCCTGTGACATAATGGTAAACTGAGGTCTGGTCTGATAAGAGTTCACGTTCGTCTGGAAGGCGGAGGATTTTGATACTTTCAACATTGAGTTCTCAGGAGCAAGTGAGGAAGCCATCTCGTGTGACAGTTTCGGGTTGCTGCTGCTGCTGCCGTTCATGTTTGCCACTCCGGTGCTCTCTGCCAGTACACTTGCTTCGTCTTTCTTGAGCATAGTGTTGCCAATGTATACTTGTTCGTTGGTAGCTGTGGGGATAGTATTGATTGGAATCATTGAAAGTCGATTCAAAAAGCGTTCGTTACTCTTCGATATTGATAATTATGATGACAAAAGAGAATGCAAAAAATCATCACAACGTCGATGATTAATTTTACTTAGAGGCAAGGATGGAAGACTGATGGAAGCCATGATTCAGCCGAATAAGTCATACGAAGAAGGGAAACAGCTGCGTTTGGACAGTTCCTACCCCGTGTTAGGCCATTTTGAACCAATCAGAATAGAGTATTATTGCGAGAACATATGGCCGAATAGATGGTGAGAAGGCCGGAATACGAATGCACCAGAATTAGCTGGAACGGCTCAAAAGTACGGACGAACGTACCACCTTGCTTGCTCGCTTGAACTTTTGATCAAAAAAAGATATCGTGGACTTTTCATGTATACTTAGCTACGTAGACTAAAATCATGTAGAGAAAAACGCTTGAGAGAAGAACGCTGTTACTACTATTGAAAAGATATATTTCAATTTCAAGCCTACAAGTATTCATTATTCTATTATTCATGTGATTCCATGGTTCTCAAGTTCTTTTGGACTCACATGAGACCTTTTGAATCGTTCCTCGTCTTGGTGATGATGAAATGGCTTGGAACTAGAAGAACCCTCATCATGCATTCCCAAACAAATTGAAAATGTCAAGATGCTTTTTGCAATTCTTTACGTCCAGTGAAGGACGCTTCTTTAGCCTGAGAGAGTGACTAAGAGAGTGCTAACGCTCAAAATCACCACTCATTATATGTAGAATTGTGAGTTGTGAATGAGATGGTACTTCTTTATCTCTACTACAACAACTGAACTGATGGTGTTTCTTTACAAAATTTTCCTTAGTGACAAAGAGGAGCTATCCTCATGATCTGCTGTTCCAACCTAGAGAATCGAGAATCGAATCATCATTCCCATATTTTGTAGTGGGATAATGTAATATCATAGTTACTTTACGTGATTGGAGAACCTAGAGAACAAAGCCATCTGAGAACCTAGAGAAGGCATCTGCCATCTGCTACTGCATCACATGTATTCCCAAATTTCAATATGCAAGAAGAAGAAGAAGTGTAGCTCCTCGCGCCTTCCCTTGGACTCTCATGGTGACTGCCTACTATTACTATCCACAAGAGGTACTGTATCTTGATCTTTATTGCTCGAAACAAAAGATACAAGATCCGTGTTGAAGTATCAAAGTAAAAAGTTTCTCGATTTCTTACAAGAAAGAAGTATTGGCTGTAGCAAGCTTATTGTCAAATGCATTCTTGCTATGAAACTATTATGTATTTCCCTTGACATTCACGATCACGACTTCTTCTTCGTTTGCAATTCATGTATACGACTACAAAAAAGAAGATATGATATGGTAATTTTTGACATAAAGTTTTTATTTGCGACCGAGATGAAAGCAAGAAATAGTTGCTCCTTATCAGAAAAGAAAAAAGTAAAAGCAAAGTGAATTGTAGAATAATTCAAAATCATGGGAATATATTTTCAATATACTACAGTATTAGTAATAGATAATTGCAAGAAATAACAAGACACATTTCCTAGAATACAAATAAACTATGCAACTTTCTAATACTTTTCACCTTTGTATCTTTTAGGAAACAACATATTCCGAATCAATATAAGCAGCAACACTCCAATCAAATACATAATTATGTGAATCAGATGGATGACTCTGACTCCAATCCACAGCCACAATCCTTCCCTGTACATCTTCATGAAGATCATCTTGAGAAGTCTTGCAACAAAACAAACCACCATGATCAATTCCAGTTCTACCAAGTCGTTGACTAAAGTTCAAAAACATGGAAGGAAGAAGCATCCTATCATTCCGATTGTAAATGACATGAATCTTTCCATCTTCAGAAAGCATTTCCCGAATCCGTAATCCATCTTGGCGCCATTCCTGTGTTCCACCATTTATATATTTTGTTGTAAAAATTCTTGCATCGACATCAGGTGCCACCATGAAAATATTAGAAAAGTTAAAATTCGGGTTTGCGAACGACCGTAGAACTCGGTTCCCCATACTATGTATTAATAAACTTTTCGAAAATGTTTCTACAACATGTGAGAATCCTATATATATATATAAGTCATTGAATGTATAATATAGTAGCAACTCACCGGTTGGAACTTGAATCGTAGCAAGTAATTCACCCGCCAATTTGGAATAAACTTTATCTTCAAAATATCCCAATGTTTTACCCATTGATGGCCAAATGACTGGAAGTAAATAAAACTTTTCAAAACGATTCATTACTGCTTGAACCCACAATAGATATCCTTTGGGATGACCATTGTATCCATGTACAGTAAACAATACTTTTCGTTGTGATTTGAGAGTAGGATCTGCTTCCTCTTTATTTTTAGAAGAAGAATTAATAATTTCTTGTACTTTTTGAATGGTAAGTGAAGTGGCTGCGAGTGTAGTACCGTCTGTAGTATCATAAATGTCATGAACGAATACAGCTTGAGATGGATTCGTTTGTGGATTCTTGGACTTGTATCTTCCTGCTGGAAGGGCACTAAAGGTGACTCGATCTGGATTGGAATCTGTTGGGCTTTTGGTCACTGCTGTAGTGATGAGTGCTATTCCTTTGTAGACAGAGTTGGAGTTTGACATGTTGATGGTGGTGATACTGGGATAGATTCTGGAGTAGATAGAATAGATACTACAACGATAGTGTAAAATGGAAAAAGAACACCTGTAAAGAGACGATGTAACCAAAAAAAGATTTTGTGTTCTGCTTTCAAGTTCGGACTGGCCTTTTGTCGTGTAAGAGTGTCAACATGGTGTCAATGACAGCTATTTTACCGTAGATTCAAGTACGTACACTCTAGTTTTAGAAAGGTGCATTCTAGGCCATTCAAACTAACGTCATCGCGTCATCGCAAAACATCTTATCTTCTTTCCTCAATAACATTTCAATTTTCTATTTGTGATGGTACATTTTCATTTTGTATCGAATAACTAATACATCATTAGAACCATCACTGCTTCGATAGAAGAAAGAAGATCAGCACTCTTTTCAAAAAGGCCTGAAATGAAGTTGATTCAAAAGATGTCTTTATTCTACTTTTCGTCTCTCATTATTCTATTTGTTTCACTATCAACAAGTGATGCATTTCTAATTCCATCCACAAAAACAGCCGCTCAATTACAATCATCGAATTCCAATACACAAGAAACACAAGAAACACAAGAAACTCCCTCTCAAATCAAAAGCTATTCAGTCAAACTCACACATCAATCTAAAACCATCAATGTACAAATACCATCCAATCAAACTATACTCCAAGCACTTGAATCGCAGAATGTAAAAGATGCACTATCATTACCAGATTTACCGCAAGATTGTCGAAGAGGGAATTGTCTCACTTGTTCATCTCGAATATTACAAAATAAACAAGGAGTAGTGTTGCAAAATGATGGACTGTCGCCATCCATGGCACAACGGATCGAGAATGAAAATATAGTATTGACTTGTAGTTCGTTTGTAAAAGGGGAGGGGATACATTTAGAACTTGGAGTTTGTGACGATGTTTGGAGGGAAATGTATGGTAGTTCTGTTCCATATGAGGATTTGGAAGGGGAGCGAATTGTACAGGATGCTGTTGCAAAGGCTATGAGACTTGCGGGGGAAAAGAATTTTAATAAATGGGTTGTGACTACTGAGAAAATGTTGGTGAATAATAATGATGATGATGATGGTTTTGGTGATGGTGAGGAGTCTGATGAGAATAGTGAGGAGCTTTAGTTAGTATAAGTGAGCTTTAGTTAGCATAAGCAAACTGTGAACGGAGCGTAGCGGAGTGAGTGCCGTGTTGAAAGTTGCGAATGGAGCATAATGGAGTAAGTGCTGTAGCGAGCGTTGTCTTTCCGAGTGAGCTATACCATAGCTTACGAGTGTATTTCTACTAAAGTGAGCTTGAATTCTCGACAGTCGGCAAAAGCAAGCGTAGTCGCATGATGCTGTATATAGAGTCTTTTGCTATTCTTTTTATCGCGAGTGAGCTATAGTTCACGAGTGTGCTTCTTTGGAAAATCAGACAGTGTTACGTACACACGTGATCTACGCTACACTGTCGTCTAGCCAGTGAGCTTGAGCTCACCAGTGTACGGGTAGTTCTCTGGGAGAGACACATGCATACAATAGTATAATGACAAATTTTTAGGTTATATACAATAGTGTTTCTGATCATTTCTTTAAAATAAAATAAATAAATAATAAAGAATCTTGTAAATATGATTCGCTACGGCTACGAGTTTATTCATATTACTTTTACAATTTAGACTACTTCACCCATCAAATCCAATACATATCGCTTCATTAAAGCGATTTGACTAATATCCGCAAACGGATTCTCCTGTAGATACTGCAGAGGTGTAATACCTAATTCATTCTTTCTATAAATAGCCTTGATTCCTTGTCGTTTGACTACTTCAAAAATGACTTCGTCCAATGGATTGAAAGATGAACATGCTCGATGGAGAGCATGTTCATCTGTATCGCCGTTGATGTTTTTAATCAAGTCGTTGACTTCATTATTAGAATCATCATAAATCCCATGGTCATTTGTATATGTCTCGAATAAAGAGCTTCTAATCAATGCTGTATCAGTAATCACACTTTGACCAAGTTCAGTGTCCTGAGGAACATGTAAGATGATCAACTTTTCACAACATGCAAATGCCCCTGTCACAATCTCCGTGCAGGACGGCGGTATGAATATTGAAGTCAAAGATACACAGCTATTGAATGCCCTATAACCAATGAATTCAAGATTTCGTGAAAGGCTTATATATGAGAGACTCTCGCAGTATTCGAAAGCCTTCTGTTCAATTCTCTTGACAGTATCACTCATAATGACTGCCTCAATGTTTTCACAATCTAAGAAAGTAGCTTCAGAAATCACTTCTACTCCTGGTAATATGATTATTACTTCCCATGACAGCTGCTCTTCTTTATCATAGACAAGAAACTCTCCAGTCCACGTATCCCATAGATTCTCTCCATTGTAAAAGAGAGTCTTCTTGCCTTTGTACATCCGGACTCCTGGTACGAACCGCCGCCACTCCTCTGTCTGAACTCTCATCGTAAAGGAAGAAGTCTGTCTCCTAAGAAAAGAGTTGTGTTGGAAGGAAGAAGTGCAGAGATACAACAAAAGTGGTAAACTCTAGCAGGTTGGAGATCAACTAGTGTGGATACAGTTTGCTGTTCGCTGTCGGTCTGTTATCGTCCGTTACCGTTTATTAAACATGCATTAGTATTGGAAGTACATACATAAAACAAAAGTTCAGAATTCTCTATGGCGAGCAAGGCGAGGATAGATTTGTAGCGAAAAAATTTTCCAAATAATATTTTTAAATAAAATAAAACAGGGAAAAAGAAAATTGTAGACAAAAAAGAACAGTCACCAAATGTAAACCAAGAAAATATTACTCGTATTATTGTAATGCCGAATGAGATCACTTCCATTATTCAATGAGCGAAGTACACTTTCCGTTGAAATACCTCTCCTTTGGTAGCTACTTGCCCTTAAGCTATGTAGTATATAATACTCTGTAGCTAGATGAAGTACTTGGTCTTCTATAGTTTTAGTTTACTCGATACAGAAACGGATGGTTTCTATTTAATGAGATGATGCTGCCGTTACGTGCTGCTTCATCTCCTCCACACATTCTTCATTCTGAGCCTTTACTGCCTCCGCGTACGTTTTCTTTTGGCGTTCTACAATTTTAGCATGATTGCTACTACCGTCATTGGTTGCCTTCCTTTTATTATTTCCAACGCGCTCCTTCGGGTGAGTGTACCCTGTATATGATACGCTTATATGGTCCCATCCCATTATTGCTCTTCTAAAGTTCGTAAAGCCCTTACCCATCAGTGGCTTCGTGTTGTAATCGGCAATCATTTCGTCAGTCGGACAATATACAACTTCAATATTTCCATTCTTGATTCTATCCGTTGACCAGAATTGTTTAATTGCTACATGCTTCATATTCGACGTACACGAATCCCGACCATTCTTCAAGATCTTAATTTCTGACTCATTATCCTTTGCCAACACATTACTCTCAAGTTTGTATCCTTGTTCTTCCATGAACATTTCGAAATAAATGTTCTTCGGCAATCCCTCACTTGTTCCCACTAATTCGCAATCAGTCGAACTACGTGTATTCATCTTTTGTTTGGATGCTTTCTGATCTAGTACACCTGTACCCATCGTGATTATTTGCCCTGTATGTCCTCTCATATCATTGTGGACAGCATGAGCCGAATCCGTCATGGTTAGCATGTGCAACAAGTCATCAGCCCCTACGGTCCTGAGATCGTCTTGAGTAGTCTTTATCCAGCTCATCATTTGCATAAACTTGTGCCAATCTTCCCTATTCGGTTCATGCACCCTAGTCATCAAGAAAGTGTTAGTGAACTCCAAGTCTACTCTACTCCTTTTCATAGCCCACGCTACTTTCATTATGTATTTCAAAAATATGTCGGCTTTCTCTCTATTCAGCTTTGGTGATTTCTTGTTCACTTTGAATAACCACTTCGCATGTGGTGTCGTGTACTTTCTATTTAGTACCATACCTAATTCCTCCTCAAGATCCTTAATCATTTGCTTGATATACGGCACCGTACCGACGTCTACTTTTCCATCTCCTCTAAAGTAAAAATCTATGCCCAGGAATTCAAGCTTCTTCCCTCGTTGTATTGTCAGTCCTGGGAATCATTTGTTGATCTTGTCGATGAGGTCGGTGACTGCCTTAGTTTGTCCACCAACAATGTTATCATCCACATACCACCCAATTGTGAGTTGTTTCCTGTCTACAGTTTTATTCGCTACACACTTGTCTATCTTGTTTATTTTGAACCCTTCTTGCATCAGCACATCAGCAAACATGTTATACCACAATAATGCCGACTCAATCATACCATAGAGAGCCTTCAAGATCCTACAGTATAACACCTTCTTCCCTTTCTCGTATCTTACGCTTTCAGCAAAATCTGGATTAACTTCCACCATGATATCTACAAATTGTCCTTCGAATTTCAACAGTGCAAACTTGTCATCCGGTAAGTCGGCATGTAAGTAAGCACCTGGAACATCGAATACTGCCACATCTCTTTTCTCGAACGCAAAAATGGTTACTAATGCTATCAGTGATTCGACTGACATGGTTGATGATGATGCTTCTTCTCTGGGAACAAACTTCCTTTGTCCACTTCCATCACTGCAACACCTACCCTTGATTTTTCCATCTCTTTTCTCTTTAATTAAATTTATCGCTCTCAATGCCTTTGCCTTCTGTTCCGCAGTCAAAGAGTCGTAGTCAATTACTCCCAGTACACACATGTCGTTCAGCTGCTTGTATTCCTTTATCAAAGCCGCGACTGCTCGCTCCTGAAATATCTTAATTCCTTCAGTTGCTGTCATCTGGTTGAACATGTAGTCTACTGCCCTTGAATACAATTGTCTTGTAGTAGTATGGTTGAGGTTCTCAGCTAAGTTTGAGAAGTTGAACTCCTCTGTCTGCATGTAGCTTTTTCCATCAGTACTGCCTATGTTGTTCAAAGGATCTTGCGGTGGTCTCCTAGCCCTTTGGGATCTCTGTGGTCTTTCTTTTGCACCATTACTATCTGTAGTTTCACTGCTATCTTCTCCTTCGTATTCTGATCCGGTATCCTCGTCATTTGACTCTACGCTATTATCTTCTACATCCGCATCGTCTTCGCTCCTTGGTTCAACTTCCTCGCTCCTTGGTTCAACATCCTCGCTCCTTGGTTCAACATCCTCGCTCCTTGATCCTTCATGCTCATCACTAGTATCTTCGCTCCTTTCTTCTTCCTCCGAAACATCTACTTCTGAATCTTCAGATAGTGATTCATCATCATCTACGTCCGAAGCATGGTAGGAGCTGTCATCAGGTCCGTCTGGTTCTTCTTCACTGCTAGTGGATGATACTGTGACATCATCATACACGTAAACACTACCATCATCTGAATCTTCCTCATCTATGTCAGTATCATCAATAGTCATGTTGTGTCCAGGTGACAAGCCAAGTTTAGGGATTCCATCCTCATCTAAGAAATCCGCTTTCTCTTTCGCAGCTAGCTCGTGTACTCTGTCAATTACCTCATCAGTGATTGCTAATTCATCCCATTGATGGCCATGTATTCTCTTTCCGGTGTTCAAAGACATAAAGTAGTACCCTCCTTGGGAATTGGAAGGTCGTAGTGCTATTCCGCGTATGGATCTTGGTTGTCTATTATTCTTCGACTCTCTGTACACCAAACAATATGCTCCGAAAGTAACTTCGAGGTTACCAGCATCATGTGGGCCTCGACCTTCTATTACAGCTCCAGGGCTTATGTCTTTTGCAATGCTTCCTTCTCTTAGATGTTGATTGATCCAGTAGAATACATCGATGATATTTTCGTCTACCATGATCTTTGGAACTTGTTTATATGGTAGCTTGTCCCAGTAACATCTCTGTCTGTCTTTTACAAATCTGATTTCTCTCTCAGCAAAAGGATTATGTTCGTTTGCAGCACAAGTTTCAACTGTTGCATTCACCTTCCCTTTAATTCTCTCAAACTCATTATCTCCATTCACTAGTTCGACGGTGAAGCCTCTATTGTTGTGTAATGCTATTGCGTCGTTTAATGCCTTCACTATTTCATCTGTTGGTCTGTAGTATGTTATTCTTCCTGTTGCACTTATTTTTCGTTTGTTAAATGTGACTCCAATGATGAAGAGGATATTTCTGCCCCTTATGATGAGGTATGGGGCATAGTCGCTATAGAAAAAGTCTATGTCCAATATCTCTGTAGGATGGTGGCGTACTAAATCTGATGGTAAAGCAGTTCTGAGTATCTTGTTCTTTTTGTTCGCTCGCTTTCTTACTGTTTTGCCTACGATGAGTTGCTCGGCCGATCCCCCATAAATTGCTCTTGCTCTAGTAACGTCCTCTGCTGTTACGGGGGCATTAATAATACTGTTGCCTTGTCCACTTAAAATGCGCTTAAATTCTGCATCAGAAGGCCAACCCATCCTTCCTTGAAGTATTCTCGCCTTCTCCGCTCCTTCCACTTCAGCGTTGGAGAAGAATCTCTTGTTAGCTTTAACAGTTGAAAAGAAGAGGTGATGGAAGGAAGTAGATGTGTGAATCCTGCTTAGGTTACTACTACTGTTGACATCGAAACCGTAGAGACCATTGCTTAATTGTTTGAATTCCAAGATGTAATCGTCGGAGATAAAAACAAAGAAGCTGCTGGAATGTTGGGAGTCTTTGAAAACTCTGTAATACCGCTCCAGATCAGCCATACTAAGGATATTAGCCAGAGACTTGCTATTGAAGTAAGCAGTCAAAGCTGGTAACAACTTAATATGACCTCTCTTGTCATAGTCCATGAATCCTCCATTCGTATGTCCTCGGATTGGCAAACACACACCTACTCCTACCATCAACCCCCTGTTAAAGAAAGAAGAGAAAGTTGAGCCGGTATCGACAATGATAAGCGACTCAGGGAGTCGTGGTTGCGACTGGACAAAAATGTAGCCAAATTGTGAGAGAATGATATAATTACCTGTGGTGCCATTCTCATTCGGACAATCATTTGCATAATGTCCAGGTGTGTTGCACCTGTAGCAGGTAATGTCAGGGCGTAGCGGTCCTGTTCTACCTGCTACCGCCTGACATGTCGTTGCACCTCCGCTCTGTGCAAATTGCATACCGTTGCGTCCTGCTCCTCTGTTCCTCTGCTGATTATTACTTCTATCGCCATTGTTGTTGTTTCCACTCTTCCAATTTGTCATCATGTGGATTGCTGCAGCCATTGTCGTAGGATAATTGTCCTGTCCTTGCAATAGACTATTGTGTAGATGATCCCAAAGTCCTCCAAATCTTTTCACATCTGCATTCATGAGGAATGCCATCGCCGCATACTTCTGTCTTACATCTTCATCAGTGATGGTTGGGTCCTTAGCTTTCTCTTTCTTCAATAGGTCTTCATGGTCGACAATATCAACACCTGCTTGAGCCACCAATTCCTGTGCATTCTCAAAATCCGCTTGGTAATCCTCCAGAGGCTTACCCATCTGCTTGGTCTTATAGAAATCTCTGGTTGCTGTGAAAGCTGTGTGAATAGGGTTCGAGGATGTTGTCACGCCATGCACAACTCTTTTGATGCTCTTCAATAGCCAAATAGCGTTGTAGTTGTTTTGCTGTATCTCAAAATCATGCTCTGCTCTCAAGTTCTCGACGAGGGCTTTGGTACACTGGCCTAGGATTATGCCCCATAACTTAGCCATGTTCTCTTGCAACAGGCTCTTCTTCTTAGAAAATTGGTTCATCTCCTGTGCGTATAGAGCATTCGCAGGCGCCATTGCCATGCTGTTCTGCTGTACTCTAAGGGTCCTCTCGGCTTCGGTCTCGTTCTCTCCTGGTTCAGTTTGCACAATCTGCAAGTAAGCTACAATCTTACTAATGTCTGGCAGCTCATTCCTGAGGAGAACCAGCGGGTCCTCTAGCTCTGACACCGCTCTAGATAGCACGCTTGGGCTCTTGAAGTTTACCAGAATATACGCAGCAAATTTCTTGATGAAGTTTGCCGTGTTTTGGTTGCTGCTCTCTGCCTTTGTTCCCATGACCGGTAACTCTTGGATCTGTCCTTTGAAGTTCCTGAATGCATTGCCTCCGCCAAATCTGTTGTTGTTTCTCTGTCTACCATCGATACCTGGGCCATTCACATTCCCAGACTGGTCTTGTTGCTGCTGATTCTCTGCAGCCGGTTGCTGCTGCTGCTGCTGATTTCCACTTTCACTCATCTTGCTTTTACACTAGCTTTAAATTCTCTGGTAGCCTGGATGTCGTCCTTCCACTTGACTCCAGTTTTATAGACACGAACACTTTCCCGATATGTGTCACTATAGCGAAGTCTCCGTGCTTCCCGTACTTGGCTTTGGTTTGCACTCTCACACGTGCTCCAACCACTAGTTTCTTCTCTGAGTTGCTAGGGAGCTTCTCCTTATTTTCACTCTCTTTCTCTAACTTTAAGTCACTTAACTGCTTCGAAAGCGATTCCACGGTGGCTTTCAGTAGTCTAATCTCTTCTAAAAGGTCGTCGTTGCTCACCTGACTGATGGTCATAAACCGCTGCAGTTCTTAGGTTGTGCAAAATTTCGGCGATTTTTGGGTTATCCTTTTAAATAGAAACCACGTTGAAATACCTCTCCTTTGGTAGCTACTTGCCCTTAAGCTATGTAGTATATAATACTCTGTAGCTAGATGAAGTACTTGGTCTTCTATAGTTTTAGTTTACTCGATACAGAAACAGATGGTTTCTATTTAATGAGATGATGCTGCCGTTACGTGCTGCTTCATCTCCTCCACACATTCTTCATTCTGAGCCTTTACTGCCTCCGCGTACGTTTTCTTTTGGCGTTCTACAATTTTAGCATGATTGCTACTACCGTCATTGGTTGCCTTCCTTTTATTATTTCCAACGCTTTCTATGTAATCCATTCTAAATAACCAACATATCTCTTCACGAGTTAGGTAGACTTCGTATAAGTGACTACTCCACTATTATTAAAAAGAGTTGGAAAAAGGAAAATCTATTTTACACCGCTTCGCCCATCATCTCTAAAATATATCTTTTCATTAACCCTCTGTGGTCAATATTATCTGCAAAAGGATTTGCATCCAAGTAATCTAATGGAGTGATGCCTATTTCATTCTTTTTATTCAAAGCCTTGAGTCCTTGTCTTTTGACCAAATCGTAGATTAAGTCAGTAGATGGATTGTAAGAAGAACATGCTCGATGGAGAGCATATTCATCTGTATCACCGTTGATGTTTTTGATCAAGTCGTTGATTTCATTTATCTCATAAAGCCCAAGGTCATTTGTATATCTCTTGAATAAAGATCTTCTAATCAATGCTGTCTTTTCAATCAACTTGAAACCAAGTTGAGTGTCCTGAGGAACATGCAAGATGATCAACTTTCCACAGCCTTCAAATGTATAATCCCCAATCCATCTACACGATGGCGGAATAAATATTGAAGTCAGAGATACACAGTTAGAGAATGCAGCTACTCCGATGAATTCAAGATTTCTCGAGAGGCTGATGAATACAAGACTAGTGCAAGTACCGAAAGCAAAGAATTCTATTCTCTTGACAGTATCGGCCATGATGACTGTCTTGAGATTCTCACAATAACGGAATGCAAATTCAGGAATCACTTCAACTCCTGGCAATACGATGATGACTTGCCATGAATTTCTCTCTTCATAATCATAAATAAGAAACTCTTCTTCATCCCCCCAAAATATCTCTCCGTTGAAAAAGAGAGTCTTTTTTCCTTTGTACATTCGTACTCCCGGTACGAACCGCCGCCATTCTTCTGTCTGAACCCTCTTTTCAAATGAAGAGGTTTTCCCTGTTCACAACACTAGTATACTTTCAACGTCAACTTTACAACTACCAATACAGTTCGCTATTTATTACTGTGCTGTTTTGATGTTTTGCAGCGGTGTTGTGGTAGAGAGTAGAAGAGAGGGAGGAGGGGGGTGGGAGATTAGACAAATATAGGTGTGCTCACCTTAGTTTGGTACAATTAGTAATGTAGAGGTATTGTTTGTATTGATACTTGTAATAAGAAAACTTATGGTTATTGAGTAAAGAAGTAAGTGGTGAACTACAATCCTCCACGAAACAACTGCTACTTAACTCCCTGATCCGACAGGGTTATGACATGCGTCATTACGTCATATCTCATATCTAATCCATTACAGTGATATTCATCTAGTCCCCGCAAATACATACCACTCTTGGTCTGAATTTGTATCACTGTCACTCCGAACCTGGTTTCCACGCTATGCCAGGAGGTATTCCCGAAGGAAGAACCTACGTCTTCACCTTCAGAGGTGCTGCATCATTATTGAAGATATTATGAACAAGCCTATGCTTCAATTCTCCCGTCATTGTCGTCTTGGTAAATAGATCTGCAAGATTATACTCACCCTTAATCCATCCAACCATGATAGTCCCCGCAGCTTGTGCCTCTCTCACTCTATGGTAGCAAATAGCATTATGCCTTTTGTTCAACACAGATGATGGGACGCTAGAGTTTGTCACTACAGATTGATTATCACAATATACTTCCGCTGGGCCGTCAATTGGAATACCAAAACATCTAAGCTTGTACCTCAAGGCCTCTACCATCTCAGTACAAATCCTTAATGCAATGTATTCGGAACCAAAACTAGATGACTCAACCGTATTTTGTCTCTTACTATACCAAATAATAGGAGCATTGTTCACATAAATGAGGATACCTGAGTGGGATCTTCGATTCTTCAAATTCCCAGCATGGTTTGCATCTACATATGCTCTCACTACAACCGGATTACCCAAAGGTTCCACTTTCTTGGCAGGAAATTTCTCAGCTGCTTCTGGGTAGAAATCATTCCACTCAGCCGAATCTGTCACAGAGTTCACGAACAACTTCGGATCCGTCTCAGGATAGGAACCGTCAAAGACTAATCGACCTGGATTATTGGATAGATTCTTCTGGAGATACCTGAAAATCTTGTACACCGCATTCAAATGTCCTTCTCTTGGACTTGCTAAATGCTGGGACAAGCAACTTACTTCGGTCATCACATCTATCCTGCCGAGTTCGATCGCCCACCTTAATACTCCAATATATTGCTGGAACCTATTCATCAACTCCGCATCTAACTCCGGTGTTACATCCATCTCGGGACGATAAGAAGAAGGGTATGGTCTCTTACCATCACCATAATTCTTCAACGCTGAATCATGATCCTGCAGTTGGTTGTCCACATTTTCAATTGCACCTTTCAAGTATTCCACACAGTTCATGCTCCAAGCTGAAGAGCCATCTTGAATTTGAACTTTCTCCATGGTGCCACCAAGATATCTATCTGGTGGTCCTACACCTTCCTTCAACCTATAAATAGAATTTATTAGTGCCATATCCACTGTTGGATCCTCAGCAATATGCAAAATGTCATCAACATAGACGAGCATATACTTATAATATGGAGTACCATCCGCCTTGTTAGCAGCCTTCATCCAAACATCTTGATCTGCCTGTGATGGGAAATATCCAATCTCTGACATTGTTTCTGCAAGCTTGGCTCGCCATGCTGCTCCTGATGACTTTAAACCGTACAATGCTCGGGCGATGATCATAACTGAATCCTTTTCGCTACCAAACTCAGCACCTGCAACAGTCCATAGCTTTTCTCGACAGTTTGCATTCAAATAAGCATTACCAATGTCACAAGCGAAGACATTCAACCCATTCAAGGATGCCACCATCAAACAGATTCTAACACTGTCTCTGGACACTACGCTTGAGTAGGTGATCGATGCTGGAGCATCAGTCTTGTGCCCGTCCGCAACCAACCTTGCTTTTCGCGTAAATTTTCCGTCCATCTTTATATCAAAAATCATGTGAGTGCCACAAAACTTATAACCTGGTTTCACCTTACCAGTTTCCATTTCCTCTCTCGTGACGCCTTCTAATCTTTCAAACGCTATACGGACATTTGACATTTCCTTCTCAATAGCTTTGGTCCAAAAGTCTGTTCCAGTGAGTTGGTCGATCTTGTAAGCCTCTGCCACAGTCTTAGGGATCCTGATCCCAAACTTATGAGTTGTACGCCAGTACTTGGATTTGACTTTGCTTATAATCCTATCTCTCCTGCGCAAGGTCTTCTTCACCCACCAGTTGAAAGCCGGTTCATGGTCGATACCATTTGCCACTGCATACTCAGCAAGTTGTACTGGGTATGATTCCTTCAGTGCAGATAATTTGATCCAATCCATGGAACCGTCCTTCCATTCCACCAATAGATCCCAGCCTCGGGTTGTCTTCCTCGGTATCTTCTGGGTACTACCTCTCCTAGTGTGGAAACCTTCAGATACGGATAATGCGTTCCAGTTCTTCTTGTGATCAGAGATTTCCTTTAAGATCTGGAAGTGATGACCTTCTGCGTCCACCTGTGATAGCATATTCTCTGCGATTACATTCGCTGATATTTCCTCAGTAGATCCATCACTGAACTGGACTTCATATATGGAGTTATCAAGAATTGGGTTATAATTGGCATCTTCATTCAGGTCGTTGCTCTTAACTTTCCTGCGAACTTTAGCCATAAGTTTATTGTCAGCAGCATTAGGAAGTGAAATTTCAGCACCAATATACTTATCGTATGTATCCGATTCTGTCTCAGCATCGTCAGCCACTACAAATGCATCTACATCTAGAGCTACTAGCATCATACCTAGATCCTCATCTGAGAACCCAGTTCCAATATCAGCTTCAACATCATCTCTAATAAATTCATTGTCTTCCTGTGGATAGATATATTGGTCCTGTCCTAAGAACTGATCTAAAGATGAATGATATGATTTGACTGCTTCCTGGACATCCGGCTTTACGAATTCCTCTCTTGGAATGTGCTGTACAGTTGTTCTCGATATGACTTCTCCCTTGTCGGTCAATATATAATAACAAAGAGCGCTTCCGACATGGTGCGATACTCCTAACCACCTTCCAACACTAGGTTTTGCCTCATCATCCCTATCGTCCCAGAACCATACTAAGTCGTAGAACTCAAAATCTAGCCACTCGGATATGTCAATTGTGTCACCAGTTAATCTCTCCAATCCAGTATCCTTTCCATTATGACAAGTACGGGAATAAATTTGACATTCCTACACAATCTGGTAGTCCCAAACCTTGTTCGGTATCCTTCTCCTTACTCTCCTAGCTTTCGCCTTCTTCATAATTACACCTATAATGTTCTCACATTTGTTCTGCCAAGGCGAATGTGGTTCTGTGTAAGAAGATATAATTTTGTTAGATCTACAAAGTTTCATGAAAGAGGTCTCACTGCCACTCATCTCAGGAGCATTGTCGCGATGGAGTTCTCTAGGAACACCAACTTGAGAGCACAGTTCTTGCAGTGAATCACCACAATCTGATTTAGACTTTAAGGGATATGCGAAGATAGATCCGTCACCATCAGTGAATATTTGTACACATGAGTTTCCCCTAAGAGAGTCCCCGATCTTGCTAAAAGCGGTATCAGTATAGAATCTCGCTGATAACCTCTTCAAACGCTGTGACAGTAGGTCGGTTCTGTATCTACGTGTCAAAGGTAGCAATGCTGAACGGATGTTAAACTGCGTTGTCTTCGCTATGGTATCTCGAGCCTTCTTGAGTCCAATACCCCACTTCCTAGAAAGCAGATTGGCATCTGTACCATGATGACGTTTGTTGGAAGTCACATCAGCGACCATCCTGTCACTCAGTTGATCCGGTCCTAGACCAGAACGTGCTAGTGCTCTATCAAATTCATGAAAGTAGTGAGAATTATCAAATAAAACATCATCATTTGTAATAGATTTCACCTGTGAAATATTTCTAGTGAACTCGCTTGCTATGTATCCATCTTCTCCCCATCCGACATTCAAGGATGATATGAAAATCTTGGATGTAGGATCCCAAGTGTGTTCATCTGAAATTTGATACTTTGGACATGATGCTAGTTCTTCATCAGTGGGACAACGGGATACAAAGCCACATATGCTGCCTTTCATTGTCATAGGAACATGCTCTTTACCTAAGTCAATTCCAAGCTTTCTATGCTGATCTGTAGGATCATCGCAAACAGGAATACCAAAAGCTCTCAACTGATTTGGATTGATCAGAGATCTATCCATTTCATTACCGAAGTATAGTCCCTGTCCAGCTTCCAAAAGTATTGTTGCTCCATCGTTGAGGTCAACAGCTGTAACACCAGTACATATCGGTACATCTTGTCGTGAGTCATACGAATCCAAGAATGGTGAAACTGTGCATACTTGTGAAGTGAAATATACGGGACGAAAGTTCTTTCCGAAGCAGATGGTGTCTGCGTGATTGTCGATCTCTGTAGGCAGTGGCTCATAAAATATCTCCCCATTTCCACGTTGTCTTTTCACTCTACTGATGAATCTCCTGTCACCTGAACGGATGTTATAAACCTTTCTACCATGGCAATACTTTGAATACCATGAAGCACGTAGGGCAAAAGAAAATAGCAATACCATAACCATTGATATGAAGACATTTCCTAGTCATAATGGGTTACCAAGGTGATCAAACTGAGTCACTCCAGAAACAACGGATCCCCCATCAGATCCAGCGGCAGATCTTTGCGCAGATCTAATACTAGCATGACGACCATTTAGCGGGAATTGAATCTGTTGTGCATTTTGACGTGAAGCATTCATGACACCAGTGATGGTAGCAGCCACCATTCGCTGCTGGCTCTCATCCATGTTGGAACCATCATCATTATTGGTATTAGGAGACTCTTCAGCTGCCTTCAACTTCTTCTCCAACGCCTGGATCTTTCTCTGGTCGGAATTCTTCCTTTTATTGTACTCCTTCCTCTTAGATTTACGTCTTGGGTCCCTCAAGAAAGCAAACCAAGCGTCTTTACCCTCTTTTGTTGACTTAAGCTTCCTTACTTCATCTGCACTATAGGTCTTGGAAAAGTCACTAAGATCTACACCATTGATCTTCTTCCCCACTGCTGCAATCTGACGTTGACGTCCACCGCCTCTCTTGTCATCTGGAAAGATTCGTGCAACTGCAACCTTCAAATATGTGATAGCCCCGATGAAAGTAGTTTGCTGGCTTCTACAGAGCGCTACTTCCATTTTGAATTCAGGGTGACTATTTTGGCATTTATCAAAAAGCTTCTCAACTTTCTGTTGCTCATACATTGGCATGTTGTATCTCTCAAATACCTTGAAGCAATTTTCCATTCTTGTGATGAATTTCTCAAAAGGAAAGGAATGTTCATATTTGTAGCACAACTTTTTGAGCTTAGCCTCTGCTTCCAATGTCCTTTTCTTCGCTTCATCCGGTCCATCATAGTGTGTACGGAGTGCTATCATAGCTAGTCTGCCGCATTTGATGTTCTTGATCCAGACTTCGGCATCAGTACCAAGACAAAGCTCCTTCATCAAGGTAAGAACTTCCTTCGTGTCAAGGTTGAATGCAAAACCTTGTAAAACAGGAGTGTAGATACGTTGTTGTAACTCGTCAAGGCTGTTCCAGTTAGTATTTGGAGGTAAGTCCTTTCTGATAACATAGGACAGTGGGGCTCCATTTGCATTACTAATCACGGATTCAAGGTAAACCTCTACGGATTCCTCCCATGTGATCCAGTTTGCATATTCAAACTTATCTGGTTTCCCAGCCTTAGTAGTATCCTGCTCAACGTGATCAGCTGCAAGTGCGGAGTTTTGCATACATACATCCGGATCATGCTGATACACAGCTAAGTTAATAGGGACTCCTCTGGAAGTTGCATCATTCACAAACCAAGCAATAGCCTGAACTTCTCTGATTCTCTTATCACCGAATCTCTGACCCCCTCTAGTATTAGGTCTGTTACTGAGGTCCTTCAACAAGGATCGAATATCCTTGTGTTTCCAATTGCGTAACTCGTGGAGGGTACCGTAACCCTCCTCTCTCAAGGCCACATACTGGGCACGAGTAAAATTATGAAAGTCACAGAGCAACCTGTGAAGCTCTCTTTCTTCCACATCCAGACCGAGGTTGTTTGCATCAATCTGCCACTGAGGCAACGGAGGTACAGCTGCTGCTGCTGCTGCTTGTGGTGGTTGCTGGTTCGCTTGATTCTGCATCTCGGATACTTAGTTTGGGTAAGAAAGAGTTAGTAATGGTGAGTTGTGACAGGGACTTTCACCCGCTGACGTATCATGAGATTCATGTGATGAAACACATGTGGTGAACCAACAACAAATCACCTCTCATATAATAGGTTGATCAGACCTATTCTCTTGTTAAACACACTGCTGTGTGGCGATTCAGCTGAATCTAAACACCCCGTGTTGGAGCCCAAAGGGCAGGGCTTTGGGACTCAAGTCCACTATGTTCTTGCCAGTCACAAATCTCGATGGATAGTTAAACTACATGCCGGTGATACCTCCGGATCCATCCTGATTTTCAAACAAACAACATCCCCAACACAACCAATTGTGCTGGGTCTGATAAACTAGACAAATATAGGTGTGCTCACCTTAGTTTGGTACAATTAGTAATGTAGAGGTATTGTTTGTATTGATACTTGTAATAAGAAAACTTATGGTTATTGAGTAAAGAAGTAAGTGGTGAACTACAATCCTCCACGAAACAACTGCTACTTAACTCCCTGATCCGACAGGGTTATGACATGCGTCATTACGTCATATCTCATATCTAATCCATTACAGTGATATTCATCAAAGATCGGGAGCGTTACAAATGATAACAGTCAAGAGAAACGTCACAAAAAAATGAAAATTGAACATGAAATAACAAGATATCCCTTTTCTTCTTTGTTTCATTTTTATCTAAATGAGTGGATGATGAAAACTTGAGATTTTTATATTTATGAATTGAAGAAAGAACAACGAGAATAGATACTTTTGAATGTAATGAGTTCAAAAGAAGTTGCATGTATGTACACGTTCAAACTTGCATTCTTTTTATTTTTGAATCGACGAACAAAATGAGGAGCTGTGAACTTTGAGAGAGAGTTGCGAATGGAGCGTAAGCGAGCGTTGTCTTTCCGAGTAAGCTTTGTGCGTTTCTCCGAAAGTGAGCTTTAGTTCTCGACAGTTGGCAAAAAAAGCAAGCGCAGTTTGATTTTGCATAGTCTTATGCTAAGCTTAAAGTGTGATTCTTTCGAAAATCAGAAAGTGCTATGTAGACACGTAGATCTACGCAACACTATCGTTTGTCAGTGAGCTTGAGCTCAAAAGTGTACGTTATATACATATACAAGACTGTAATGATTACATAAGGTTTATACAATAATATTTCTGATCATACGAAACGACCCTTATTTAAATGTAAAGAGTCTTTTCTAATGGTTTGTACATTGTTGGATTTTCAATATCCATTCTTGATTTCTTGCCGTGGAATAATACATTGTATTCATTCTGAATTGTTTGAGACATTTCAGTCTCGACATTTCCAATCGCATTCAATGCAGATTGGAGATGGCCAAGAGCTAATACTCGACCATGATCAGTTGGTCTTTGTTGCAATGTGTAACTAGATAGCATCCAGAAACATTGAGCGAGATTGATTCGGTGGTTGGGATAATCTGTTGAGGATGTACCTGCTTTTTCAAGCTTTTGCATGCCCTTTTTTCCAATAGAAGATAGAAGAGCTATTGCATCCTTTGTTTTATGGATTTGATGGAGTGCCCGTGCAAAGCTGCATGTAGTTGATATGGTATCGGGGTCGAATGTACCATTCAGTTTGGTCCAACGGACCAATGCTTTCTTGTAATGTTTTGCGGCAAAAGTCCATGCTGTCTTACTTTCAGATTGATGTACCTTTGCAGCATTCCTATTTTTTGTATTGGATGCAACGACTGTTAGACTGGAGCCAAGTGAAGAGTAGGCATCTCCTACGAAGCAGAAATAAAGAGCAATCACTGGATTGTTGCGTTTCAGTACTTTGAGCAGTTTTCGAGAACATTGTTCTTCCATCATGTGGCAAAAGGTTTTGAACATTGCAACATGATCTAATCCACATAGTTTATAGTACTCGGTAGGATCGTCCAAATCGTCTTTGGCTTCATCGCCGCCATTCTTCCTCATTAGGTGAAGATTTGTACAGGCTTCTTCTTGCTCATCCGTGTACATGTACAATCGATTTTTAGCTCGTGTACTAAATCTTCTGAAATCGTCGGTTTGCTTCTTCTCCAGTAATATAGCAGAAAGATCAAGTAGGGCAGCAATTGTGATTGGATGATACAATGGAAGGTAGTTTTCACATCTCAATATCATAGATCTCAATGTCTTGGAAGCTGAATCTAAGTCATTGCATTCGCAATAGAATGCAGCAAGACTGGACATGGTCTCGAATGGAACTTCAAGGCATCGATCTAGATGATGAGTATCGCCTATCCCAAGCCAACCTACCATGCCTACTGCATTGGAATTATTAATGATTTCCAAACAAGTTGAGAGTGCATTAATTGCATTGTCGCGATCAAATGGAGATCTTGTTTCTTTGTATCTATCACAATATATGTGATGTAAACATATGTACAAGGTAATATCATGAGGAACTTTTTCAATGTTTCGACAAGAGTATTTGAGCACAAACTCAGAAAACTCAAGAAGAGAGAGTTTAGAAATGGCTTTCAGATTGATTAGACGATTTGATTCTACAGCAAGACTGAAATCATCAGGAAAATAATAACTCAGATAGTTCTCAATGTCGTCAACTGTGAAAATCTGGATCGAGGGTTAGGGAATAAGAAAAACAAGTGCAAATAAAAAAATAAAACAAAGATTTACCTTCGCATGATCGTTAGCAGGATATCTAGAGTAAGTGGTTTGAGAGCGCAAAACATCAGTACAATCTGAAACTGGGTCAGATATAATTTTAGTCAAATCCTTTCCTTCAGCTTCAGCTTGTTTTGCTGCTTTCTTCTGAGCTGCCAGAGCTGCCGCTGCTGCAATACCTCCTCCAGCCAATGGATTGAAAGATGGTCGACTATCCGTAGCTTCAGCAGTGTCTTCACTCGACTCCTTTCCTTCAGCTTCAGCTTGTTTTGCTGCTTTCTTCTGAGCTGCAAGAGCTGCCGCTGCTGCAATACCTCCTCCAGCCAATGGATTGAAAGATGGCCGACTATCCGTAGCTTCAGCAGTGTCTTCACTCGACTCCTTTCCTTCAGCTTCAGCTTGCTTTGCTGCTTTCTTCTGAGCTGCCAGAGCTGCCGCTGCTGCAATACCTCCTCCAGCCAATGGATTGAAAGATGGTCGACTATCCGTAGCTTCAGCAGTGTCTTCACTCGACTCCTTTCCTTCAGCTTCAGCTTGCTTTGCTGCTTTCTTCTGAGCTGCCAGAGCTGCCGCTGCTGCAATACCTCCTCCAGCCAATGGATTGAAAGATGGTCGACTATCCGTATCTACAGATGCACTCTTTGTATTGACTTCACTTTCGTCATTCTGTTTTCCTTTCGCTGTTGGCTTATTGTTTATATTGTGGGTTGTACTTTGATTTTCTTTATTGCCTTTTTGTTTGGACTGAAGATTGTTTCTTTGTTCATTTTGTTCTTTGAGTAGCATTGATCGTTTTGTTAACTTCAATTTAATTTTTTTGTTCTCGATTGCATTCTGATAGTACTTGCTTCTTTTCAGTATGTTTGAGAGATTTGTTTTCTTTGCGCAAAGGCAGACTTGGTTCTGACTTTTTTGCAATTTTTCGAGGAATGATGTTTTGCTTTCAGAAACCATTGGCCTTGCTTCCCATTTTGAGTTCGAAACAATTTCTTTATGGAGCTTGTATCCATTTTCTTTTTCTACATCATACAATGATTTCAAGTTCAGTTGTATCTCTATCAGGATTGTATTAGTTATACTTTGCTTTGTGATTTCTATTTCCATTCAAAATATGCACTTACCTACTATTAAACCATTAGGAAGTTCCAAGTTCACCAATACATGTCTATATCCAGTTGGGAGATTAGTATGAACCAAGGCATCAAATGAAGTCATCCGAAATAGATTTTTCAGGCGGACTAGACGGTAAGCAGTAATAGTTTCTCCTTGGGCATTTGATGTTTTTGAAATGTGCATCAATGCGCATACTAATGATGCCTCATCTGGGAAAATTAGTTGAGCCATCAGAACATCTTTTACCTGAAGGATATCTCCGCCATATTTCCGGCGAGCCTTCAGCACTATTGCTTTCTTTGACTTAATGTTAGTTATTGGTTTGGTACTTGTCATTTCATTTGACTGAAAATGATTAGCAGTAAAAATAGCAACATCTTGCACTGTTTTTTTGAAATCAGCATGAGCGGAAGTAGCCAATCCATGGAGTACATCCACTGCCTTCTCCAGCGTTGCGCAATTTTGAAGTTCATGTACTTCGTGACGAAGAAGCGCATCTCCTTTTCCAATACTCGGCCAAATATGTATCCTTCTTTCCTCAACGGAATTTGCTTCACATTCCTCTGATAATAGACACAATGGTAAGCACCCAACTTGAGGGAGATACCTTGACATTCTCTTAATTGGAATGCGCGAAATATTTAATAGCTTTGAAGGACAAAATCCATTCAAGTTGTTAGATTTGGAGCTTAGATGAAGTTCCCAGTCTATAGCATCTTTTAAGTATGCATTCGGTTCTCCATTTGGAATTGATGAGATAAATTGATCATCGTCATGTTCAGGTAAATTTGTCCTCATACTCTTTGTGAAGTGATGGGAAGGTTCCCTTGCCAAAATCATACGAGCAGTATATTCATGTTTCCATTTAGCAACGTTTTGTGACCAAACTATTTCCGAAATACAGTCTGCAAAATCATGATATTCTTTGTTGTTGACAGAAGAGCTACTCTCTACCGGGGTGAAGTCGTGCTGTGTGAACGAAGAGCATAATTGAAGAACATGCTTCTCCTCATCAGATATATTGGGATGTGTGGCCTCTAAAAGCAAAGCTTCGCTTTGGTCTTCGGCTAAGGGCTTCTCAGTTTTAGATGGAGTGGTGTAGTTTGTACCAATTTCAGAATTCTCTGTCTGAATTTCTCTTTCATCAACAGTTTCCATAGAGGATACAGCAATTCTTGTACGAGAAGGAGACCAAGTAGAAGTAGGCGACTTAATAGAATTGAGGACCGGACTGAAAATATCTTGCTCAATGATCTTTTTATCAGGAGTATCGAATGCACTAAAGGCGTCAGTATCATTTCCGGCTGTACTATTAACAATTTGCTTTGAAGGACAAGAAGAACTTGGAGAAAACATCTGTAAATTCTCTTCAGAAACCGACCTTGCTTTTTTCTTCAAATGCATGGGAAGAAGAGATTTTTTGGGTGAATCAATAGAATAAAGACAAGGTGAAGAAGTCACCATCGGCGAAGAAGGTGCCTCATCATGTAGATGATTATTGGAGCTGTCGCAGATATCATTTGAAGAATGGCTCAAATCACGTTCACGATTCATAAAAGAAACATTTCTAGCATCGAAAGAATCGTGTCTATAAAATGAAGACAATCTCTTTCCCCGATCATCAAGAGATAAATTTGTGGACTTTGAGTCTTTCAAAACAGCTTGAAGAACTTTCTCAACATCGTTCATGCTATAAAGAATGGAATCAGAATGAATGCAAGAATCATTTGGTAGTGAATGGAGTAATTGTTTCCTCCTGACAGCAAACAAAATAGGATCAACTAAAAAAAAGATAAGAGGACTAGAAACATGAAAAAAAATAAAAAAAATGAAACACATACCAAATGAAACTTCGGACATCTTCGAACAGTCCATTACAGAAGAACAAACTTCGGAATCAAAACAACTCGACTCCTTTGCTTGACTTTGAGCTTGCTTTGCGGCTTTCTTCTGAGCTGCAAGAGCTGCCGCTGCTGCAATTCCACCTCCTGCCAAAGGATTGAAAGATGGTCTACTATCTGTATCTTCGGTACTGTCTTCACTTGACTCCTTTGCTTGACTTTGAGCTTGCTTTGCGGCTTTCTTCTGAGCTGCAAGAGCTGCCGCTGCTGCAATTCCACCTCCTGCCAAAGGATTGAAAGATGGTCTACTATCTGTATCTTCGGTACTGTCTTCACTTGACTCCTTTGCTTGACTTTGAGCTTGCTTTGCGGCTTTCTTCTGAGCTGCAAGAGCTGCCGCTGCTGCAATTCCACCTCCTGCCAAAGGATTGAAAGATGGTCTACTATCTGTATCTTCGGTACTGTCTTCACTTGACTCCTTTGCTTGACTTTGAGCTTGCTTTGCGGCTTTCTTCTGAGCTGCAAGAGCTGCCGCTGCTGCAATTCCACCTCCTGCCAAAGGATTGAAAGATGGTCTACTATCTGTATCTTCGGTACTGTCTTCACTTGACTCCTTTGCTTGACTTTGGGCTTGCTTTGCGGCTTTCTTCTGAGCTGCAAGAGCTGCCGCTGCTGCAATTCCACCTCCTGCCAAAGGATTGAAAGATGGTCTACTATCTGTATCTTCGGTACTGTCTTCACTTGACTCCTTTGCTTGACTTTGAGCTTGCTTTGCGGCTTTCTTCTGAGCTGCAAGAGCTGCCGCTGCTGCAATTCCACCTCCTGCCAAAGGATTGAAAGATGGTCTACTATCTGTATCTTCGGTACTGTCTTCACTTGACTCCTTTGCTTGACTTTGAGCTTGCTTTGCGGCTTTCTTCTGAGCTGCAAGAGCTGCCGCTGCTGCAATTCCACCTCCTGCCAAAGGATTGAAAGATGGTCTACTATCTGTATCTTCGGTACTGTCTTCACTCGACTCCTTTGCTTGACTTTGAGCTTGCTTTGCGGCTTTCTTCTGAGCTGCAAGAGCTGCCGCTGCTGCAATTCCACCTCCTGCCAAAGGATTGAAAGATGGTCTACTATCTGTATCTTCGGTACTGTCTTCACTTGACTCCTTTGCTTGACTTTGAGCTTGCTTTGCGGCTTTCTTCTGAGCTGCAAGAGCTGCCGCTGCTGCAATTCCACCTCCTGCCAAAGGATTGAAAGATGGTCTACTATCTGTATCTTCGGTACTGTCTTCACTTGACTCCTTTGCTTGACTTTGAGCTTGCTTTGCGGCTTTCTTCTGAGCTGCAAGAGCTGCCGCTGCTGCAATTCCACCTCCTGCCAAAGGATTGAAAGATGGTCTACTATCTGTATCTTCGGTACTGTCTTCACTCGACTCCTTTGCTTGACTTTGAGCTTGCTTTGCGGCTTTCTTCTGAGCTGCAAGAGCTGCCGCTGCTGCAATTCCACCTCCTGCCAAAGGATTGAAAGATGGTCTACTATCTGTATCTTCGGTACTGTCTTCACTTGACTCCTTTGCTTGACTTTGGGCTTGCTTTGCGGCTTTCTTCTGAGCTGCAAGAGCTGCCGCTGCTGCAATTCCACCTCCTGCCAAAGGATTGAAAGATGGTCTACTATCTGTATCTTCGGTACTGTCTTCACTTGACTCCTTTGCTTGACTTTGAGCTTGCTTTGCGGCTTTCTTCTGAGCTGCAAGAGCTGCCGCTGCTGCAATTCCACCTCCTGCCAAAGGATTGAAAGATGGTCTACTATTAGCTTCTTTGTTAGCTTTGGCATAGTCAGCATCCGAAGGTTCGACTACTTTAACATCATTTGTAACCTTCACTACATCTTTCTTTGTCATTTTTGTGTCCATAGATAGCTCTGGAACTAGTTTTTCTTGGAGTTCTTTTGCATCATCTGCTGGAATTGTGATATTTGGTTCATACTCTTTTTGATCAAATTCTTTTGCACTTGTTGCAGTATCTTCCGTAACAACTGCATCATCAGTTAATCCTGTGTCAAAACCTTGTTCGGCTACTTTACTCCTTGGAGCTGGCTCTTTTTCAATTGCTGCAGCATCTTTGTTAGTGTCAGCTTCAAATGCTGTTTCCTCTGGCTGTATTACTGCTAGTCCATAAGATACTGGAACTTCGTCACCTACTAAAGCATCATTGCTTATCTCTGCAACATGCACGTCTTTACTTGACTCGGTCGCTTGAAGTTGCTCTTCTTCGTTGTCGCAAGTCTCAGCTCTAAGCGCTCCTTTGCTTGAATCAGTTGCCGGCTCTTCTTCAACAGCTTCTGCATCGAAATTTGATTCATCAACTGGTTCTCCTTTCGCTGGTTGATATTTTTCTATCTTATCAGTTACTGGCATATCCTCATCTGCTACTTCATCGGCACTAGTCTCAGCAACAGGTTTCTCAGCCACTGGTTGATTTTCTTCTATCGTGTCTGATGCTGGCTTTACTTCAACTATTGCTTCATCAGCACTAGTCTCAGCAACAGATTCCTCTGTCACTGGTTGATGTGCCTCTATCGTGTCTGATGCTGGCTTTTCTTCAACTACTGGTGCATCCTCGCTAGACTCAACAAGAGATTCTACTGTAACTTGTTGTTCCGCCTCTGCCGTATCTGATGTTGGCACTTCTGCATCTTTGCCAGTCTCAGTAGAAAGTGTCTTCCCATTTGATTCACTCACTGAAGCTGGCTCTTCTATCTCCAATTCTACAACTTTATTTGATTCATGATCAGATTCATCTTCAACTTGTTGTTCTGTTTCTATCAGATCGCTCACGGGCTTTTCGTCAACCGCTGCTGCATCCTCACTACACTCAACAAGAGGTTCTTCTTCCATTTGTTGCTCTCTTGCGATCGTGTCAGATGTTGGTTCTTCTTCAACTTCCACTGCATCAGCATTAGTCGCAACAAGCGATTCTTCTGCAACTGGTTGTTCTGCCTCTATCGTATCACATGCTGCCACTTCGTCAACTACTGCTGCATCCTCACTAGACTCAGCCATAAACGCTTCTTTGGTTGAATCAATTGTTGGCTCTACTTCAACTGCTTCTACATCGATATTTGATTCATCAACAGGTTCTTCTTCCATTTGCTGTTCTCCTTCTATCGTATCAGATGTTGGCTCTTCGTCAAGTACTGTTACATCCTCAATAGACTCAACAAGATATTCTTCTATCACTGGCGGTTGCTCCTCTTCTATCGTATCTGATGCAAGCTCTTCTTCAATCGCTGGTGCATCGACGCCAGTCTCAGCAGGGGATTCCTTTGCAACTGCTTGATCTTCGTCTAGCGTATCAGATAATGGCGCATCGGAACTAGACTCAGCAACCAGTTCTTCTGCAACTGATGTTTTTGTTACTGTCGTATCAGGTGCTGAAACTTCTTCAACTACTGTTGCATCCTCACTAGACTCTTTAACAGGTTCTTCTATCACAGGCTCTTCTTCAACAGCTAGTGCATCCTCACTAGACTCAGCAATAGCTTCTCCTGCAATTGGTTGTCCTGTTACTGTCGTATCAGTTACTGGCTCTTCTTCAACCGCTGCTGCGTCCTCATCAGACTCAGCAATAGCTTTTCCTGCAATTGGTTGTTCTATTTCTGTCATATCTGATGGTGGCTCTTCTTCAACTACTGCAACTGGTGCTGTATCGACAGTAGTCTCAACAAGAGGTTCTTCTATCATTGGTGGTTGATCTACTTCTATCGTATCTGATGCTGGCTCTTCTTCAACTACTGGTGCATCCTCGCTAGTCTCCACTAGAATTTTTTCTACCACTGGTTGATCTTCTTCTATCGTTTCAGATGCTGACACTTCATCAATTGATACAGCATCCTCATTAGTTTCTGCGACAGGATCATTTGGCATTTGTGGTTCTCCTGTCGTATCAGATACTGATACCTCGTCAAAAGCTACTGCATCAGCATTAGTCGCAACAAGCGATTCTTCTGCAACTGGTTGTTCTGCCTCTATCGTATCACATGCTGCCACTTCGTCAACTACTGCTGCATCCTCACTAGACTCAGCTATAAGCGCTTCTTTGATTGAATCAGTTGCCGGCTCTTCGTCAACTGCTTCTACATCGATATTTGATTCATCAACAGGTTCTTCTTCCATTTGCTGTTCTCCTTCTATCGTATCAGATGTTGGCTCTTCTTCAACTTCCACTGCATCGGCACTAGTCACAATAAGAGGTTCTTCTACCAATGATTGTGCTGCCTCTACTGCTGCATCGGAACTAGACTCAGCTATAAGCGCCACTTTGGTTGAATCAGTTGCTGGCTCTTCTTCAACAGATTCCACATCGATATTTGATTCATCAATAGGAGGTTCTTCTATCACTGGTGGTTGATCTGCCTCTATCGTGTCTGATGGTGGCTCTTCTTCAACTCTTGATATATCCTTATAAGACTCGAGAGGAGGTTCTTCTGCCACTTGTTGCTTTCCTTCTACCGTATCAGGTACTGACACTTCTTTAACTGCTACTGCATAGTCACTAGACTGAACAAGAGGATCTTCTGCCACTGGTTGTTCTGCCTCTATCGTATCTGCTTGTGACACATCGTCAACTACTTTTACATCAGCATTAGACATAACAAGAGGTTCTTCTCCCAATGGTTTTTCTGCCTCTATTGCATCTGATGCTGGCACATCGTCGATAGCTGCTACATCCTCAAAAGACTCAACAACAGGTTGTTCTGCCACTTTTTCTTCTGCCTCTGTCGTATCAGATACTGGTTCTTCTTTACTTGTTGCTGCATCTTCAGAAGACTCAGAAAAAGGTTCTTCTGCCACTGGTTGTTCTGCCTCTGTCGCATCAGATTCTGGCTCTTCTTCAGCTACTACTGCATTTGCACTAGCCGCAACAAGATGTTCTTCTGCCATTTGTTGTTCTGCATGTATCGTATCAGATGCTGGCTCTTCTTCACCTGCTACTCCATCGACACCAGACTTAGCAACAATAGTTTCTTCTACCACTGGTTGATCTCCTTCTGTCTTATCTGATGCTAGCACTTCGTTAATAGCTGCTGCATTCTCTGAAGACTCAATAAGAGGATCTTCTTCCACTGGTTGTTCTTCCTCTGTCATATCTGATGCTGACACTTCTTCAACTGCTACTTCATCGGCACTAGTCGCAACAAGAGGATCTTCTGTCACTAGTTGATCTTTTTCTATCGTAATACTCACTGCCTCTTCTTCAACTGCTACTGCATCCTCACTAGCCGCAACAAGAGGTTCTTCTGCCAATGCTTTTTCTCCTTCTGTGGTTTCAGATGCTGACACTTCGTAAATATGTTCTGCATCCTCACTAGCCGCAACAAGAGGTTCTTCTGTCACTGGTGGTTCTGCCTCTATCGAATCAGATGCTGCCACTTCGTCAATATGTTCTGCATCCTCACTAGCCGCAACAAGAGGTTCTTCTGTCACTGGTGGTTCTGCCTCTATCGAATCAGATGCTGCCAATTCGTCAATATGTTCTGCATCCTCACTACACTCAACAAGAGGTTCTTCTGTCACTGCTTGTTCCACATCTGTTGTTTCTGATGGTGGCTCGTCTCCATTATGTTCTGCATCCTCACTAGTCTCAACAAAAGATTCTGATGCCACTGGTTGTTCCACATCTGTTGTTTCTGATGGTGGCTCGTCTCCATTATGTTCTGCATCCTCACTAGTCTCAAAAAGAGGTTCTTCTGCAACTGGTTGTTCTGCCTGTATCGTATCCGATTCAGGAAATTCGTTAATAGCTACTGCATCCTCACTAGACTCAATTATAAGCGCTTCTTTGATTGAATCAGTTGCTGGCTCTTCGTCAACTGCTCCTACATCGATATTTGATATATCAACAGGAGGTTCTTCTACCAATGATTGTTCTGCTTCTATCGTATCTGATGCAAGCACTTCTTCAACTACTGCTGCATCCTCATTAGACATAGCAACATGTTCTTCTTCAATTTGTTGTTCTCCTTCTATCCTAACAGATGGTGGCTCTTCTTCAACTACTGTTACATCCTCAATAGACTCAACAGGAGGTTCTTCTATCACTGGTGGTTGATCTGCCTCTATCGTGTCTGATGCTGACACTTCTTCAATTGCTGGTGCATCCTCGCTAGTTTCCGCTACAAATTTTTCTTCTTTTGGTTGATCTTCTTCTATCGTATCAGAGGTTGGCTCTTCTTCAACCACTGCTGCATCGTCACTTGTCTCAATTACAGGAGCTACTTCGGTTGACTCAGTTGCTGGATCTTCTTGAAATGCTTCTGTCTCATCATTTGATTCACCAAAACTTTCTTCTGATACAGGCACTTCTTCGACTGCTACTGCGGCTGCATCGTCGCCAGTCTCCAAAACAGGTTCATCTTCCTTCGATCGTTCTTCTTCTATCGCATCAGGTATCGGCTCTTTTTCAACTGCTGCTGTATTGTCACTAATCTCTGCGGCAGCTTGAGCTTGCATTGGTCTTTCTGCTTCTTCTGCATCAGGTGTTGGCACTTCTTCAACTGCTGCTGCTTCATCTTTGATAGTCGTTGCAACAGTTTTTTCTTCCAACAATTGTTCTGTTTCTGTTGTATCAGACGCTGATTCTTCTTCAATTGCTGCTACATCGTCGTTAGACTTTACTACAAATGCTTCTTGCATTTGTTTTTCTTCTACTACCACCGCAGCTTCGGGTTTTTGATTTTCACTGATTGACTGTGCTGTACCTACATCGGATTCAACCATCAATTGCTTCGATGTTTCATTCTCTTCATACTCTGGTATAGCTTCATCTTCCTCTCTCACTACATCTATAGCCTCTTCCATATAATCCTTTACTCTATTTATCGTCATAAAGCTATCGTCCATACTTATATCTGGTAACTGTTGCCGCGACCTCATGGGAAATTTTTCCTCACTTTCCAATTGATTATCTATACTTGTATCAGGACTTAAGTCGTCCTTTTTCGATTGGCTAGTAGTAACTATATTAATAAGAGATTCCGAGTCTCCTTTATCATCACGAGCAATAGATAGATCTCGCAGACTATCATCCAATGATACATCTGCTTCCTTCAAACTTTGATTAGCAGTATCAAGGGTACTATTCAAACTAATATCCGGTAGAGGCAAACGTTTGGGTACAGCAAGAGGAGTTTTGACCTCATCACTTAAATCATCACGACTATAAACAGACTCAGAGCCTGTAACCACCACTTGATTTATAGTACTCTCATCAAAATCAAGTCGCGCTCCATCCTTTGCACTATCCGAATCGGACTCTTCCTCTACAATACTCCATTCCGATAACTGCTGCTGGAGCTTCTCACTAGGTGTATGTTCCTGATCGATATCTTCCGCTACATGTTTGGTAATATTAGCTTTCAAAGGAGTGATATCATTATAAATATCATCAGCATCCTCATCCTCCTCATCCGATCTCAAAATCGAGTCTGCATGATTTAAAATATCATCATCAAAATCCTGACTGTGAGAAGAATCCTGACTCAAATTATATATTTCGTCAATATTCATATCATCATGATCACCGGTATCAAGTGATAAATCATATACTTGTTTCTTAGCCTCTACTTCTTCTTGTGAATGCTCCGACGTTTCGGGAATGTCACTTACATCTCGATCAAATTTCGAGATTCTACGTGGTCGTTCACCAAAGTCAACCAATAATGAATCTTTTTTAGCAGAAAAACTGGATGCCTCGGACAATTCATCAAAGGAAGTTTCATATCCTTCTTCATCTGATGTGTCACTTACATTTGTAATACTTTTTTTACGTCTTGATGGTGCTGCTAGGGCAAAAGCCTCTGACGACTCATCCTCCGATGCTGGTATAAGAGGCTCTTTTTCTTTGATAATATCTTGTACTTGAATAGATTTTGAAGGAGATGGAGGACCTTCAAGTGATGCCAAAGATTCCAAGGAGTGTCCACTTTCTTTTTCAATATTGGGACTGACTGCTTCTTGAATGAGACCATTGGGATGAATTTCAAAACTTGGTTCCTTGTTCAAAGGTGAAGAAGGTGCAGGGGGAAGCTTTTCATCTTCTTCTTGATTGTCATGAATCTGCTTGGGTTCCTCCTTTACAACTGGCTTGTTCCATCCAAAGAGCCCAGAGACATTAAGAACTGGTGCTTCGAATGATTGCTGCAATTGACCGAATATGGATTTGTTTGGCTGTGTACGAGATGAGGAGGGTTGACTCTCTGTTTCCTCTTTTTTCTTGTCGTCTTCTTTTTTGAAGAAAAAATCCATTTTTGAAGGAAAGTCAGATAATTCTATCTATTGGTACATGAAGTATTGGAGATGGTAAGATTAAGGGACTTGCAATTCATTTATAAAAGAAATAGGTCAAGATAGATAGAGTACATGTATTGTGTTGTGTACATAGAGCTTTCTCGGTGTTACTGTCAAAATAGCCTGTCATCTTTTGTCATATGACTAAAGTAGCATCCTGTCAAAATTTGAAATCATTCGTCATTGTCAAGATATGTCAGACTCATGTAAATGTAGACTGTTGTCTTTCATGCTTCTCATTTTTCCATTCCAATTTATATGATATCGCTTTCAAGTAACTATGAAGTTCACAGCACAATTATACATCCTCTTGGGAAAATATGACTAAAGTAAAACCGTTAAAAAGAAGTTTCCCTATACGTACGTACTTTTATATTGGAGACTACGTATCCAACAGAGCAACTATTTTTTTCAATTGCACCTTCTGTACAAGGTTGTATGCATTGTTACATGAGCATTTTAAAGTGAAGTTATTGTTTTAAGCGTTGCCCTCCATCTCAAAAGTGTTTGTAGTTATTTTTACAAACATTTTGGAGAAAGTTTACATTCACAAGACCGGAAAAGTCTTTTGAATCTCAATTTTCATGTTTTGAAATAAAATACGCACACCACATCATCCTCACCCTTTTTTCCTGTCCTATTTTTTCCCTTCTATTGAAAATTTTAGGTTCATTCACTCAAATCTCTTCTGGAATTCTAGAAATGTATCATTCACATTTCTACTTCATCAGTCTTTTTCTACGTTTGAAGCAAGATACCATTTGAAATTCATAACAGTTTTAAATTCAACGGGTAAAATTGGATGTCAAGTCCAATCAGAAGCTTTATGCAATTGAAAATATAAATGCAAAAAGATAGGTTCATCATTTCTTGACACGTTTGAAGTAAAGCGCTAATTCCTTTTCGTATGAACCGAATCGTAGTGGTATTAATGACAAATTCTACCAACACTCACTGCAAACAACCTTCTTCGAAAATGATGTCAATTTTTCCCGTTTGCGAAGAATAGATTTTTAATTTATTAAGGACATTGTAAAAGCTTACCAAATCAACATTAAAAGTTAAGTGTCTATTCAAAATAGATACTGACAAGAAGTCAGGCTCATACAAATGTACAGGTTTCATCGTCAAGATTTTCCCAAGATGAAAGTGAAGTCAAAAGTAATATAATGACCACCCGTTCGTGGATCTATAGTATGTAAGCCGAAAAAGTGTTCAAAACTTTTTCTCCAGATATATCTATGTATGTTTCTGCACATTTATTCAGTGCACCTCCTTATGAAACTCATGAACTTATCCATTTCTTCGGATTCTCTTGGGGATAAAGGTGGTTGGAAGCCGATCGGGAATGGCTGTAGATGTCTCCATTGCCATTCATTTTCATCTGATAGGAGTTGTTCAAGATCTATATCTTGATATGCTTGTCTTCTTCTGTCATTATGAGCGACTTCTTGATTCGTATTACTAGTAGTAGCATCAAAAGTTTGCATAGGAAGGGGTGGATGAAACGAACTTGTCGTGATGTCAGTGGTAGTAAGGAGTGACGCTTGTTGGTTCAAATAATTGTTGCTGAATGATAAGTTGGAATTGAGGCTTGGATTCATAGTATTCGTGGCATCATTTGCACTAGCAGCAGGTGCATTGGAAGTGACAGCAGAGGTCAATTGAAGATGATTACTTGAAGCTGACGATGGGTCAAGAGTAGTACTAGTGATCGTCATGTTGTTGGTTAAGAGTGGCACTAGTTGGTTTGAGTAGCTGTTGCTGAATGGATGAAGGCTTGTCGAGTCAACTAGGCTTGGTTTCATACTCATTGCATCGACATTTGCACTGGACTCAAGAAGAGAAGAAGAAGATTGAGTACCATTCCTCTTCGTAGCACCGGCATCATTTGAAGAAGTAGACAATAGCACTGCGAAAAGCTCATCATCGGACTCTGGTGCCGAAAGTCGACGTTGCTCAGATGTCGGCATCGCTTTCATACGTTCAAAGTCTGGCTCTTCACTGTCTAGTAGAGGTCCAGATGCTCCGTTTCGTCGAATCAGTCGACATAGGTAATCCTTGCTACGGAGAAACTTCTCATGATAATATGATCCAATCTCTTCTCTCTTCTTTCCAGATCCAGATATCCTTCTTAAGCCCCAGAAGCTCAGTTGCCTGCGAAATGTTTCACTGCTTGTACTTGCAAAGAAGCGGGGCAAGATGATTTGTCGGAATTGTTTGTGATCATGTATTTTGAAGCTCCTGCCGTGATGATTCCATGAGATGATTGTCTTCAAGTGAGGCTCTTTGAGGTCGATGTACTTTAGGAGTAGAAATAGTTTCACAGGAAAGACAAGGCCTTTTCGACCAGGACCAGTTCTTCTCACAAATGAATCAGTATGGTCAGCATAATCAGTATAGGCTGTCATGCTGGCATCAGCATGATATATTTCTAATGAGTTTTTGGTTCCAACGAAGAAGGCGGAAAGGGAATGGTGTTCTGGAATCTAGAATCACCAGCGCGTTCTTTGTTCGATATCTCGCCTGCTGTCGTCAGAACATTCTTCTGTCTCAACTCACCCTATTTCTCCGATGAGACAGATTACTTATGCTTTTTCGGAGGAATGACAATTGAAGAGGAATGAGGAATTCCGACATTAGGAAAATCATAAAGGAAGAAAGTATGTTCTAGCTAGGTTCTAGGGGTGAAGTGCCTCTGCTGCTTGAGAATTTAGAAAAGTGCAGCTCTGTCGGCGTGTAGCTGAAATGACATCCATTCTTCAGTTGGAAAATCTAACACAAAAGATTCTTGTTAGCAATATGATCGAGAATCCAATTGTTTTGAGATTTTAACAACTTCATCAGGCCTGATGAGAACTAGGCTTCAAATAAAAATGATATTTTCTTACTTCAAGCTTCTGCTGAACAACAACACATCCTGGAGAAGACCTTTATGCATAAAAATGGCCTAAACAAATACGTAGAAATGTTTACAGGTCCAACGCATGAAAACAGCCAATTGAACATAAAGATCTCATGTAAGTACGTATGTATTGTACCACCCAAAAACACCACCATACAAAAGCATCTCATCCATATCATCCATTAATTGGCTCCTTTTCCTTCAATGGTAAACATAATGAAGATATGATTTCAAATAATCCTGCCCTGCCACCAGATTCTCCAAAGTCTATTGCACAAGAAAATGGAAGAGAAGAGATTCAAACACTGGACTTGGAAAAAGAAGAAATAGGTCCTTCTACTACACAACATGAATTGAAAGAAGCCCAACAGAGAGTGTCAGACGTGAACGAAACAGATATTGCAGTAAGCACCGCACTAAATGAAGCAATCTCAAAAGATCAAGTTGTAATTAATACGAATGAAAATATTGACTCTTATGGGATGAATGAAGATCAGGAGAATGTCGGTGTTTCTTCTTTACATGAATCTGATTTACATGATGGAACGAATACAAGAACTAGTATAGTGGAACAAGAAGAAAATCAAGGGCCATCGCTAGAAGAAGCAACTCTCTCGAATATAATAGAAAAAGAGACGAACGGAAAAGAAATGAATGAAGCTAAACTATCAATAGAAGATTCTAAGAAGACTAATAACAAGGCATCAGAGTCGGTGTCTAGAAAAGATTCATCAGACGACGTTGAAGATACGAGTGCCGACGATAACACTGATATCGAGGAGAATGAAGATAATGAAGATAATGAAGTCAATGAAACTACTGAAACCGATATTCTTGATGGTGTGATGTCTTTGCAAGAATCTAACGCACCAGAGGAAGTAGCAGATGCAACCGAAGAAAATATAGATGCGGTAGGTCTAGAGGTTGAAGCAGATGAAGCTACAGAAGAAGAAGCTATAGTCGAAGAAACAACAGAGGAAGTCGCAAATGATACTCTACCCACAACGAAACTTGTTGATCCAATAATACTCGAAGAAAAACATCATAGTTCCAATCTAGGGGATACTGTCGACGTCTCGAGCGATGACAAAGAATCAAAAGCAATTTCTACTTCTCTAGAAAGTAATGAGTCCAACTTGGTTCAAACAGTAGATAATGATCATGACGGAGGTGTAACAACTGTAAATGCTGTTTTCAACATGACTCCAGCAGATGATGACGATGCTTCCCTCACAACGAATGCTACAAACATGTCAGAGGTAGGGTCTCATATCAGAATCAAAATGCGTCATATCGAAAGGAAAAAAGCAGCTTTCGATCTTTCCAAAAGAGCTAGTACACCTTCACTCAACAGCTCGCGTAATTTTGGACAATCTTCCTTTAATATTTCGGTTCTTTCCTTTGATAGCTCCCCACTAAGTACGAGTCTATCAAAGGACGTAAAAGATTCTTCTACTCCAACTCAATCTACCACTTTTGATGTTGCTGACTTTGTTAAACCTAGAAAGACAATGGTAGAATCAATGTCTTCGAAGCAAGATAGATTAGATTATGATTGGTGTGATGATATTGAAAATGACAATGACCAAGATCTTGTAGATAGGCTATTCAAGGACAAGTATGAATTTGGGACAAACTTGGGAGGAGGAAAAGTCTATTCGGTAGTGAAAGAAGTGATTTCCAAGGAAAGTCTTGGAACTTTTGCTGTAAAGATCATTTACAAGCCGAATTCTTTGTATAGACAACAAAAACGGATCGATAATGAAGTCAATCTCTTGAAAGAACTCAGTCATGATAATATTATTCAAATACCAGAAGTATTTGACGAAGGGGACTGTTTTATAATGATCTCCGAGTATCTCAGTGGAGGCACTCTCCTTGATAGAATACTTGAGAAAAAATGCTTTGAAGAAGATTCAGCAAGAAAGGCAATGAAAAACTTGTTATCTGCTATTCAACATTGTCATTCGCTGAAAGTAGTCCATCGTGACATTCGACTAGAAAACATTATGCTTACATCTCCTGATGATGACAGTCATGTGAAAATAATAGACTTTGGATTTGCAACTATTGCTGAGTCTCCCAAGTGTCTCTTGACCCAATGCGGAAGTCCTCAATTTGTAGCACCAGAGATCCTGCAGGGCAAACCTTATGGAAGCAAAGTTGACCTTTGGTCATTAGGTGTAATTTGCTACTGCATGCTAGCTGGCTTTCCTCCATTTATCGGCAGTAGCCAAAGATCATTAATGCGACACATTCAAAAAGGAGAGTTCGTTTTTCATGATAATTATTGGCATGGTATTTCCAATGAGGCAAAGGAATTCATCAAGGCTTTATTAAATACCAATCCTGATGATAGATACGATGCAGAACAGGCTTTGAGCCATCCATGGATTTTATTAGCCAGTGCTGAAGGAGGTGAAATATCCACTTTTGAACATGCCGATTTTGAGAAAAAAATGTCCCTCGGAAACACTGAAGATGAGATTATTCCATCTTTAGAGGCAATTTTGCAAGAAATGAACAATGAACCTCAAAATATGATAGAGAATATATTGGAAAATAATTTATTTGAGCAAATAGTGCAATTATCACTTGAATCGAAATTTCCAGTGAAGAAGCAGGCAGTCATTACAATTGCTACAGCCGTTTCGAATGGAAACCAATCTCAAATCCAATCAATGGTTGATAAAGGTTGTATAGAGCCAATGTGTAAAATTCTCTCGTCATCCGATGAGAGTGTAGTAAATGCTAGTGTACATGGATTGCATAGTGTTCTCAAAGCTGTTAGCGATCATGATGAAGTGAAGGAAGCACAGGTGAAAAACCAAATGATTAGATTTCACACTTTGAGCAAGTTTCGGCACATGCGACGACTAGCTTCCAATGATGATATTCCAGATGTTTGTACACATATTGTTGATACATATTTTGAGTAAATTAAAGTATTGGTATTATGATTTCGGATGAATTCCAAAGAAAAAATGTAACTCTTTGAGAAGCTTCATTCGTGTAATAGGCGAATTTAGCCAGTTGAAGTTGTTGAAGGTATCTACCTTTGAAGGACGAACACAGGAACACCCAACTTGACTTGATTTCTCGCCAACTCTGGATGATTTCATGATTTCTACTTCTCATCTCACATGTGCCTTTCTTAATCCATATCACTGTCAAGATATCATGACGACATACAATGACTATGCTCATCATACTGATGTATTTGTGAAGAGAACTGGCCCCGGTCGGAAAGGCCTTGTCTTCCCTCTAAAGCTTTTCTTACTCGTCCTAAAATACATTGACCTCAAAGAGCCTCACTTAAAGACAATCATCTCATGGAATCATCATGGGAGGAGCTTCAAGATACATGATCACAAACAGTTCCGACAAATCATCTTGCCCCGCTTTGCAAACATTAGCAAAGAAACATTTCGGCGACAACTGAGCTTCTGGGGCTTCAGAAGGATATCTGCCTCTGGGAAGAAGAGAGAAGAGATTGGATCCTATTATCATGAGAAGTTTCTCCGAACCAAAGATTACCTATGGCGACTGATTCGACGAAACGGAGCATCTGGACCTCTACTAGACAGTGAAGAGCCAGACTTTGAACGTATGAAAGCGATGCCAACATCTGAGCAGCGTCGACTTACGGCACCAGAGTCCGATGATGAGCTTTTCGCGGTGCTATTGTCATCTTCAAATGATGCTAGTGCAAGGACGAACAGTAATCAATCTTCTTCTCTTTTATCTCCCAATGCTAATGTCGATGCAATGAGTATGAACCCAAGCCTAGTCGACTCAACAAGCCTTTCTTATCCATTAAACAATAGTTACGTAAGCCACCAAGAAGCATCAAGCTTCACCAACAGCAACATGCTGACGAGTGCTATTTATCCTCCTCCTACCTTTCCTATGCAAACTTGTAATACTAGTAGTACAAACCAAGAAGAATCTAATGAGAGAGAAAGACAAACATATCAGAATATAGATCTTGAACAGCTGCTGTCAGATGAAAACGAATGGCAATGGAGGCATCTACAGCCATTCCCAATCGGCTTCCAACCACCTTTATCTCAGAGCGAATCCGAAGAATTTGACCAGTTTTTAAGTTTTGTTCGATCGAAGAAGAACGAGAAATAGGTATGATCATTGACACAATTAAAAATTATTTCCTAAGAGCTGCAAAGAATGTGAACAATGGTGAAGCAAGAGAAGCGAGTTCAAATTTAGTCATCATGATGCTCAATGCCGCTTTGATTCGATTTGTTTTTCCTCTCGAAAATGGGAAAGGACAGCAACAAGCAACTAGGAATGAAACTTGTACAATTTGCTCAAATAGGAGCCTACTATTGCAGTAAATATGAACATACATTTGGTGGAAGAGTTTTGTATAAATCGCTCCATATGTAAGATCCTCAAGGATATTTTGGGCTTTGATTGTTCGCGGCCGTAATTTTTCTTTTTCGACCACAAAAATGAACAAATTTTGTCGATCGAAGTTCGTCTAAAGCGTGCTTGTATCGCACTATTCGCTCTTCCTATCGTTTTATTACAAGCAGCAAACTGAAGTATCTATCTCTGTTCGTCGATAGTACCGAAATCTTGATATAGCAGAGAATAGTGCCAAACTTACTAAAGACTCGCTAGCCATCAGTGTAAGCGGCTTTAACTTACTATGTAATAAGTGCGAGGTTGATGAAAAATGAGGAACAAAGACAGGAAATAAATACAATACATAGATGTATACTATTTCTTTATGAACGAATCACCCCATCACGAAACTTCCGACAGTATCGCAATCTCTTCACAAGTCACAAGCAAAACAACGCTATCAATTTCTCAAACAATCACAGAGGGTAGTACTGCAAGTTTTATCTGCGAGTAGTGCTGCTACTAGTATGATGGTCTCCTCTGTGAACACAATGTATTCATGCAATTTTATCAATACAAATAAATCTGCACAGAAAAGAAAAGAGTAGCCAGCTTCTTCTTCTTAAATCATCATCGTCAGAGGAAAGTCAACGAAGTAAAGCCTTGCTTTCCATGCAAACTTCTTTATTCATAGTCTACAGAAGCAACGTTGAGAAACTTTTTGTACATGTACATTTATATCAGCGACTCTACAGGAAGGAATTGAACTGAAATGGGGAAGTTGAAGATTCTCTACCGAAAGTGAAGATGCACGACAAATGTATATTATTTAAAAATTATGTAAATTAGGAAAAACATCAAAATCTGTTATAAAAAATACAAAATGGTTCCTTGAAGGAAATACCATTTTGACTACTGTCTCTATGTAGGTAAGAAGATGATACGATTCAATTCGTGTCATCTAAATCAATTGTTTGCATCTCATCTGCTTTTATCCAAGCATGATCCAATGCTTGTGTGGCGCTATATCTTTTGTCTGGATTTGTATCTAGTAAACATTCAATGAATTGTCTTGCCTCCAACGAAATCTTACCCCAGTACTCTGCTTGAAATGTGAGTTTGCCCTTCTTGATGAGGCGATAAAGAGTCTTTTGGTCATGGCTCATGAATGGAAAGTAGCCAGCAAGCATGCAATAACAAATGACACCCAAGGACCACATGTCAACTTTGCTTCCGTAAGGTGTACCCTGTAGAATCTCTGGTGCGATATACAATGGTGTGCCGCATTGGGTCAGTAAGCACTGATCGGATGCTGCCTTTGTAGCGAATTCAAAATCGATGATCTTCATGTAAGTGTCATTATCGGAGGAGGCAAGCATGATATTTTCAAGTCTCAAATCTCTATGCACAATCTTCATAGAATGACAATGCTGTACTGCAGATAGAAGGAATGCCATTGCCTTCCGAGCATTAGCTTCTTGGTAGTATTGCTTTTGGAGAATCTTCTCAAGCAACGTTCCACCACTTAGATATTCTGACACAATTACATAAAAGTCACTTTCGTTGAAAACGTCCCACATACGGTACACGTTATGATGACTAATTTCACTAAGTAGCTTCACTTCGTTTTCTACTCTTTGTCTCCCTGCTTTCATGTTGGGCTTGTAAATGATCTTAGCGGCAAATTTCATATTCCCCTGTTTCAAGATCGCCTCTTTGACAACAGTATGAACTCCACCACCTCCAATCTAATATTACAGAAAAACTTCGTGAGCATTTCAAAGGCTTTAAGAAAAGAATAGCGTGTCAAAAAAATACTTACCCTCTTTCCAAGCTCGTACTTATCTTTGAAAGTCATTTCAAAGATGCTACCATTTTTCATCTTGTCAAAATATTGCGACCAGCTTTCTTCCTCTTCAATAGTTTTCTTCGAAGAAACCAATTCCTTCATATATGCTCTAGGGTCTTCCATATATTCTACAACTTGAATAGGATGAATAGATGTATCAATAGATACTCGTTTGGTATTCATTCCTCTTTGAATCGCAGAAGATGAACTTTTCATACTAGCTCTTCTTTGAAAGTGATGTTGACTCAAATCAAGAGAATTGCGACGTTGTGCATGCATACTATTATCCACATTGATTATTCTATGGCCCGAGTGATCCATAGATGAACGAGAACGGATGGTTCGGTCTATTTCAGCCTTACGCCTCTCAATATCACGCATTTGAGATCTAATAGCTGTACCTACTCCTTGTAAATCTGGTGAACCGGAAGCATGTACCTCCCGAAGGTCAAGAGGCCAAGCCGATTTGAGATAACCACTTTCATTGCTATCACTTCCTTCTTGCAATGGCGGGGTATGAATAGAATGGGCAGAAACTGGCGATGTAGTTGAAGTCTCTGATGACTTCGTTGGCATCATAAGATGGGATTCCTCAAGTCTTTGTTGACGCAATGACGAGGATTCCCAGAGTAAATTCCACCCATCTTCGCATTCATTTGACTGTGCATTCACAAGCTTTGTAGCGCCACCTTTTGTGACAGTAGCCTTTTTCTTCGAAACTACACCTGCACCATAGCTATCAATCTTTATTTCGTACAAATGTTTGGTGAGTCCCCTACTCATCAAGTCAATACCATTTTGAACATTTGCCTGACTTAAAAGATTTCCAAGCATATTAGAGCCACAAAATGACAAGATTGTACTTGAGACACTCTTCTCTGCATTAATCGCAAAAGAATGTTCTTTCAAGATTGCAGGGAAATTTGGCCGATCAAAGTTCAATTCACAGGTTCCATAAAGAGGACTCATTTCGATTGCATCTTGCAGAGACTGACATGCATTCCTATCCTTATCAGTACAATAGATTTTCAGCTTGAAAGCATCTTGAGCGAGATCTAGTCCCCAAGCGTACTCAAGTTTCATCCACAGCCTTTCAAACAAAGGCAATACTTCTTCGACTGTGTCAGTCGTACGAACGATCCAAATGAAGGTCAAGTTATCATAGACCATAAAGTCTTGCCTCCATTGACTAGTGGAGGCAAAAGTGTTTCCGTTAACTTCAGAACAAATCTCGTACCAGATTCGAAATGAGATGTAAAACGCAATGGCACTGAATGCAAACAAGTCTTCTCCCTTCAACTTGCAAATATTTGCAAAAAGCATCCAATAGACATCGCCGATCATACCAAGTAGAAGTACGAGGAAGTCAACACACGTCTTCATAGTTGGAAACGACCCTCGCTTGACTGCAATCACCAAGAAAGAAACTTGAGCAAGTATACTTACTGTGCAAATCGTAACTTCCATCCAGTAGAAAGGTTCAAAAGCAAGAGTATTCCACGAAAGGGTCAAGGTAAAGGAAGCAAAAGCTAGCAGGAAAGGGACAAACATGGATACATGTCTGTATATTTGATTCCTAGCGATATTGATTGCCTGTTTTCGATCATCTGTCGACGCAATCACAGCACTCTCAAGATTATCTGGTCTCGTGATCAGTAATCCATCCCTTTCTAACAAATCTCTATGCTTTTCTTTCTGCATTCTATAAACAGATGGGTCTAAGCTGACGCACTGTTCGATATGCTGTTGCAAAAGACTCAAACCAGAAACGAAACCTGTTCCAGATCCAATCAACAAAGCATCCGAGTGTGCTCCATAATGAGCAACAGCATTTCCAAACGGTCCCATCAATTCCACATAAATAGGTTCTAAATCATCTTCCTTTTCCCTTCTAGCACGAATCAAATCTAGTAATTTGTACGTCCATGAACCTTGGAGATTCACATTGATGTGAAATTCAAGTATATTTGAATCAGGCGATGACGCAATCGTAAATGGATGCCAAGCATTATCAATCAAGGAAATCTTCATTTTGACATGATGACCAGGCTTGAAATGAAATGACTGAGGCTTTGCCAACTTCAAAACGACAATGCCATTATCATTTCCTATTTGTGAAGAAGATGCTGTAATTTTATTCAAAGCTTGATAACCTATGACCGTCGTGACATGTTTTCCCTTATTCGAAGAAACAGTAAACCGATCTGCAATGTAAATCATGAGAGACATGGTGAACCATTTGTATGCTTGTGATCGACCGCCTTGTGTCCTATGTATCTTATCGATAGTATGCATTATAGATACAAAGAAGGCAACGAATACAATCTGATGTATCCTGTAGAACCTTTGATAATTGTAGTTTCGATAGTAGGAAGACACTCCGACAGTCATGAATAATGTAAAGACTACATAGCCAGTGATCATAATTTCCGAGCTGAATCGATTGCAAAACTCTTGATCTCCGCTGGTACAAAGCAGTGTATAGTAAATCATGAAAAGAGTAAACGCAAGGGCCACCAAGCCAACTAAGACATATCCCAAAAATATGTGACACTTCATCATATCATCGAACGGAATATAACGACGTAGAGATGTAGATGAAAGCCTCGTGATGGAATATCGACACATGGTGAGTGGCAATAAAGCTAGATGTAAATGAATGACATGCTTTGTTGCAAAAGCAAATGTAGGAAACCATAATTGTGCCTTTGCATGAATAAGCTCGCCGTCTGTGAATGGATCATGGTTTGATTGGGCCTCTTTGATTGCGATATGTTTGGTCAAAGCATAATGGACTAAATGTAGCAGTAAAGAAGAGTAGAGAGGTATGTTAGCTATGATGTACACAGTTGATAGGAATTGAAGAGAAAGCAGTCCGAGAAAGCAATTGAAAAGCCGTAGGGGTTCTGTTTCAATAGGTTCTACTTTACCGTGTACTTACCAAACACTGCTAGACATGAGATGAGGTAAGCAGTCGACACCAATAATATCTTGCGATCTGAGAAACATCTGCTTACTTGATAGAACATCCCATCGCCTGGTTTATGATTATGATTCGAGGTTGAGATCATTTTGTTTATCTAATGCATCAATTTGTATGTACAACGTATTATGTGAAAAAAAGTAGTAAAGAAGAAAGCTGCGAAGTTCAAGTAGTCACCACAATTTTCTCCGTCACTATCTTCCACAATCTGCATACAATCTATACCAGGATAAGTACGCAACGAGTCCCTATTGAGAACTTTCTTTCTTTTTTTCATTTACTAATTCCACTAATTCTGGAGTTATTATCGTGCGTTGGATAGAATGTTGACATTATTTGTCAGAAATCAGATAAATATCTTGCTGACTCATATTCTTGCCTTCCTTTTGGATGACGTGGCGAAAGGCGAAAGTGCAAAACGCAAGTGGTTAGTGGTTGAGAAGAATAGAATCTAAAAAATCCTTGTAACTTCCTAAATAATGGAAGCAGTTCCCGCTTTCTTTCGTACTTCATACTTCATTAGTAAAATGAGAAGCAATTTACGTGGCATGGATATCCATTCTCAAAGTCAGTTTTGAGTATTATAGTAGTACGTACATAGTAGAATGATCCAAATTGAAATCTACGGTAACAAGGACCCCTGTCCCACCATATGGTTTTGCCGTAAGGCTGCAACCGACGAGAGCCGACAGAACTGGATGGGGGCATCCAGCCAACCGACGGTCAGGCTTCACGGATAGATGCCCCCATCCACTCTTCGTTGTTGAGGCCCACTGGCCACACGGTAAGGTATGGTTTTGTTACTGTTTTGTTACTAACAGAGTATGCCTAGCTACAAGAAAATTTCTTGAGCTAGGGGGCATCCAGCGTGACGTCAGCACTTAACAAATCGACCGACGAGAGCCTACACAACTGGATGCCACCATCGACCCTTCGTTGCGTAACTGGGACAGGGGTCCTGTCGGTAACATCAAACTGGACCAAAAATGAATACATTTCTTTTGGAAGGAACGATAGAAACCCTAAGAGAAAAAATAGTCAACTTTCATACCCTCTAGCATAGTATTGTCAAAGTAGAGTAAGGCATAAAAGGAGAGGGGTAGTATTCAATAAATATTTCACGCCACCTGACCCCCACCAATTCAACCACAAGAAGTCAGTGGTAGACAAGTACTATTGTGCGATTATACCAACAATAATAGTGTGAATAAATAGTCATTGAATTTCTTATATTATACAAATTATAAAAGTAAAAATATCATATTCATTACTACTTTTGAAAAGATACTCAAAGTCCAAGCATCTCTATTTTTAATCTATCCTGTAATTCGAAATAATGAAAAGTATTGCGAGAAACACCTTAATTAATATAAAATAATAATATCAATGCGTTACATATAATTCAAATGATTGATTGAAGTTGTCTGTATTGCATCCTATTCATTTACGTATCTAAAAATGTAAAAAATGTTCTCATATTTCTCTCTCTCTATCCTTTCCCTTTCTATCTTTTTCAAAAGACATGTTAGGTTGAACCAACCTAAAAACTCGACCTCCACGAAACACAAAGCCAAAGGAAAAGCAACAAACGTAATTCAATCAAGAGAAAGAAAGAAACCTTCTTATCAATTTCAATTCATACTTTATATACATCTATACATCTAATACAAGCAACCATGAGAATATCCATAACGACATCCCTCATTCTCCCTCTTCTACCATTCCAATCATCGACGGCATTCTCCTCCTCCTCTTCGTCTGTCATCTCCAGTACACTCAATACATACACACACTCTCATCCCCTCTCTGCCAGAAAAAGAAACAATTACGAAGAGGACTACGAAGAAGACGACTACTATTACGACGACGAAGAAGAATACTACACACCACCTCGTCGTCGATCTCCCACTCCACAAACATCACCCTTTGGATTTCCAAAATTACAACTTCCCCAATCCGTCTCGACAGCACTATTAGCGGGTACTTTCGTACTAGGCATTGGAACAGGTGTCACAGTCGATAGTCAAATCAATACCTCACCTAAAGATTTGGCATCACGTGATGCCGTCGATCAAGCTGCACCCAATCCAAGATTATGTTCAACATATGGTGCATCCGCCATGGCATTCGATCAACGTGTCTTTGTATCGTTTAACCCATTCAACGTTTATGTGGCACAGGCCGATGTCAAACCGGCATGTGTATTACGGGAAAGTAACGTTGTACCCGTTTTACAAGATCGGGGATTGATTAATTCCAAGGAAGTTAGGAGTTGTAAACAGAATATGAATACTTGGGCATTTGTAGGTGATTTGAATGATTATCCACAGTTGAGTTGTGTTTATAAATCGGAAGATGCGCAGAATGAATTTTTGAGTAATCCTAAATATGGGATTGGGGAAGATGTTTGGGATGATGATCGGGAAGCTATGGAAGTGAAGAGAAAGAGTGGGAAGAATGTGAAGAATGGTATGACGGAGGGTGAGAGAGTTGCGTATGAGCAAGCTTTGAAGTTGAAAAAGGATGCTCTTTTGAAAGAGGATGGTGAGAAACTTATGTAATTAGAGTTACGTTAAGCTATAAATGATAAGATGGGCATATATAGATATCGTGTAGGTATGTTTCATATTCCTATTTAGTTTAAGTTCGTCTACTTTAGTGAACTCCTCTGCGATCAAAAATGGTAAAGAAACGACGAGGAGTTTTGCTACTTGTATACTTGTGACTTTTGCAAGATTTACTTTTGCAAGATTTACTGTGATGATTGTTGCGACCGGATAACTTGTGGCTTTTGGATTTGTACGATTTACTCTTGTGGCTTTTGCTGTTTTTAGAATCTGTATGAGAATAGGGAGAATGATTGGTGGTGTCAAAGTGTCGATCGTCATCCTTGGTACTAATTTCTATTTCAGGATTTTGATTGCGACTGGTATACGAAATACTAGCATCGGCAGTCCATGTTCTTTCTTGTTGATTCTTCTTCGTTTCATGATTCGAAGATGTGATTATTTCCATAGGACGACCATCGTTGTGAAATACTATTCCTACATCTGAAGTGTAATACCTTTCATAGTTCTTTTCATTCTTTGTATGAGAAGATATTGTAGATTCCATTGAAGGGAAATGCTGATTGCGAGATTTGAATTTCATGGATTGTTTCTTTATCTTGCCCTTTCGAGACTTTTTGGATTTCTTTGGTGGAGTTTGCTTTCTTTTTTGTTTGAATTGTCGAGTTTGTTTGACAATTGTCTTGCGTCGTTCGGTTGCTGCAGATGTAGGAAAGGAAGCTGCTAGTAATAAAAGGATGGCGATGAGTAGTACAATTATGTTTTTCATGATGAAATGTACAATGGAAGTTGGACAAAATGTTTTGAAGTTGCAATCTAGACTATAAACTCTATTTGTTTTGTAGGAATGTAGGAACTGTGGATCAAGTCGTGGAGAAGCCCAATCAAACTATTGAAGGGAACACAATCACTGATGGAGAAAAAACAATGCAGCTTTAGCATACTTTTAAATAGTGAGTCGTGAAGCATTGGAAAAATGGAAAAGATCTTTCGTCTGAAGAGAAGGCTGACGTCACAGTCATGGGACTTGTAAAGTTTAGTTTGTCAATGGTTCATCACTTTTTATCAAACCATGTTGTGCACAGTAGACTTGACCAAGACCTTCATTAATAATTCATGATCATAAACATATGTAACTCAATATAATAAATTTCATATATTATACTGAGTAAATCCACTTTGACCACACATGTCAAAAAAAGCCTAAATCATATCTTAAAAAAACATTAATTACACCTATGAGTATACGGCACTTTCATCCACTCCCCGAAATGATCACAGCAAAAACTGTACTGAAAACTTGAACTTTAAAAGATGGAAATGTACCATCACACCACATGGAAAATGTCACATATAGTTACAACGAAACCCTTTAAGCTTGCTCTTGCCCTGTCATCTCAATGAATTTAGAATCCAATGTATTATCAAGATCATCAATGTCATCAAGATCATCGACACAATCGAAACAGTAGCATTTTCTCTTTCTCATGTACGCACCAGCCGCCACAAGAAATACAGCCGCAGAGGCAGAAAGCATATATTTTGACTGTGCAGCAGTATTGTAAGAAGTGTACTCTTCCTCAATTGTAAATTCACATTCGACGAAATGACCATCATCAAACTGAATATCAGCATAAACACTGAGCTTACTCCAAAACATGAGTCTGGAAATCATATTACGTGAAATATGGGGAATTTGAACTACAGCATGGCTAATGTATGTTCCATGACTTGGACAGTGCTCTCCTACACTACTGTAGTCAAAGTATGCTCCATTCTTACAAACGTCAATGTATTGAGTATGAATGATTTTACCAAATGCAGTCACATTTACATTTGCCATGGATGGTGGGATGTAATCAGAGTATTTGTAAACAGTAGGAGCGTTGGAGATTGTAGGACTGAAAGATGGACTTAGAGTTGCATTTGGATCATCATCGTCATTGAACCAATAGCTCAATTCTCGGTCTGTAGAATTTGTAGAATAGACGGTTCCATTTACTGTAGGGCTTGCAGTTGGTGCTGGAATAAAGTTGAAAATATATATAAGTACCAAAATCAAATGTTTGCAAAAGAGTTCTTTAATCCATGGTCTGATACTTACCAGCAGTTGGAGTACCGGTTGGGGCAGCCGTAGGTGAAACTTCTCCGAAAGTAAATTGAGTTTTCAAGAGTCCCTGTGATCCCCATGTACATGATCCATGCGGGCATGTAACAATAGCATGGTCAATATCAAACATGAATGTGTCTCCTTTACATTGTTTTTTGTAAATCTCCAAAAATACTTCATTCTCATCATTGTAAGATGCTGATCTGTATGCAGAAATATTCCCAAAGAGAAAAGAAAATTGCAGTACCAATAGAAAGAGTTTAGAATAAGTCGAATTCATTTTCAGATGTGAAAAAGTATTGGTTTGAAAATGAAAAAGGAGAACAGATGATGTGTAAATGTATATTATTGCTGCTTGTTTTATCTACAATCACTAACTCATTTGGAGAAGCATGGTCTTCGCTGGAAACGTTGAATAGAAATTTTCAACCCATTTCGGTGTCTTTCGAAGCATTTAGCAGGTCTTGACGCATACCTTGGCTAAAACGCTCCTAGTCCTAATTTTGACAGATTCCCAAGTGTCAAAATTAGGCTAATTTTAAAACATAGCAAAGTTCATGGTTGGAATTAGGTTCTTTTTGAGATGCTCCTTTTCAAATGTTTTGTAATGCTGTTTGGAATCAAAGAATATTAGCTGAATATTTTTTTGGTTTAGGCCTGTATCTGATCCTCCATATCAATGAACCTTTCATCGATTTTATTTTCATCGTCGATATCAATAGCATAGAGTCTACCATTTCTCAAATAATATCCAGCGAAACCAAAAATCATCACCATGGATGATGCAAGCATATATTTGTATTGGCTTGATTTTGCATAAGAAAAAGATTCCTCCAGTACAAATTCACATTCGATATGGTGACCATCGTCAAGGTTGAACACTGGAAGTAGGGTGAGATGTCGGAGAGGAGGAAGGTCTAGAAGTTGGGCTTAATGAAGGTCTGCTGGTCGGACGACTTGAAGGTCTGCTTGAAGGCTTTAAGAGTAATTAGAAAAAGGGCTGCATTTTGCATTTTATGCGTCATATGTTATGAATAAACACCAAAATTACTTACAGTTGGAGTCGGTTTGGCTGTTGTAGGGTATGGTGTTGGCTCCGAAGTAACCGGTGCAGCAGTAGGTTTGGAAGTGACAGGAGCTGCAGTTAGCTCAGAAGTAACTGGAGCAGCAGTTTCTTCTTCGTCAGCTTCGTAGTAATACTCAATTTCTTCTACTTCTTCTTCAAGAGATCTAGTTGAATTGTAATCTGTTGTATTGTAGTCACTAGTAAAATCATCAGTAATGTCATCATCTGTAACGTAGTAATCTCCTTCGTCAACCTACAAAATAAAAACGTACATGTTGTTAGCAAATTATGTGGTTGGAAATATACATGAATAAAAACAAACATGTACGTACTGTTGCATTGAAAGTCGGTGCAGCTGTTGCATTTGTAGGACTGAAACTTGGAGTAGATGTTGGATACATCGAAGGACCTGTGAAGAGATGAAAAGAATAAGTATATATGAAATCACAAAAATAAATGGAAGGCTCAATCAAAATATATTTTACTCACGGTTCGATGGCTCGGGAGTTGGATATCTTGTTGGATGTTCTGTAGGTGCTGCTGTCGGAAATAAATCTCCAAACTGATAGGTAGTAATCAATGTTCCATGTGATCCCCATCTACATGGCCCGTAAAGGCATTTTACATAAGCTTCAGTAATGTCATAGATGTGTGTATCACCTTTGCATTGTTTCTTGTAGATTTCAACTTTGGTATTGGAGCTCTTGTACGCAACCGTTGTTGGAATAGATAAAAGTATCTGTACTGAGAGAAGTACAAAAGGTAATCCTTGAGTCGATAGCAACATGTTTCTCTTTTATCTCATACACTTTTATTGACTTATTGAAGATAGTTTGCAGAAAACTGAAGGAGGTTTTGTTATGGTATTGGGATTGTTCCTCATTCAAGTTTTGTGAGGAACAGCATCTCAACGCTTTGAAGACTATTTGACAGAGACTAAATTAGCCTTTAGACTCCTTGGAATGGAATAGGAATCGCTAATTTAGCCCAAATTCTTACCAAAATTGCAGATTCGTAATTGTTCGAACAGCCCCTGATTCTCAAAAAATTCCTTGCTGTGCCATGAAACGTCTAACGCAAACAATTTTGATAAATTTGGACGCTACTTGCAAGAACAACTCATTCCTATCACCAGTCGGCATTAGATTCGACAAGCCCCTCCACAGCTCACAACACCAAACTTCATGAAGAAAGAAAAATAGAAAGACTCAACGTATGATGAACAACCTGACCAGTCCCTCTTCTTCGCTACGAAGCGTGAACAGCAGTAATCAAACGAATCAAGCTATGCATCGCCAGCATCCTCCATTTCAATGAAGCTTTGATCGATCTTATTCTCATCATCCACATTGATGGAATAGATTCTTCTTTTTCGTAAATAATAACCAGTAAAGCCAAACATCATTATCATGGATGATGCAAGCATATATTTTCCACCTTGAGTACTTGTATATGAAAATGATTCTTCAATTACAAATTCACATTCGATATGGTGACCATCGTCAAAGTCGATGTCGGCATAAAAACTCATTTTGTTCCAATACATGAATTTTGCAGCTGTACTTTTGCTATTGATTTTTGGAATGTTGAAACTAGCCTTGCTTGTGTATATTCCTGGAGAAGGGCAATGTTCATTCACTGTATAGTCCCACTTTGCACCGTTGCTGCATATATCAACTTTATTGTGCCATACTTCGTTTCCAGACATTTGTACTGTAATCTCAGCCTCTGAATTTAGTAAATGATCTGGCCAACGGAATTTCGTTGGAGAATGTGTTGGTCTTGCAGAAGGTTCTGAACTTGCTGTCGGTTTGCTCGAGGGTGAAGTTGAAGGTCTGGAAGTTGGACTTGATGAAGGTTGATTTGTCGGATGACTTGAAGGCTGTAAGAGTAAAGAAAAACATTAGAAAAATGACTGCATTTAATGTCATATATATATATGGAATAAACACTCACAGTAGAAGTTGGACTTGATGAAGGTTTGCTGCTTGGACGAGAAGTTGGCATATTTGTCGGACGACTTGAAGGCTATAAGAAAAAAGGGATAGTTAGAAATTAGAAAAATGGCTGCATTTAATGCGTCGTATGTTAGGAATGAACACTACAATTCACTCACAGTAGAAGTTGGAGTCGAAGACGGTGACTTCGTTGGACTGTTTGTTGGATTGAAAGTGGGTGAACTTGTTGGTTCTGCAGTAACAGGAGATAAAGTTGGCTCTGATGTAACTGGAGATGCCGTTGGCTCAGAAGTTTCTTCTTCTTCCTCGTCATCGTCATCGTCATCGTCGACAGCTTCTTCAAGAAATCTTGTTGTGTTATTGGAATCATCGTCCATGTCTTCATAATAGGATGATGCAACGACAACTGGACTTGATGTTGGAGAGCTTGTACGTGTCACTGTTGGCTATAAAGTTGTTGAAGGATGAATAAGTTAGAAAATATATGTTGAGAGCATATACAAATCAATATATACAAAATGAATCTACTCACATTCATTGTTGGTGATGCTGTAGGAAGTTTTGAAGGACTTGCTGTCGGTTGATTCGTGGGCTAGAAAAGAAATATGTTTGAGTAGGAAATATAAAACATAGAGACATATTATTTGATATGCTACTTACATTCTTTGTAGGTGAGCTAGAAGGCATAGATGAAGGCCCAGATGTTGGTTTGCTAGTGGGCTACAAAAGATTGCGTAAGATACTTTGATCTAATAATAGAAGCAATGATCATTGAAACAATACATACAACGTGAACTTACGTTCAAACTTGGGGAAGCTGTTGGACTAAAAGACGGAAAAGTTGAGGGAGCTGCCGTTGGGCTCGCTGATGGATGTAAAGTTGCTCCTGTTGGTTTGAAACTTGGTGTAGAAGTTGGATTGAATGTTGGTTTCTGTGTCGGATGGCCAGTTGGTCCTTTAAATGTGATATAGGAAAGTGTCAGTATATAATAAATGAGCAAAAGGTTATGCAAATCAAATCAACTGCAATCGAATAAATGAAATAGAGAAATAAATTTCCACAGGTTGAACAATTCTACTTACGTTTGGATGGCTCTGGAGATGGATATCTCGTTGGATGTAATGTGGGTGCTGCTGTCGGGAATAAATCTCCAAACTGATAGGTAGTAATCAATGTTCCATGTGATCCCCATCTACATTTTCCATATTTACACTCCACAAAAGCTTCAGTAATGTCAAAGATGTGTGTATCACCTTTGCATTGTTTCTTATAGATTTCAACTTTGGTATTGCTATGTGTGTAGTGATAGGATGCATACGCATTTGAAAAGATGAATAGGAGAAGGTAAAGCGACTGTAGTTTTCCCTTGTTGGATGCAATCATGATAAAGTTTACTCAAGTATATTAAATAAATATATATGTATGAATGTACAGTCAAAAGATAATGAAACCCACTTTTACTGTATGAGCGAGCGTTATACGTTTTGAAAAAAGATTTTTATTTTTGAGGCTGGTCAAATTCACACCAGCCCCAACGCTGCAAATTTCTTTTACAGATTTAGCCTGGTTCAGAACCTTTTCTGTGTAATTTAGCTTTTAGAACGGCTTCCGTTGAATTAATGGCCTTTTTACTATTGCCCTTCGTGCGTCAAACTGTCACATTACATTGAAATTTTTATCAATAAGTCAGTTGCGGTACGATTTGTCAAGGAGCATTAAGTAAAAGGTTGGTAGTAACTGGCTAGAGAAATGAATTTGTTATTTTCTTTTCTGTACGTACCGTCATATTGAAAATTCCCCGTGCACCATTTTTAGGCCATTTTGCAACTTGAACTACTTTTTTTCTCGATGTCCGTTGGACTTCATTTTTGGGAAGGGCGTTGCACAAGACTTAGCTGCACCGCCCTTCCTACAAAAGAAAGTATTTTTTAGGAAATTGAAGGACTAGTTCGAATTACAATGCATTTTCGGGCTCAAATTTATTTTTGTGGGAATCGCATGTCAATCTGTCCAAAATCAGAATTTCTCAGACATTTATGCTGGATGTCTAGTATTGCAGCAACGAACACCACGATAGACTGACGGCCGTCAAAGATAGCTTTTGTCCATTTTAAGGAGATTTAGATCGGTCATATCTTTTTTGTATTGTTTCTGTTGCTTTTTCTGCCAGATTCAGCAGAAAGAGCGTGAAAAACGGGTCTAGAAACAATTTCCGGAAATTCTCTATCTTTTCTCCATCCTTTCCTCTGCACGTGGAATTTTCTTTTCTGTAAGTACGTACTGTAGTGTTGCGTCGATGATGAATTGATGAATTACTGAAACTAAAGCTACTTGCTTCAATCAAATACTGCACAGTGACTCTCTGGACTACCTATTCAGTTTGCAAAGCCGTGTATAATGTTGAGACTCGAGTAGAGATCTCAATTGACAGAGTGATTGATGACACAATGAAGGTTTCAGGTTGAACATCCACTTGATGCTGATTCTATATATATAGAGAGAGATTTTACGAGGAAGGTCGGCACTGCATTAGTTGGAATATGAAAGTTAAAGCTCCCCGTCCAGTGCTACTGGTGAAATAGAGTATTTTCATTTGATTTCCATTTGAGTTCCAAGTTGAATTCGTAAACGCGTGCTTTTGCTGGAGAGAGCTGGATGACAACTTGAAGCTTTGTGTAAAGACATTATGCAATGCAAAGGGAAGATATAGAATCAAACCACTCGCTTAGATTCCAAACATTACATGAGAGTCAAAATGAGAAACAAGTACACATATGGAAATTTATCTGATTTGGATGTTGCTGATCGGTGAGGTTTATATTTATGTGAAAAATGAAATTGGACAGGATGATTACTTCATTACATTATGCTCTTTTTATTAAGTAGAATAGAGTACCCGGAACTCATTATGAAAATCAAAGGAGCGATCGAGGACATGTAAGGCAAAGATAAATCAATGCATATAAATATCACCGGGAGCAGAATAATATTAGGTAAAGGTGACTGGGTATTAAGATGATAAAAGCCAATGTGGGAAAGTGGTGGACAAAGATAGAAAGTACACAAACGGTGTTCTTAAGCAGAAGATTCTCTACGCAAAGTTCAAATGGTTGAAGTTGAATTCAAATCCAAATCAAGGAAATTGTCATCAAATAATGCAGTGGAAAGAAGTGGATTCGAATCTTCTACGCTTTATAGCTGAGAAATTGATTGAATCTAGAATATAACATCTGGGATGTGAAGAAAGAAGTTGCCTCTAGATATAATGAGACACTGTAGGAAAGATATAACATTTTGACAAGATGATACTACAAGAAGAGCTTTTTGTAAAGATTCGGAACCAAATACAATGTGCTCATTGCTACAGAGACAAGCTGGTGGATCAAGAAGTTGCTTCCTCCGCATTACCAGCGAGAATGGATCGATGAAATCTAGAATGCAACAGCTGGACTGTTTTGATGGAGATCACTTTAAGATATATTTATATGTATATTGCCCTGCGATACATTGTCACTGTAGGAAAGATGTCATGTTTTTATAGAACCGAATCATGGATTAAAAGGTTGTGGGGGTTTGGAAACTCCATCATAGAGATTTCAACTGACTGTAGGCAATCGCTGTATCTGCTTTGGTATTCGCTTTTTTCCATATTCTTTCAATAGAAATTCCAGTAATTCTTATTAAGTTTACTGTTCCAAAGTATATTATGAGAACTCTGTTGTTGATCTTGTCTTTTTTCTTTTCTTCTAAGTCCTCGTCACCAAGCATCTCATGAAAAATAGCTTTTCATGCAGAATCAACATTGTAATTGATATGGTCAGTGTTAATTTCAGGAAGATCTCTCAAAGCTTCTTCCCACATTTGAGTTTCCCATTCAGGATCGAAGTCTAGGATCTCATTCCACTGATCAATCTCCTCATTACGATCCATGGCAGCATCGATGCGTTCGTTTGGTAGATTACCGTTTTCATTTGCAAATAGTTCATTCCAGTCTGGATCATTGACACCGTCATTGAAGATCAATTGCATGTAGTCAGATCCATTAGAAGCTTCATCATCCATTTCCATAGCATGGATGTCGAATTCCAAATCATCCATGATCTCCATCATCGCATCATATTCCATCTCAGGAGGAGGAGGAAGAACAGGAATTTCTTCCATGTTATTGATCTCGGGAAGAGTGTTAGATTCATGTTCCATCTCATTTTCAGGAGGAGAAAGAATAGGCATTTCTTCCATGTTATTGATAACAGGAAGATTCGGAGCGACATTGTCAAGCTCATTACCTTCAGCAACAACATTTGCCTCTGGAATAGGAACAGCATCATGGGGACGTAGATAGGTGCGAATAAAAAATCTGATTGCTTCAGAAATTTTACGTCTTACTTTCATGCGTGCTTCTTGATTGTCCATATTATATACGAAATGCTGGTTACCGCGATCACGATCACACTGGACAAAGATGTACCCCTCTCTGATGAGATCCTCTACAATTGAATTTGCAAAGTTTGTCTTTGCTCTACTGTTTGGAAGTCCTTGATAAATAGGAGCACTTTGGACAATGATTTCCTTATAGTGAACTTGTCCAGCATGAACAAACTCTCTGCTGTTTCTATTATATTGATACAGAATTCGTTAGCAATCATATAAGATATGCTTGGAACTCAGAAATCAATATCTCACCTGTTGCCTCTACCACACACAATTGCTCTTCCATCATTCGCCTGAATGAAGTCATCAATGTTGCGAACGTGCTCCAAGTAGTAAGCAATGGATTCGTTGTCGTAGATCATGTTGTAGCTGGAAATAAAATGAATATGTGTCTATTCAATCATAAGAGCAATAGAATGAAGAATGTTCCTATGAGTCGATGGGTTCATAATGGAATGAGCACCATGGATGCGATCTGTGGATCCCGCTTTTAGCTGTATTGCAATGTATTTTCTGCAATTTCTGCAACCAAGAGCGAATTTAGCTGAAAGTTGATGCATTTAAGAAAAACCAGCTTTTCCCGATTTTTTTAAAATGATGAAAAATGGTATTCACGTACGTACTTAAGTATTGATCTTTGTGCCTGTTTTTTGGGAGAAGTCCGGAAAAAAATTAAAAATTGAAAAACAACCGAAACTTAACCCTCCCTACAACACGTACTCATATTTATGTATTGCACACATTGAAAGTGTTCATTCATCGACTGATCGACTGAGATTGCTATTACTCGAATCTATACTGATCTGCTTCTGTTTCGCTGACAGTAAGGAAGTGACAGAAACGGTTCGATTGAGAGACTGACAATTTTTTCGGTCGTACTGAGAGTCCTTCATGGAATTTGCACCTTCAACTTTTATTCGGACGTGATGTTCTTCTGACTTTAATTTACAGTTTTAAAATACTTATAACTTAATGCATAAATACCTGTTTGATTCAAATGAATTGCCAGCAAGTATATCTTTGATATTAATTCCTTCCCATGGTTACTTCTTTGCGAAAAGACATTAGTAGTCACTTAAAGAAATACCAAATTCACCGGAATGGTATCTGACTAATTCATTGTCTATTGAATCAGACTGCTGGGAATCAATACCAGGTAAAGAATTCATATTCATGTCAGCATCGCGAACTTGTTTTTTTCCATCATTTTCTTGGCTGGACTCTCTACATAAATTGTTTTCTTCAGCATCAGGTAAAGGTTGAATGTTGGTTTGATTCTCGTTGGTAGTATTTTCTCCTTGTGGCACTGTCGGCACCGTACCACGTACCACTGGACGATGTGAAGGCTGATGAGATATTGGATACGTTACATTTGAATTGCATGGCATGTTCGGACGGAATTGTTGATTATGTGGATATTGCATCCACATGGTACCTGGATATGCTCTAGAATTGTAATTTCCTCTTTTGACATGGCAGTGAGAAGGGATTGCCTTGTGCTGGACTTGCACTTCATGGATGTAGTTCTGATTACATCTATGAATTTGCCAACATGTTTTCCCATCATACTGTGATTTGTCACAAACAAACATCTTGCAAGTATCGCAGTACTTTTTTGTTCTGGTGCATTCGTTGGTTTTGACAAACCTTTTGGCTGTTTTATTTTCTTTTCGGTAGTTTTCCATGAACTTACATCCACTTTCGTACTCCACTTTGTAGTTGCAACATGTAAATATGAATCTAAAGCGTTGCCCGCAGTATTCATTATTATGTGATTTTGATGTGCTGACTAGGTGGTTTGGTGTCTGAAAGTTGTCATTCCTGTTCAAAGATTCGGCATTTTTTTCAATCATATTTTTGCTCTGTGACTCATGACCTTGGAACTTTGGCTTCAGAGCGTCTATGTCAGACGCAGTTGACTCGTCGCTACTAGTAAGCTCGTGACTTGTACTATTAGTTCCTGCATCCTGATTTGGCCTATCCAAATTATGTATTCCACTTTTATTAAGTAGACCGTCATTACCATTTATCTGAGTGGATTCAGTGCTTGCGAAGGTCGCTGCTGACACGCTAGTAATAGCTCTCGCCCCATTTGAGAAATTTGGAATTCCTGCAGCTGTTAGAATTGCCCTGCCAGTGGTGTTTGACTCTTTCGGACGGAGACCTTCTGTATCTCCCTTACTCACCAATGCGAAATTTCTCAAAGTCAAACATCTCTTGGCATTTTCAAATGCTTTTTCAAAGTCATGTATATTTTTTCGTTCCTTGTCTTTGCATAAATAATGATAAAATCCCTCTGCAAAAATAGTAGCTGCCTGATCATCAACCTCCTCTGACACCCAGGATATTATACAATGACTCTTCAGAGAGTTTTTCAAAGTGTCTCCAATTATCGCCTTTGAGTTGCATGCATTTAGAAAAATGCATTTGAACTCAGACTCCTTCAGTGTGTCACTATAAAGGCAAACATGATTGTTCATATCCTCCAAAACCGAGTCGTGCACACCCAAATGCAATATGCCGTAATTGTTACCTCCATTAATTTCTTCGAAAGTATTTGCCAGAGAATCAGTAAACTTAACGGAATAGTTCACTTTTCTAAGCATCTTGGAAATTGCATGTCTCTCCTCCCTCATATTCTGTGAGTCTAATGAACAAAAAGCTAATACAAATGCGTCGGACTGGATTACTTCTTGAAGATGTGAACGTAGCAATCCTTCGCGAATTTTGTTTGAAAGTCCTAAGTCAGGCAGAAAACTGGTTTCAAATGTTGCTTTGTTGTCTTGGTAGAGAGTAAGTAATGCATCCTCATTAAGATAGGGATCGTTTGCTATCAATTCCTCAGCCATAATCTTTGCATAGTTTTTATTTATCTTCCCAGATGAAAGTAGAAAATTTTCAAGCTGTAACAGATTTACATTTTCAGCTCCTTCAGAGTCTTTTTCTACTCGACCACTGGAGGAGCTAGTGTTTGATCGAATAAGGCGACCATCATATCTTGATTTCTTTGTTGGAGAAGGTCTACACTGCACTAATTGCTTTGAGATATTTTGCTTGTAAGAAGAGAAATGCGTCTGTTTTTCGACGCATGAATCAAGGCAATCTAGAAGCTTCCTTCCAAAGTCATCACTACTGAGTCCTAATGTAGGAAGTAAGACCATTTTAAAAGTATTCGAATCATCCTCATAAAGAGTTAGTAAAGTTTCCGGTGTCAAAAAGGGATCAGTTGCTATCAATTGCTCAGCTATACTTTTCGCAATCTGTTCGTGCACAACTCCAAACATTCTGATAAAGTTCTGAACACTCTCACTTTCTACAGTAGGAGGATTTTTGATCAAGCACATATCAAACTGTGATCGAAAGAAAGATATGAAAGTCGTGGCAACAGCTGTTGGATACAAGAACTTTATTCTTCCTCCATAAAATACTTGATTCACATGCTTGCATGCGCAAATTACATAATTTGCCAATGTCCCCATATCCTCATCACTTTTTGCATGAAGCACAAGTGCATTCGCCCTTGCATCTAGAACAATCGAGCAAGTAGAAGGTCCAATTTTGAAATTGCATGCACACGGAAGAAGTTCCGATAATATTGCATGATCACTATCAAATAAAAGATTCAGAATTTGGCAATAAAACGATGTGATCAGAAAACTAGAATCGCAAATTTGGACTTCGCATTTCTTTGATTCTTGTAAGGATGACTTGAGAAAATCCTCCACTACTGGTATTGATATATCCAAAGCATCTCGTGATATTATTGTTGTCAACAAAGGAATGGAATACAACTTTTGGGAAGAAACTTTCCCACGTAATTTCCCCAGAATGCCTGTGCGACAAAGCAAACACAGCAAAAATGGAATGTATGCAGCATCCTCTTTCCAGAAAATCTGTAATATTTCCTCATCAACTACACCGCTATTAAACAGTCTTTTCCACGAGGTGCCATTACCAAGCTCCATAGCGTCAAAATCTTTCTCAAATCTATAAGTTCTTTGGTCGCGAAGAATGTAAGTGATTTTATCCAATAGCCATTGAGGATCAAGAATACAGTAATTTTCGAGATCGCAGATTTCATGAAAGTAAAGAATTTGACCAAAGCTGTGACATTTCTTCAGGAAAGATTTGCAAATATCAATTTTTGTTATGCTCGATTCATAGCAGAGATCGTCAAATGCACCAAACTCAGATAGGACTTGAGCAACTGAAACTTCATCATTATCGTCGGAAACAATTGGTATGATTGGTCGGCTCTTTGAAAGTGCAGTAAGTTTACCCATCGCTTGAATCGTGGAGACTGGGACTTTTTGTTCCATATCAAATTTTGCTGAATGTACCAAAGTTTGCCTTAGTTTGAGGATGTTGGGATCTTTTGAGTTTGTATTGTCGATAGGCCAAAAACATAAATCCTGATCTTTATTGTAGATTGTATATACCTTGTCATCTGAATTAGCACATAAAAGAACTCCGAGAGGCAGATGCTTCATCAAAGCCTGGTTGATTGCTTCAAGCTCATTACTGGTTTCTACGGTCTTTCTTTTAGGATCCAAATATTCATCATAGTGAGTTCCAATTAGAATTACTGGAGGACACTGCATAGAAACGTTAGTAGAACCATTACCACTTTCCTTCTCGCATAAATCTGACTTGATGAAGGAAAGCCAGTATTTAATGTCCTCCAACGCATCACTTCGAGAATTGCTATCTAATATATCCATCATATTGAAGACCACAATGAAAATTCCATGTTTTGATGATAGTAGATATTGAATACCTCCAAAGACTCTTTGTCCTCCATAATCAAAGATTTTGAAGTGAACACGTTCGTTGTTTAAGCTTTCGGAGTCTATGTCCTTTTTCTCTGCACATTGAAGACTTGGGTTTACAGATGAAGCTTTTCCATTGCTTGAATTCAAGGTTTCTTGAATATTTTTTCCTTTTCCACTTTTCAAAAAGTGAGAAGATGTAGATTGCATTCCATTACTATCCTCGTAGTTTCCAACCTGCTGTACTTCAAGATCTGAAATATGGATGCAAGTTTTACTTTTGCAATCGCTTTGTAATGGCAGTCGTCCTTTGAACGAATTTACAGTTGAAGTTTTACCACATTGTACACCTCCTACAAATGTCAGTCTAGAGCGCATCCATGCCTTTTTTTGTTTTGTATCTTTTAGAATGTTTTTATTCAACACTGTACACGACTTTTCTTCATATTCAAATGATTCTGAAACCTCACGAGGTGCATCTTCATCTCCAGACTCCATTGTAACCTCAAGAGATGCAATTTGTGCTGCTGAAAATGTAAGGCTTTTATCTGTAAAAGGATCTTCAACAAAGTTTGGTTCAGAAGATGTAGATAGATCCCTGCTTATCGTAGCGTTTGGAGCAGAGGAGAGTAGTGCAACCAGTGCTGCAGCAGCATCTATATCCTTTTTTTCAGCCTCTTGTACTGTCTCCAGAGGCCATTTCTTTAGAGGTAGAGTAGTATGCACAATCGATTCGTCATTTTTAGAGTTGTTATCTTTGGTGGCAAAACTCTCGCTTAGGCTTACAAAGCTTTGTTCCATTTCAACATCTGTCTCACTAAAGCCACTTTCGTGTTGCTCGAATTTCTCCTTTTCTATTCTTGCCTTTTTAGAATCTTTTTCATTCCAATTCCATTCTATTCCGTGCTTTTCTCCTGTGACTGTTCTAGGAAATATCTCGCTCGCAAAGCGATCTTGGTTTTCGGTATTTACATCTTGCTCTTGGCTTTGATATTCCTCCAGACCTGCTCCATTTGAATCCGCACTTACAGGGTGGGGTTTATTCTTACTTGTTCTTCTCTCTTTTTCCATATAGAATGACAGTATATTCGCAACAAAGTTCTGAAACCTATATTCCTTTTGCTAATGCTCTATGTCATGTGAATATGTTGATGTTGTTGATTGTGCTGAAAAAAGAAAAGAGTGAAGAGTGTGTAAAGTGTGAAGCTACCTTACAAAACTGAGAAACTGTCATTGTCTCATGACGTCATATTTAACCAGTATTTACCCGTTTACAAACTTTTTTATTTATTTTCTTCCTCTTCAGTATTTGCACTAGACTACCGTACTGCCTACTACACCTCAACAATAAAGAAGAGTCAATTAATTGTATAAAATGCTTAGGATTGAAGTTTCTCATTAATTGTACCTATTGTATTCATCCTTTCTATTTTAAAATATACGTTTTTGTTCTGATTTCTACCGTCTCAACATCGTCGTCTCAACCACTTCATTTATTAAACCAATGCTGGCGGTGCTGTTTCTCTTTAAGTGCGAAACGAACTTGGCTATTGAGCTTAGGTACTTTCTCAAATACATAGGGTTGAGTCATAACAGTTGCTACAATAGCTAAAGGCCCCGGTTCTCGTCTAGAGTAGTAAATAGTGACAAGATCATCCTCCTTGGATTTCTTAACATCCGCTATTGCAATTGAATATCCCGATGAACCACAATCTGAAATGAAAATGAGATCATTTTGGGTTAGATCAATTTTCATCAATGAGTCAGAACACCACTTCATTGAATGAACTGAACTCATCTTCTGCAAGAGAGATTCAAGCTCGCTCTGAGAACTTATAATAATTTGTTGTTCTGTCAGAATTCCGTACCCGTCATCGTCTCTACAAATAAGCTTATGCTCCAACTTTCTCTTGTCATTCGGAATAGAAACTACAACATAGGATTATATGAAACAAATGCATACCCATGCTAAGGTGAAAAATATCATTTTCTTTACCACTTTCATTGTAGCTAGCTTCCTTCTTGTACTTCTTCTCGTTTTTATCACAGCTATCATGGTTTTATCGTACATTTTTGTCTCGGTGTAAAATGTTGCAATTTGAGTTTTCTCATTGATTGTAAAATACCAGGCTATGTATTCTTTCTTTTCATATATACCTAACGCGCATCTCGTATTTGCATAATGTCTAGCATCTAACCTCTAATCTATAGAAAAATTTATCACTTTTTTCAGTGTTGCGTCTGTGTTGCGCACTGCGTACTGTTCACAGCTGTTAGAACTTTTTGTTCTGACCAGCTTTACTACCACTCTCTTCCACCCTTTCATAAAGAGCAAGTCAGTTTCTTTTGAAAGCAAAGATAGCAGTAGATACTGAGCTTCTTTGTTTGTGCCTTGCTGGTGCTGCTTGCTGCTGTTGTGCTGTTTTCCGCTTCTGTTTTCAGTGCAAGTTCAGAAAGTTGAGTAAGTATGACGAAGACAGGCCATCGGAAGGAACGACGTAGGACGGCGGACGGCGGACGGCGGACCAACCTCGCATCAGCAGTAAAGCTGAAGCTGTGGCGCTGTGGCCAACGCGAGACTATTTTCAATACATAATACTTCGACAGTTGTCCACTAGACTACCCCTATTCAGTTTGTAAATATTGTAACATTGAGTCTTGTCCAGAGATTGAAGCGATAGAGTGAATGATGGTAAAATGCTTAGAATCAGTGAAGGACAGCTGCGAGACATTTTGCGAGGCGGAAGGCGGAAGGTCGACACTGCTGCATCATGATTAGTTATGAATATCTAGTCTAGAAAAAGGAAAAGATCTCATCGTGTCAAGGGTCAAACAGATATTTGAGTTCTGTATGAATAATGAAAAGCAATCTTTTATCTTTTGGGAAGAGTTAGATGGCAAACTTCGAGCTACCATACATTGTGCGTTAATTAATTCGCTATCTAGCTCATGTACGAGTGCAGAAGAAGAGGAGGAGCGACATTTATTCAATTACAAGAGAATGTAAAGAGTCGAGTCTCTTGCTTAGTTCCCAAACATTGTATGATACTCAAAGTAAGAAAAGGTTTTGGAGTTTTGAAGGTTCCATCATTATGGAATGCTTCAGCTATCGATTTGAATCACTTACAAGGCCCTTCTTTGAAATACATGCTTGAATATACAAAAAGACAATTCTCAAGCAGTTTCAATATCCAAAGATATTGGAAAATCAACTCATGTCTCAGAGCAAATAAACATTGGGCAATCATGATATTTATAATATCGACTGGCTGCAGTCCAAGAAAATCCCGCATCTTAAGCTCGCTGCAGTTTCCAATTTCCAAAACACACACATTACTACAAAATTATGAAATGTATATATCACCAAATCAGAATCAACGAACTACAGTTCTGCGTAATTCGTCGCCATAGAGGCAAGCAAAAGGATTGGGAGAATACGTAGAATCAACGCTAAAACCGAATCTGGCTTACTACATTTTGGTGATGTAAAGGCATCATAACAATCTATGCATGACTGCGGATGAAAAGCCATAGTTGAAAATTCTTTCATTATAAAGTCTTGAACTTGCTCTTGTATAAAAATTGACCGACTTACTATTATGCTACTCCCTTGACATCCTCTTTTTTCCAACCACAATTTGAATTCTCCTTTGCGAACATCTTTTTGTCTTTTTTCAATATTAACGCCATTTTATTTCACGAAGAGGTAACTACTGTCTACTTTATCCACAAACAATAGTTTATGCGTTTATGCCAATTCAATCATGAAACGTACACTAAGCCCCCAGATGGGTTTCGAGATCAATGTACAATCCCTGTTGGACTGGTAATAAATTTACTTAACCCTTTCCCAGACGAGGGGGCAAAAAGTGGCAATTTTCCAAAAAATCATAAAATAACTTGTAATTGACCAATTTCAGTAATTCCAAGTGCTCTATGTTCCTAAACGTATTGTTTCTAATGCATGTATCATTTAATTGGTTCGATTTTTTATTTTTCGTTGAGTTATTACAACATTACTTTCCAATGCGTATTGACAGTAGTGTCAAAATGTCCTAGAAAAACGCCATACAAAAAGTTGCTATTTTATGTTTGACCTTTATATTTCTTTCTGAAAAAGTCGAATCTATACTTTTGTTGATGTATTCTGCTTCTGTATGCTTTGTTTATTGGATATGAATTGAGAGATCTGGGCGAATCAATGATTTGAAGCCGAAATGGCTCAAATTCCAACATGCATGAAATTCATCGCCAAAATTGAGATTTTTAGAACCCGGGCGATCTATAGTATAGATTGAAAATGAGCATCCTATGGCATTGCACAAGCAAACCAAGATAGATAACCCTTCCTTATGCATTTATGAAGGAATGTTGATTGTTGTTTTACTTTCAATTGTTGTTTTTTTATCATTTCATGCCATTTTTCAAAAGGGGTCCATTTCTTCAAAATCTTCAGATTCAACATGTATTTTTACAGCGTGTTTGTGGTGCAATGAAGCTCAAAAGTCTCAGTTCTCCCGTTTTCCATTCGTTCCCCATACTATCAGCTTCCTATTGATATGCTGCTTATGTTCATAGCACTCATATTATCTTTGATTTGCACATATCTCCACCATCTTCTCCATAAATTCAATGAGAACCCCACTTCAAGCCATTACTTAATATTTTATCGAATAGGATGCTTAAAAGCTTAATCCGAGAGCACCATCCATTTGAATAGGCGTATAGTAGACTACTGATGTAATTTGGTGTAATTTTATTTGTTGGAAGTAATACAAAAGGGACGATGTGTTTGATGATATTGTGTGTGTTCTTTTTTTCATCGCCAAAAAATTGGCGATCTCCCGTCTGGGAAAGGGTTAAGCCCTTTTCAAAAAAAAATCTAGTAAGCTGATTCACCAGTTTGTGTGTACGTACAAAACATATGGCAAACAAATACCTTCTTGTATATCAGGGATAAAAAAGGGTACTTTCTTTTTTTTGGGTTACTTAAGCCCCTCGCCTGAACGGATGTCAAAAAGTCTTAGACTTTTGTCAAAGTTTGTACATTAAATCTCGAAAGGAAATTTTAGCCTTTTCCTTCTCCTTTCAAATGAAAGGAGTCCTTTCAAATGAAAGGAGTCCTTTCATAATAATTAATGAGACACACTCACAAAAGATACTTTTCGTTTTCGTAGAGTTTTTAGTCCAAGATATCTAGAATGAAGTTTAACTTTTTGCTTCTATTACCCTTTGTGGTAACGCCAGTTCTCTCCATTCAGAATGTCACTACTAGCAGCAATGAAAACACTGCATCTTTCGTGGTCTTGGCAGATGTGCATTCCATGTCTAAATTCTTATTGATTGATCAGCAAGCACTATGGAATAGCTTGACACCCATTCTGAGTAACATTAAAAGCAACTACAGTAATACAGATATTGTCATGGCACCAGGAGATCTGACTTCCTTTGGCCAACTACAAAACAAACGCATCCAAGAGATCACTGGTATCGAGGATGAAAACGATGCAGTTTATAACGCAACCATGACGACTTATTCTAAAACAAATGAATTGTTTCAAGAGGCCGGCTTTACAACACTACTCCCATGTCTTGGGGATCATGAAATAGGTATGTATATGAATTATAAAGTAACTTTCCATGAATATGTTCCTCTCCGCAAAAGCTGACCATTTATGAAACTTTACTAGGAGGAAACAAAGGTTTTCGTGTAACTGGTACAAAGAGCAAGTTTGCATCCATTGACTCATATCGAAAGGGTTGGGTTGATAGTTTTATGAAAACTGCCAACGGTAAATACAAGTTTCCATCTAGGCCTATTGGCACTGATTTTGAAGGAACTTCATATGCCTACAGATACAAAAATTTACTCTTTGTTTCTGCAGATGTCTTTAGAACTGCTGAAAATGGAGCAGAAAACTACATTGATCGAGAGAATGGCTATGGCGGTGAAGGAGCAATCACTTGTACCATGGATGACTCTCACGCCCAGTGGTTTGAAAATGTACTAAAAGCTGCAAGAAGTGACGAGTCCATAAAGCATGTCTTTGTAGAGGGACATGTCCCTATACAACACCCTGTGCGCAAAGCAAAATGTTCAGGTCAATTCTTAGATGATCAAACTGAGAGTCAATTTTGGACCCTTATGGAGAAGTACAATGTTGATATTTACTTTGCGGGGGAAGTTCATGCTAATACTGTGTCAAAGACAAAAACTGTAGGTTCATCACTACTTCAGATTGTATCACGAGCTAATAAATGGAGTGGCTTCTTAACTGTGGATACTACGAATGATGCAATTGTAATTAAAAATTTCATAGAAGTAGGATCAAAACCAAAATTCAATAATGAATACATTGAAAATGGATCGGTGGTCATTGACAAGTCAAATCCAACAGACATCAAGATTTCGGCAAGTGGAGATCTAGCGATCCTTGATGACTCGGTTGCACTCATTCATTTTGATTTTGAAGCTTTGCATGAAATGTCTGAAAGGCAAGTACATGCATTGAAAAGTGACAATAGCTTGATTGCTTACGATCAGATTGTGGGTGGACGATATTGTACCAAAAGTATTCACAATATTGGAACCTTTGGGCAACAATACGATGCACAAGTCGCAAATGTAGAATTGGTCCAAGGACGACACAGCAATACGATAGCCGGAAAATTTTCCTCTAGTAGTAGAATGGCAGTGTTTAGTGTAGGCCCCTACACCGCTGGTATGGCTCATTCAATTGCGTTCTGGGTGAAAACATCGGAGACTACAAAGAAAATGACCTTGATATATTTTGGACCATCCTACAGAAATAACGAGAAAGATTCTCTACGTATCATGCTAAAAAATGGTAGGCTGAGATTCCAATTCTCTAGGTCTAGTGTTTTCCGACTGAGAGGAAATCAGATCTTAGCAGATGACAAGTGGCATCATGTAGCAATAAGCATGCCCTTCAAGAGCTGTAAATATTCAGAAGTTGATGTGTATATTGATGGTGTGAAGAATGACTTTGTTCAAAAAAGAGGAATGGATCAACATATTTTCTTCCATACTGATGGGAGACTAAACATAGGAGGCCATGGATATGCTACACGAACAAGTGCGGATGTCTTGCCATACAAGAATTTTGAAGGAGAGGTAGATGATGTAATGGTATGGTCAAGGGCTCTAGAGCTTCCTGAAGTGTTGATGCTATCATGTCAAAACAGCAAGAATTATACATTTGAATTACAGAATGGAAAAAAGAGAACATGTGCATTGTTGAGTAGAAACGAAAATCGAAGAAGGAATTATTGCTATGGAAATAATCTATTATATTGTCCGCAGGCTTGCGGTCAATGCCAATAGATGCGGTGAAAATCGATGTTGAAGAACTAAAACAAGAAGCATATGTTATCCACAACAGTGTACAAGGAAATACTATTCGATGCTTTGCAAGAAGAAGGACAGTGGATTGTGATACTTATCAATTAATCATAGTTCGAAGATTAAATTTTGTGAACCTAATACTTGTCCAAACAAAGCGACTACTTTCTTGCTGTGTTTTCGTCTGCCAGGCTGAAAGAACTCTCGACTTCCATACTGTAAACATGTTACTTCGCCTCTTTGCGTTGCTACTTATCGTTGAAAGTAAAATATTATGTTTATCTATCATGATAAAAACGAGATTTTGCTGCTGCTAAACCATAGTATGAACAAGAGTAATGAGTTGGATTGGAGGAAAGTGATATCAATAGTGGTGATAAAGAAGGAGGGGCTCATTTTGCTCCTTCTTATTTGGCACGTACATTAAATATTCCTCGTCTAATTTTACTTTGATATTAGGAAAAAGGTGGGGATATCTATCTCTACAAGTCCTCTAATCTTGGAAGTAATTCATGGGAACTAATTCGAAAGATTCACGAATTCACTCAAGACGATGAAGATGATTGGACTGGGAATTGCGATTTGCATCAGCATCCTGACTACGACCATAAATATTTTCTATTGTGCAAGAAACTATTCTTTATGGAGACAATTGATGACAAGCCGATTGAGGAAGCAGAGTTTGTTCGTTTACCGAAACCAGAGGATTCCAGACTATAAATTTGGAAGTAAATCAGGTCTCTTGGATCTCAACATCGTATGATATTCGAGATTGAAGAAGGTCGATGGTTATTCAGTGGCAATAGATACCCAAATGAAAGTCCTGCAGATTGGGATTTACGCTTTGGAAGAGCTGTACAGGTACCTGTTTAATTCACTTCTAACAGCGTGGAGGTCTACTTTAAGAAAGAGTTCGATTGGAAGACTTATGACTATACGTCTGGTGACTATGATACTCATCCTCGATCAAACAAAGTAGGATACAAATCAATATTCTGGAATAAAGTCTCTGTTGAAGATACGAAAAGAGATATTGATAGTGTCAACTTTGGTGGAAAAGCTAAGCTTACATATTGTCCAACTACTAAAACAAAGATGTTGAGGTAAGTGTGCTTTGTATGACAATGTGATGAGTCTAATATTTTGGCTTAAAGAATGTTTATAAACTCATTTTCTCTTTTTTCCATTACGAGACTTTTTGGCAATGGATACGCTACATACACTACAAATGTAGACTGCGGTGGAACGTACTCATTACATGTATCCTATGTTGCACCTTCCGATAGATACTTCCGTGTCAAAATCAATGGCTGGAGGAGAAAAGGGTACCAAGTTCAAGTTTGGTCGTTCGGGCAAAGTATGTAGCAAGGGAGGTTCTTCTCTAACTATTCAACTGGATCTGTCTCAAGGTACCAATGTGATTGAGTTTCAAAATCCACCGGCTAGCAAATTGCCATTGATTGAATGGATTTCACTAGTACCTATGAGATGTTCCTAGTCATGTCATTCGTATGATGATATTAGAGATTGAAGAGACTCAATTCGCTTCCTATTTTCCATTTACTTTCATTTCGTAACAATCCAGAGGAATATCTAAATAGAAGAAATTATTTCGAAATTATTTCTATTACATCCTGTAGGATTGTCTCTTGAATGCGTCTTTATTCCTATACACAAAATGGGACGTCTAGTCGCAATCCTAAGTTTTGTTATCTTCGGTGGCAGTAATCAAAGATCAAGCTCACGAAAAGCATGCCCACTTTATTATCTGCGTGTTGCAATTGACAACAGTGATATTTCTCCAAACCTTCTTTATTTGAATCCTATACTTTAGTAAAAAGAGAGTTGACGTTATCACTTTCGATCTGCTCTAATTGCTCTTTCCAATTACTTTTTATCTTTTCGGACTTGGATGCTTTCATTTCAATTCCGGCAAAGCTCATCACTGAAAGGAGAGAGAGGCTAAATAAATGCCTGATCAAACTCTTATGGTAGCGTTGCATAATGAAGAGCATCATGCCTGTCTTCAAGAAGTCATGATACTCTATTCACCCGTAGGTATTTCACTTTTTGATGTGGATCAGATAGCACGCTCAGTACTGAGTCTGCTTTGTTGTTTGGTTACATTCACATACAATTTTTGAAAAAGGCTAATTTGAAATGCCTTTGATGAATGAAGACTGCAGAAATAAACAAGTAACAGTTGGAAGATTTCTAACTTTGAAAAGGAGACAACATAGGAACGATGAGGCGACGCTAAAGACTACGACACCGTGGGAATCAATCGAATCTCTGGGACCATTAGTGATATATCACCGTTCCACTCCTTGACCATACAAGACATCTTAGTAGGTTGGTCTTTTCAGTAGTCTATTTGGATCATTTGAATACTAAGTCCATTGTTACGAAGCTTTCTTCATGAACATAAAAACTACTGGCTGAGGTTGCTTCTCTGTGGTGCGTTGTGTGTTTACCGCGGATCATGTGCGTTATACAATGACATGTGAAAAGTCTCAATTTTTATGACGTCATATTTTACCCACTATTTACCCGTTTAGACTTCACTCATTCTTCCATTCTCTTTCAATGTATACTTTTCAAGCTTGTCAACGTTGTTTACAATTACAAATCTTGTTCAAGTTCTACCCGCTCCAATGGAAGAGAAGGCTTGTTTGATGTATCCTTGATCTTTCTCAATTTCCCACATGCAAGTACAATTGGTATCCCTCTTAGGCTCGCTTTTTGATTGTAAACAATGATTGCATGACCATTGTTCTCATCCAAAACCATTCTATTCCCTTGAGGAATTTGAATTGGTTTGAGACTTCCGTTTTTTGACTTGCTACTGCATTTCCCATTCTCATCCATTACAACTTTTGTTCTCCTCCATGGATTGTTGATATTCCTCCCCTTGAATAGATGCCTTCCAAGATTGTGACATTCAACACTTGTATAGATGGCAATATTGCAAGTCGAGTTTGAATCTAATCCGTGTAGATTGTAATCTATGCTCATGTCCAGATCATTAATTCCATCGAAATGTATGGCAATCATACCCATTGACTCACCAGTCATCCCAGTCATCTCTGCCATGAGAATCCTTGGATCTTTGGCATCAAACCTTTCATATGGCCTCGAAAGTGATGTTTGCAATGATTTTAATATTGAGAGAGCTAGTAATACTTTCATTTCGCTTGATTGTGGAAGAAATTCTGTCTCGTGAAGAAGAGCTGCGATCAATTCTTCTTTATCGGGTCGTGCATAATCGCGTCGTGCCTACGAAGTTAAAATCTGCTGGGTCATTCTGTAGTGATGTCTTCGACATTTGTTATTCTCATCTTACATTAACAATACACTAGAGAATTATAAATATGCGATTCTAGTAATGGATAGGATAGTGATGTAAATTATTTTCATGATTAAACTGCTACATACTCATTGTCGTATTTGTTCTTCGTACTATTTTCATTACAATATGAAATTGTCACTTGACACGATGCACTCCAGGAAAGAACTGGCTCTGAAAGAAAGGAATCAGAGTAAAATAAAGCATTTGTCTCACAAAGGTCGTGATCTGACTTCAATGGAGGCATACTACTAACACAATCTCGATCTTCGTTATCATCATTCGTGAGGTTAGCATCAGAAGAAATTGAAAGGTTGTCCATATCTTCCACGCAAAACTTTTCGCTAAATACTTCAAACTCTGGAGATAATGCAAACTTCATGGAAGCTTCGTTATCCATCGTGTTGCTTCTACCTCTTTTGCATATTACACCTTCATCTGTAGTTGCAAATGTCGAGTCCTCCACAGATTCTTCTGAGGTAGAAGAGGGACAGTTGGAATTTGACCTAATGTACCTTCGTCTCTTCTTACTCATATCAGTGCAAGAAGAAGACGACGAGGAGGAGATTGCCGAAGGCAATAAAGACAACCGTTTCTTCTTAGGGGAAGAAGCTTTATCACAGTCTCGAAATAATTGGGATATCTTCTTTCGAATGCATCTGAAAGTATCTCCATTGCGTATATTGCATTCATAGTACTTATGATGGAAAGATACCAGAAACTTGTATTCCTTTTTCTGAAAATCTTTGATAATCTTCTCAACCATCGTACGTTTCTTCTTCCTTTGCTTGCCGAAGCCATCGTATTCAGCTTTCTCATTCATTATTCTTTGATTCAGATCGTGATTTCCGTTTTGCAAGGAATCCATGTGTCTTATCAAAGACGATGAGAGTACTGAGTCATACTAACAGAAATAGACTTTCAATCAAAGTTCATACATACCTGCTTCCTTTTTGAAATGTAATAACATGCTGATTTAATATCATGTACTGATTGTAATCATCGATCCACACTAAAGCGTTAGGCTCGTTGGTCAGAGACTCCAATGTTATTCTTGACGTTGTCATTTTAGATAAGTTGATATTATGATGTATGAAATAACAAGACCATCTGTTTGCCATATGTTTGACCATCTGTTTTATGAAATGATGGCTTTGACTGTATACACATTTGCATGGGTTGAAACTCGCTGAGATACAACGTGGGGTACAACATCGAACAAAATGTTCAGGTCTATTTTGGAGGAAACCAATGTCCATTTTCTAAATTTAGTTCGAATTGTAATCTTGACAAGGCACGAATGAGAAAAAATACTAAATCCAGGATTTCCCATCGAAATCATTTTAACTTTTAAATGACGAGTGAAAGTCAGTAATTTACCACCATCGGAATTGACAGCATGGCAAAAAGAAATTGAGAATTATCTTACGCCAACATCCTATTCATCTCACGCTAACATACCTATTCAATAATAGTAACACTAGATTACTTATTTTATATTCATATAGTGTTTTGTATATTCATATAGTGCTATCAAAGGAAGCTATGTAACATACATGTTCTTCCTTCTAGACAATATTTGCAGTCAATCTGCGCGGGTCGTTCGCAGCTTCGACAACGGAAACCTCCAATAGGATCCCATTCTCGTAGTTTACCGCAATGCTTACATGTTTTACAATCACGGCAATGCATACTTAATTTTCCTTTTTCTCTTTGTTGCATAGAGAATACCTCGCAGTTCTGTGGAATATTAACATTCCTTCTTAAGTCACCCCCCTCGCATTCGTGTGCATCAAAGCAACTGACAAAGACTTGGGCATTATTCTCTGATGGAATTTTTGCCTTGTTTGCATCATTTGCAATGCAAAAATACTTCTTACAAATACTACAGTACGTAGATGGTCTTGCAGGGAATCGCTTTTTTACATCTTTGATTGAATCCATAGACGTGTCATCATTGTATTCGATAAACTGGCAATTTGATTCAATTGTATTTCCACATGCAAACGTATAATTGCACTTCAGTGCACACGTTGATTTTTACCCTTTATTACTTGACGCTGTTCGAAAACAAACTGGTCAGTTTGATATTCTTCAAAATCAATAGTAGCGCCGATCGTGCCTTTATCAATGCTGGTAGGCTTGTCTTCACGCGCGGGCATTTTCCTGGGATCGTCATTTCGTCTTCTCTTCTTTGATGCAGTTTCATCGTTTCGAGTAGAATCTTGTGAAGAAATTTCAGAAATAATATCCTTATCATGCATTTCAACATCTGTAGCAATAGAATTACCCCAAAACTTCAAAACTCCTGCTACTAGATCTTTTGTGGTATCTGGGTCTGCAAATTTAAAGTTATGTTCTTTCATCATGAAGATTGTTTTGTTAAATGCTTCACGAAATAGTGTGGATTGCTCTCTTTGTGAACAGAGACGTCCATAAAACTCTTCAGCAAATCTAAGAGCAGCTTCGTTATCAGCCTTAGAGTCCCAATAGATTATGCTTGCGTTGGGGAACTCTTTCTTTGCGATGCTTAGAACGTCTTCCGAATGACATGAATTGAAAACAATGCACTTGATTTGAGACTTGCATGAGTCATCTCTTAGAACAGCACGGACTTTTGTAGCTTCAAGAGACTTGCTATGGGCACAGAAATGGAGAACTTTGTAGGTATCAGACAGTAGGAAGAGGTTACTGATGTTTTCGAAATTTTCTTCTCCTTCCACAAAGTTCGCTTGCAGATTTGACCAGGCAAGTTTATATCGAATTATATCCTGTTCTCTCTTTAATTCAGAATCATCTTCTATACATGCAACCATGTAGTTTGTTGGATTAGGAGGTTTTCCAAGTGTCTGTAATGCCGCAATTACTCGTTTCTTATCAAGGATTTTCGCTACACCTAATTCGGGTAAAATGCTATCCTTGAACTCAACTTCATCTTCATAATAGAAGTTGCGTAACGAGCTGATTGAAATATCTCCATCAGTTTCAAGTATGCACTTCACTATTTCCTCGGACCTCTTTGTCGAAAAAGTTTTATTAAAATGACTGAGAAGATCATTATATCGGATTTTGAACAAACGATCGTTCTTCATGCTTTCGTCGAATTTTGAAGCGCTCTGAAGTGATGGTTTCTTTGCCTTGTTTCGATACAATGGCCGAAGAACCTTGATATTATTGCTTATGACAATGATGTCTTCTTCATTTGTCATTGATAATACAATTTCAAGGCGATTGTTGTAGATGCTACTATTCAAATTGCTGCACTCGCATTTTATAAGCTCAATAGGCTCTTCTAGCATATCTGGTTTGGTAGAAAATATAAATATCTTTTTCGCCGGCTGATCTAGAAGCAAAGAGTACATGTGATCACCCTGACCAAGTATGAATATGCATGCAGATGACATCAAAATAGGAGGGCAATCATCAGAAACCAATGCATTCACTAGTCTACAATAAAATGGTAGCATCGCAAACCCATGTTTCTTCACATCTAAATGCCCTACTACTTGAAGCGCTTCAAAATAATTGGACATATCTTTTTTGGTAGTTGCAAAAGCTGACTCGGACACACTTGTCAATACTATTGGAACTGTAAAATAGTTTCCACAATCTCCAAATATTCCTATTTCTACCAATAGGTCACTCAAGAAATCAAGATATTCATGATTTCCTATCCAGAGTTGACGCAACAACGGCATCTCTAAAATTCCTTCATCTTTTAGTCTTCTCCAAGATTTGCCATTATTCAATTCAATGGCACCTCTATCTCTTAAAAACCAATGGTACCGAAAGTCTCTCACTATGTAAGTTATCATATTGATAAGCCATTGGGGATCAAGAATACAGTACTCCTGTAGAGTGGGTACTTGATGAAAATAGAGAAAATGACCAATTCTATGGTACTGTTTCAAGAGCTCCCTGCATATCTCTACACTACTATTCGTATCAAAGGATTCACCTTCAAATACTCCACAGTCTGTCATGACTTGCATGACGGATAAAGTATCCTCATCCTCTGTAGAATTGGTAATTGGTATTATTGGCTGATCTAGAGAGATCTCAGTGAGTTTATCCATCGCTTTGAGCATTGAGATTGGAACTCGTTGGGCGATATCAAAGCCTCTATCATTGATTGCAGTATCGAGAAGTAGCTGTCGCAGTGCAAGGATGTTGCTGTCTGTAGGATTACTATTATCAATGGGCCAAAAGCACAAGTCCTGGGCCTTGTTATAGAGATTACACCTCGTGTCACTATTCCCCTCAGGAGAATAAGGAAGATGGATAAGGCCTGCAAGCGGTAGGTTTCTTTTCAAAAGCTCATGAATAATAACTAGTCCATCATCCTTTTCTCCTCTATACTTCAAAAATTCATCATAGTGAGTACCTACGAGAATCACAGGAGGATATTTAATGGAAGGGTCAGTAAATTCATCGCTATCTTCCTTGAGAGCATCGAACTTGATTGAAGATAGCCAGTACTTGAGATGTTCAAGAGCGTCCTCTTGGGAATCTTTATCTAATAGTTTCATGATGTCGAAGACAACTACAAAGATACCCTCTCTTGATAAAAGCAGATTTTGAATACATCGAAATACTCGTTGACCACCATTATCATAGATTGTAAACCGAATTGATTTGCCATCTTTGTTCATCAAGTCCATGTCTTTTATTTTCTGCGCTACCTCTTCTTCTTCTTTGTGCGGCCGTGGACTTTGATTTTTGGGCTCCGCAATATCCAAACTTTGCTGTTTGAAACGAATAGAAAGATCTGTAATAGAATCAAGCGTTGAGGTTGTTTCGTTATCATCAGTGCTGAGTTTTGACTCGAAATTTTCTTTTGGATCATCATAATATCTTCTTTCCTTGTTACCTTCAATCAAGTGTGTAGACAAAGATCGCAATGTGGAGTATTGATCTCTTTCCGCTTCTTGAAATGCTACTCCAGTAGCATTAGCATCTACTCTTGTGACATGAATACCAATATCAAAGATGGCAACCTCGGAAGTTTGAGAGCCTTTTGTACTTTTATGTTGCGATGAGAAAGGCAGTCCCTTGAGTGAGTTTATGGTCGAGGTTTTCCCATCTCTTCCTCTTCCGACAACTGTAATTTTCGATCGCATCAGTGGCATCTTTTCTTGCCTTTCAGTAAAAGCTTTTACGTGTTCTTGTAGCAAATCGGAAATATATTCTTTGAGCTGTCTCAAATGGTGATCGGGTACATTTTCATTCTTCATAATTCTATTGATTTCGTCATAAGTTGGGTTAGATTCAAGCAATTTCGTAATCGCTTCGTCGATATTTGCTCCCTCATCTCCCAAGTTGATTGCACGAATATAATCGTGTATGAGTAGTGCAGATTCCATACTTTCCTTGCTCATATACTCTAGCATTTTTTCTTCTGATTCCAAATCTCGACCACCAATAATTACAAAGATCTTTAGTAAGGCTAAATCGCCTACCATACATGCATAATTAAAAGCGGTTCGGTCTTTCTTATCCTTTAGTAGCAACAATTCCTTTCCCCCCATTGTAGCTAAATCCTCAATAGCACCGTAATCGGCAGTGTGATTGACAATTAAATAATGTAGAGCTGTAAGATTGCAATCGTCTTGAACGAAACAATTACCTTCGTTGGGTATAACTGTAGAGCTAGTAAAAGATGTATTTTCGCTACAACAGATTCTGTGTAGGGGATAATCATTGTGGCGGTTTAGGATCCATTCATTAATTTCTTCATTGTCATCATAAGAATTACTTTCATTGGCAAATGGAGAGTAGTCGAATAAAGCGGTATCTTTAATGACATATCCGCCTAAACGAGAACTCCTAGGAACACTGAGAATGGTTAGACTCTTGCAGCCCTTTAAAGCATAGTCGCGAATTTCTTTACAAGCTTCCGGAACAAATAGAGAGAAGAGAGATTTGCAATCACTCAGAGCATTATTGCCAATGTACTCTAGATTTTTCCAGAAGAGGATAAAAACTAGTTCCTTGCAATCCCGACAAGCATGAAATTCGAGCCTCTTTACGGAATCATTCATGAGAACTATCTTGACTCTCTTGCAGTCAAAAAAAGTAAAGTTAGGTATTACTTCTACTCCGGGTAGAACTATAATCTGCTCCCATGACTCTCGTTCGTCTTTATCATAAACATTAAAGCGGCCAGTACTCCATAATGTCTCTCCATTGTAGAATAGAGTCTTCAGTCCGTTATACAACCGCACTCCAGGTCCTAGTTTTTCAATTTCCTCCCATTCTTCATCGGATAGTCTAGTCCTAAACTTCATATCTGGAGAAGAGTAGTATGTGTGTTATAGATTGCGTTGAGTAACAAGTAACAAGCGTCGAGTACTTTAGTGATTGCATGAAGAGTCGAGTGTAGACAAAGAAGGAGACAAAGAACTTGTCGTGATGTTCTGCTATTGTACGCATGAAGTTCCTGAAATTCCAATAATGTAAAATACACCCCAAGTTACAGGGTTGATATGACGCATTTCCAATAATTTTGTACAATTTTGAACACTTTCGGACTATTGTTTCATTTTCATTGGTCCGTCATTTGCATCTTAACGGCCTGGTAACTGTTATCACTGATTTAGTCCTTCGCACGACTGCGCATCACATTATCTAGGGTATACAACAGCTGATACAATGATCAAAAACGGGGGGAAATTGAAATTTGCTTGATCTATTTTTTTCTAAAAAACGGGAATTGCCTGTATTTTAGGCTGAATCTCGCAGTTTTTCTAAAAACGGGCATTACCCTACCTCACACTGATAATAAGAATCATGAAGGTGGGAGTTTTACTTCAATTACTGTACACTTTCAAGTCGTCAGTCTGAATCTAGAGCATTCATTATAATATTAGTTTTACATATAACTTGAATGCAGCTTTTGTTGGGCAGAACTATTTTCATTATTTCAGTATTTACAAGTCGTTATCGCTAAATTGTGTAAATTTCTTTTCATTCTGCAGAAATTTTTGAATTGTAAAATGATAACTTTGAGGAACCGTACTCATATGATTTTGCATAGAGTAAAAAGTAGTAAATGCTTTTGGCCCGACGCCTTTCGTTTGTTCTGGACATGGATTATCAATACCTTGCCTTTTCGAATCATCCAATTTGGAGAGCGCATTTTTCATGCGTGTGCCCACAAATGCGTCAGTATCAGTTTTCTCAAAGTTGATTCTCGTACTGTTTCTATCATCTTGAGAGGAAGATTTGACAAAGTTCATAGTTCCCAAAGAAACATTATGCATACCACTTTGTAGAGAAGAAGTATGATTGTAGAGACCTGCATTTGTACTTTGAGCAGGTGTCATATTGATGGCAACATTGCCTTTGAGGCTAGGAAGAGGAGGATAAAATCCTCCCAAAGCAAAAGCTTGAGATGGAATGACTATATTCATCATATTGGATGGGAGATCACGTCGAAAGCTTGACATGTCCGAAGAAGCAACACTACTACTCTGAGATGGTGGATTCATCCTTGAAGTATCATTTGATACTAGACCCTCTAGATTGTCCTGACACTGACGAGTTTGATAGTAGTTTGGATGAACGCTCTGACTTTGAAATGTAGCATCAAGCGGCTCAAACTCATGCAAATCTTGTTGCTCCGACTCTTTGTTCTTGATCTTGGACAAAGTCGAAGGAGAGCCCTCTTTGATATGGGAACACAAGTCAATCCTATTTCGTTTGAAGAGGGGATGCCTCCAAGTCAACTTTTGCCTTCGAACTTTGGAGAATTTCCATCTATTTAACTTGAGACAATAATATAAGTAAAGCTCTTCTGGTTCATTTGATGCTCTTGACAATTAAACATTGACGTACCTTTCGATGAAAGCTTGGAAACTTCGTTCCCTTTGTTCCCTTGAACATATCAAGTAGCACGTCCTTTACAAAGGCCTCTTCGTTCTTGATTTGAAACGCATCTCCATCTTCATTCCACTGTACGATATGAGAGTACTCTCCAGAGTCTACAATGTAGAATAACTAATGTGAAAAAGAGAGATGAGTATTTGTAATGTGCTGAGCTGAGCTGAGCTGAGCTGGAGAGTAGTCAACCACGTGTTGCATACCTTGTGAGGGAACTTGTATGGAATTCTTGAACGAGCATCTACCATGAAGAAAGAATTCATTTTCAGAGCAATCTGCTCTTCCTTCTTGTTTCGATCTTCATCATCATGGGAAATCGCTCGCAGCTTCTTACTCTTGGTCATATTTGAGAGATGCTTATTGTTGTTGCTTTGGTTGTTCTTCATTCGTCCTACCAGCATATTCAGAATATAGAGATAAAATGAGCTCTACGCGTCCCACGGAATTCCCAAAAAATATGCATGTCCAAAAAATTAAGCACGACGCGAATTCAACGTCGCAACTGGCAACCTTGAAAATGATGGGAGATGATATCGTATTAAGATTTACGTACGTACACAAAGCGGTGTAAAACCTCCTCAGCAAAAAGAAAAATGTCAGAATGGCTAGGTATATCTGAACTACTTTTAATCAGCTAGCTGCTTAGTCGCCCGTCGGCGGCCGGCGGCGGCGGCTTCGTTCTTCGATTGGAACACAAAAATACAACATAGCTAGCACAATCTCAATGTATATACTAAAAGTATTCTTTCATCTCATGGACTAGTGACTTTGATTCATCTCATAGAAGGGAATGAGGGTCGCTACAGTTGATGGTCTCGTGACTCTCTTCTATGACAGATCGAAGGAACTGTTTAATCAAGAACTAAGTCGTGAGTGGTGGAATGCGTACTGTGATAATGATGGAAATTCAAATGATGATGACTGGAAAGAGTGGGATATATCTGACGAATGTAGAGAGTACTGGAGACAACGAATCTCTTGGCAGCAGATTATTGTTACCGATGGCGTCACTGAAATTCCTGATTCTACATTCTATAATTGCTGGAACATCCAAAGAGTCATCTTTGCCGATACCGTTGTGAGAATTGAATACCAGGCTTTCTCCGATTGTAGAAGTCTTGTTTACATCAAATTATCCATAAATTTGGAATATATTGGCATGTGGGCATTCTTTTTATGTAATCTTTCCAGTGTCTTTATTCCATCTTCGTGTAGAGTGATTCGTAATGATGCATTTGCTAGCAATGAGAACTTGTCTATCTTCAGTGTTCCTCAGCATACTGAACTTGGTAGGGACATGATTCAATTTGCTGCCCTTGCAAAATCATCTCCTTTTCAACTAAGAAGAGATGGTTGGTATGAACGGGAAGTAAACGACGACATGAATACATGGATCAAGAACATGAATCACGACGAGGTATTTTCCCTACATAGAGCATGTGCCTCGTTTCAGCCTTTGAAACAAGTTTTATACAATATCATTCAAGAGAAAGGACTCAAGGCCTTCAAAGTAAAGAATGACGTAGGAATCACTCCTTCGCAATACTTGAAGGAAAATCCGTATACTGAATTGACGGAAAAGGAAATCATTCACGATTATCTCATGAAATTGATGGGTGAAGTTGAATAGAATCAACTTGGCGGACAAGTGCTTCAACTTTATTCAAACATCAATCTTTCTACATAATATGTAACATAGAATAATGGTAGAATCAAGTTTAGATTAAACTAGTTCTTCCATCACATCAAGAATAAAGTGTTCCATAATCTTTTCTTCTTTAAAAATTCTCTGTAAATGGACTCTGTGAGAGATACTGTGAAAAAGTACTCTACCCGGTTTATTGGTTAGTATGTATACCACTTTCTCCAGATACACAAAGCCATCGTTCGACTTCCAGGTAAAGCTTCAAGATCCCTTTTCAAGCTCATGGGGATTGCAGGTGTATTGTCATTAGGACTTGGCATACCAAAGTGAACAAGTTTTAATCCGTGTCTATGAGCATACTGATGCATCTCTTGAAAGTTGCCATATCCTTGATTTCCAATTGTAGCGTCATATGTGAATAGGATTCCATTCTCTTTTAGCATCAAAGAGGCTACATAAAGGACATCTTGCCAAATGTTTGGATGTCGATGCTTCACCATTCTCAAAAGATTTGTACATGTTACTAAACCGCATTTACCAAACAAATCTTTGGATGCCAATATCGAAGAATCTAGAGTAACATCCAATAATCTTGTATCTTTGAGCATCTGTTCAATAAGAATCTTTCTTTTTTGGCTATCTTGAAGAGCTTTTTCCATAGAAACCAATCGAGTTTCGTCTAACCCCATGTGAGAATTCATTTTTACAATGTTTGCAGATTTAATACTGATAACTTTACCCGAACAAAGACAGATTGCATATCTTCCTTCATGTTGAGAGTCTTTCTTGACAAGAATACCCATTTTCCGATTAAAATTTTGATTCGTCAATCCTTGTAGTGAAATAGAATCGCCAATATAGATGACATTCCCATTGCAATCTTCAAAAAGAGGCATATGGTAATCTTTTGACAAGAAATTCAATGTAGACTTTGTTTCAATCTCAAGGGTCTCTTCTAATTCTGTAGCTATCCATCTAGTATTACTGAAATATTCTCCTAAAGCTAGTGTCCATATTGCTGGCCCTGATCCAATATCCAAGGCAATCATATCTTCTTTTTGTCGATCCTCGTGATTTCCTCTTTTCCACAAAGGATACGGTTCGGCAGTTAATGCAAATTCAATCACATTTCTTAAAACAAAATAAGTCTGACCATTCGGTCCAAAATATGTTTCTCGATTGCTAAGTAAGTTCCAATCTGATCTTTGCCTATCTGCAAACATGAGTTTCATATATTCGTCTTGGGAAATCATTTCACTCATTGGCATTGAGCTTCTTTGATGTGAGGAAGTAGTGCTTTATTGGCTTTGATCTTTTTGCATGCAACATTTCTTGTACTTTTTACCAGATCCACAGATGCAGGAGTCATTTGGCTTCGTCTTCATTATTCCACGGAACGATTTCTTGCTGTGTTATTTGCAACTCTTATGAAGATGTATTCAAACTCGTAAGCAATTGCTTCCGAAAAACATTGATCGATGTTAGTTTGTTTTGTTCTGCGAAGATACTTTCGGAGAAACTTCAACATCTGGAAGAGGCTATTATTGATACTCAAATCCTCAAACGACTTTTATTCCCCCGATTGTTTTATAGTAGATACCTACGAGTATTATGGAGTTAGAGTGATCTATAAATACTGAGATAGAAATGATAGCTACATATTGCAACGATATTTCATATTTGATTCATATTTCATATCTAAAATTTCTGTTAGAATTCGCTTGGCATTTATGGAGATTAGACTTTTGTCTCTTTGAACAGGGGAATGAGGAGGTCATTGTTAATTAGAAATAGCCTACTTACAGAACTAAATGCAAAATAAAATGAAGCAGAATCTTCGACTCGACTTCTTGACACCTATCACATACACATGTCACATGTACTATATACTCTCCCAAAAACTCATAGCCTAGTGACTTTGTTGTAAGTGAATACATCACATCACTAGTCTTCATTCATCTAGTAGAAAGAAATGAGGGTCGCTACAGTGGATGGTCTCGTGACTCTCTTTTATGACGGCTCGAAGGAACTGTTTGATAGAGAACTTAATGATGAATGGTGGAAGGAATTCCGTGATCAAGGGCGCCATGATGATGATAATGATGAGATAGATAATTGGGAAGAATGGAACCTATCAGTCCAATGCAAGAAATATTTTAGAGAGCGACTGTCTTGGCAGCAGATAATTATTATAGAAGGCGTCACTGAAATCCCCGAATGGACTTTTGCTATATGCTGGAACATCAATAGAGTGATCTTTGCAAATACAGTTTTGAGAATTAAAGGGAATGCTTTCTTGAGATGCCGAAGCCTAGTCTACGTCAAATTATCCATTAATTTGGAATATATTGGTTCTACAGCATTCTATGGATGTAATCTCTACAGTATCTTCGTTCCACCGACATGCAGAGAGATTTGTGCTTATGCATTTTATCTTAACAAGAGCTTGTCGATTTTGAATGTTCCTCAACACGTTGAACTTGGTGGATGGATAATTCAATACACATTGCTTGCAAAAACATCGCATTTGGATGTAACTACAGATGGTTGGTATGGACAAGAATTAGATGACGACATGAATACATGGATCAAAAACATGAATCATGACGAGACATTTTCCCTACATAGAGAATTTGCCTCCCTCCAGCCTTCGAAACAAGTCGTATACAATATTATTCAACAGAAAGGACTCAAAGCTTTCAAAGTAAAGAATAGCGCAGGAATTGCTCCTTCACAGTACCTGTATAAAAATCCATACACTGAGTTGACGGAAAAGGAAATTATTCACGATTATCTCATGAAGATGATGGGTGAATGTGGATAGAATACCGAAGTAGATCGTTATCATAGTGATCGAGTGCTTTGACTTTATTCAAAACTCAAGATTTCTACTCATACATTTGTAACGCAGGATAATAAAATAATAGAACCAAGTTTAGATTAAACTAACTCACCCATCATATCAAGAATAAAGTGTTTCATAATCATTTCCTCCTTGGTGGTGGTAAATGGATTTTGCAAGAGATATTGCGATGCCGTAACTCCAACACTATCTGCTTTTTTGAACGCACCGATACCTTGTCTTTTGATTATATCTAGAATGACTTCCTCCGCTGGATTAAAATCTGCACATGCACGATGCAAAGAGAATTGATTATCTGCGAGTCTGTTTTTCATCCATTCATTCACTTCTTCATTGTTTTCCTCATATTGGCCATTAGTACCAGTATTAAATGGAGAAGCTTCCATCAATGCTGTCCTTGCAATTACATTGTTACCAAGTTGGGTGTGTTGAGGGACATGAAATATGATCAACTTGAAACAAGTTCTAAATGCTTCATTACCAATCTCACTACACAATGGCGGTATAAAGATTGAAGTCAGAGAATCACAGTTAGAGAATGCAGCTACTCCGATGAATTCAAGATTTCTTGAAAGTTTTACAAACTCGAGACTCCTGCAATAAGCAAAAGCTCTAAATTCAATCCTTCTCACTGTATCGGCCATGAGGACAATCTTTACATTCTTACAATAAACGAAAGCATCTTCAGGAACCACTTCAACTCCGGGAAGAACAATTATGACTTCCCAAGATCGTCTCTCTCTTGTATCATAGATTAGAGGACGACTCCAACCCATTCCTTCCCATAGTTTCTCTCCGTTGTAAAAGAGAGTCATCTTTCCTTGATACATTCTCACTCCGGGAATGAACCGCTGCCATTCTTCGGTCTGAACCCTCATTTGCAATGCACACAAAGAAATTCAATGTGAAGACTGAGGAGACTGTGCTTATAAGCCTTGTAGGCAGTAGCACTACTTGCCTCTCAATTCTGTGATGTACGTGTATGTCTGTAGAGTGAATTCCTGTTTTTGCAATTTCTTTGTAGCTGTGAATACCTCCCTAAAGCTAACCGAATCGGTGCGTACTATAAGTACAGTAGTGAGAAAAGATAGAGATGATGGTGAGGTGCAACAATGGTTGCTTCTTTTTTTTAGTTTGCTGATAGAAGAGAGATAGCAGTCGGGAGATAGCCTTCTTCTTGAAAAAGCAAAGTGGGAAGTCATTGTTATTTGTTTAGAAATGGCCTTACATACAAAACTATTTAAGAATTGTTCCCTAGCTAATCCAGTTTACAATGGACAAACAGCATCGAGGATGTAGTAAACCCTAAAGAATCAGATCGCAAGGTTTGTTTTGTGAATCATCTATCTATTGGAGATTTGACTTTTACTTTTCTGAAAAGGAGGAATGAGGACGTCATTGTTGAGAAATGGGCTCACTTACAAAACTATTGGAAAAACGAAAAATGGAGGAGGCAAACGATGAGAACGAGAAGAAGCATTATTTAACGAGTACTTTGATTGTGACTAGTGACTTTTGTTGTAAGTAAATACATCAAATCACTAGTCTTCATTCATCTACTAGAAGGAAATGAGGGTTGCTACAGTGGATGGTATCGTGACTCTCTTTTATGACGGGATGAAGAAACTCTTCATTCCAGATCTAAACTATGAGTTTTGGAATGCGTACTGTGATAACAATGGTGAGGAAGATGAATGGGAATCATGGCCTCTATCCGACGAATGCAAAAACTACTTTAGAGAGCGACTTTCTTGGCAGCAGATAATCATTGTGGAAGGGGTCACTGAAATTCCAGATCGTACTTTTATGAAATGCTGGAACATTAAGAGAGTCATCTTTGCTGATACTGTTGTGAGAATCAAAGGACATGCTTTCGAGAACTGTAAAAGCCTTGTTTACGTCAAAATATCTATCAATCTAGAATATATTGGAAAGTATGCATTCAGTGAGTGTGATCTTTCCAGTGTCTTTATTCCACCGTCGTGTAGAGAGATTTGTAACGGGGCATTTGGATTCAATGCAAATTTGTCGATATTGAGTATTCCTCGACATGTTGAACTTGGTAGATACATGATTCAAGATACAAAACTTGCCGAAGCATCTCCTTTTGAAGTAGCTGAAGGTGGCTATTACGACAGCGAAGTGAACGACGACATGAATATATGGATCAAAAATATGAATCATGACGAGGCATTCACTCTTCATAGAGCATGTGCCTCGTTTCAGCCTTTGAAACAAGTTTTATCCGCAATCATTCAAGAGAAAGGACTGAAAGCTTTTAGAAAAGAGAATAATGCAGGAATCGCTCCTTCGCAGTACTTGACTGAAAATCCATATACTGAGTTAAAGGAGAAGGAACTCATTCACGATTATGTCATGAAGATTATGGGTGAAGTTGAATAGAGTAAGCAAGGTAGCATATTATCATAAAAGATGAGTGGACTTTATTCAAAATTAAAGATTTTTACTCATACATTTGCAACGCAGGATAATTAAATAAAGAACCAAGTTTAGATTAAACTAATTCACCCATCATATCTAGAATATAGCGTTTCATAATCTTTTCTTCCTTAATGTCAGTAAAGGGATTTTGTGAAAGATATTGCGATGCACTAACTCCAGCATTATCTTCTTTTCTGAACGTGCCAATACCTTGTCTTTTTACTATATTGTAAATGACTTCCTCTGCTGGAATATGAGAGGCGCAAGCTCGATGCAAAGAGAATTGATTATCTGCATGTCTGTTTTTAATCCATTCATTCACTTGCTCATTGTCCTCATCTTGGTGTCGGCCATCATTGTCAGTAGGGAATGGAGATGCTCTTGCTAGTATCGTACCATCAACAACAGCATGGCCAAGTTCAGTGTTTTCAGAAACAGAAAAGATGATAAGCTTTTTACAACCTTGAAATGCCCAATGACCAATCTCTCTACACAATGGCGGTACAAAGATTGATGTGAATTTGCAGCTAGTAAATGCATTCTTTCCAATGTATTCCAGATTTCTTGAAAGTTTTACAAATTCAAGACTACCACAACAATAGAAAGCTGCGTCTTCAATCCTCCTGACAGAATCGGCCATAATAACAGTCTTGACACCCATACACCAATGGAAAGTATGCGCAGAAATCACTTCAACTCCTGGTAGAATAACAATGGCTTCCCACGAGTTCCTTTCTTCATAATCATAAGCAAAAGGTTGACCAAAAAGTTTCTCTCCGTTATAAAAGAGAGTCTTCTTTCCTTTGTACATCCGCACTCCAGGAATGAACCGCCGCCACTCCTCCATCTGAACTCTCATTTGAAGTATACTTGATAGACTCAATAGAGAATGAGGCGACTGTGCTCAGTAGTCTCACTAGATGCTCAATTCCAAGTGAGATACTGAGATGAGTAGAGAATAGACGGGAGACGAGAGATGAAAAGATCGCATCATCATGTTTTAATTTCTAGCTACTTCCCTAGCCAATCAAGTTTACCATGATGGGAATTTTACACTAGTACATAAGCATCGAGAATGTAGTGAATGAGATAGCGACGATGATAGTACAATGGTTATTTACTTTTTCATTCATCAGTTTCTTTTTGGTTAGAATCATCCACTTTCATCGGCGAAATCAAATTTTTCTCGAGCCAAATATCACCTAGCTGGTTAAAATTTTTGGGTGGCTAGCTGCTCTTTTGAGTGGCTCGCCCATAGTGAAGCTGAAAAAAGCTGGTTTTTTCGAGCCTTCCGACAGACCCTCTAGTGATGCCAAGGAGTTGATGAAATGACTCCTAGCTTCACCAACCTTTCCATTACTACCCTCGACCAATTTTCATAGGTCACCTGTCTTTATTGGGGCATATATAGACAGGTTTTTGCTACTCTAGGTTTAGGCTAGGTTTTAGGCTAGGAATTATGTGTTTTTCGCACCTAGTGGACTTGTATTTTCAATCTTCCTTCTTCCTCTATCTTTAAACAACACACTTTCTCCTCCTATAAGCTCATCTCCATGCATAGGAAGCGCTCGCGTTATTGTGGAGCTTTCGGATCTGGAAAGATAAGAAAAAGGAATATTCATGTCTTCATTTCATGTCATGTCTCCATCTTCCTTCTTCTAACACGTCGTCCTCAATCTCTAAATTTGCCTTTGTTCATTCAGTCCATAGGAACTACTTCACTGCTCCTATAACATTAGAATTCAACCTTGAATACAGCGCTTTCTTTACTCTATGTAAAGTTTACAATGTATGTAAGTTAAAATCTTATTCATTTCATAAGAAAGAATTTCATCTCAACAAAAAGACTTCATCGAACTAATCAGTACTAGCTCTTTTTTTTGCAGATCATAATTATGGAGAAATGGACACAGACGATTGGAAAATGTAGAACCAATAACCAATGATTTTCTGTGATGTGCAGTAGAAGTTCAAATTATTCTTGGTACGGATGATGCTTCTATCCCATTGTCGATACAGCTACGAAAAGAAAATAATTAGGTCCATACAGATCCTATTGTATTTTACAGAATATCCTGCCTTTCGATTATCAGCTTAACCCAATACGTAACAACTAGTCTCCCGACAGCCAAGATGTCAGCATAGATGCGATTCAATGTTTTGTGCATGATGGTGGAAAAGATTTTATTATGTTAGATGATGATGGAAAAGATATTATTATGCTATGCAACCGACATGGCATCTCAGAACTCCACGAAGCTTGCTTGTCAAAATTCGACTGGGAATAAAATGTAATTAAGTTATTGATAGATAACGCTGGTCATGAGCTCCTCAAGATAAAAGTAATGAGGGGTAAACAGCATTTTCTTATTCGAGTCAAAGCAAACAATCAAAGTTGTCCCTGGTATAATATTATGATTCCATAATGGTGTCATTTATAATAGACTTTTTAAATATCATCATTTGTATATTTTCTTCTTTTCTCGTCCTCATATGTTAGTGCCTATTTGAACCATATCTAGTAGCCTTTACTTTTCCGAAATGTTCTTAGAAATGCTTTCAGCTTTGTACACCTGCTCTTCTTCTTGTGCTTCACAATCATTTGATTTAATTCTTAAAATCTGTTTCAGTATTGCTGCTAATAGACTCTTTTATGATGAGACAATGAGGCTTCGAAGTCTTAAGACTGTTTTGATCTGAAGGATGAAGAATCATGAGCATCATCAATGTCCATATTTCCTTCGTCGTCAGACAAATGTGCTTCAGAGCTACTATCCCAATTAAACTTTTGATTCTTGGAACATTGGTTCTGAGTTTCCCATGGATCTTTGAGTTTGTCTGTTCTTCAACCTTGTCGTCGGCATTACTAGCACCATCTTCCATTCCACCATTATCAATGGTATTGTCGTCCACATCTTTTTCATCACGTTTTCTATACCAGCCGCTTTATCTTCTATTACTACTTGAATTGGCTCTATCCAACTCTTTACCAATGCAAACACTGGTTGTTTCTGGATAAATTCACTCTCATCGTCATGATATAGCATATTACAAATTTCACTCGGCAATTCGAATCATTATGTGATGATGACTGGTCAAGAATAAATGACAGTATGGAAAGTATGATCTTAATATTCTATTGTCCAACCTTTTAGGCATTTACCGATATTTCTTGCATTACACAGTAATAATGGAAATACGTGACCTTTCAAGAAGTTTAACTTGTGGAACGTATCCCTTTGCTTTCTGAATGCCATTAATGAAAGCCTAGTTACGTCTATTGTAAAAATATAGTTTAGAAGTTGTCAACATATTACATAGAAAGAAACTTGATGTTCTTACTTACCTGAATTCGTTGAAAGAATCAAAGCCATTGCATTCCCTGTCTTGTAACCAACCAAAATGTTACTGTTCAACCTATCGCAAATACTAACCATAATTATATATATGTTAATGTATGGGCAAATTGGCCTCTATTGGGAACCTGCATTTGTTGCAAAATATCATAGTTACAGTTGGTACCAATGCATACAAATTGGTCGAGGGTAGTAATAGAAAGGTTGGTGAAGCTAGGGAGTCATAACTAGGTTTCATGATGGTGTATCCTAGGGTAACGAGAGGCTCGAAAAAAACATCTTTTTTCAGCTTCACTATGGGGGGCGAGCCACTCAAAAGTGCAGCTAGCCACCCAAAAATTTTAACCAGCTAGGTGATATTTGGCTCGAGAAAAATTTGATTTCGCCGATGAACTTGTAGCTACCTTTGGTACTTTTCGAAAAGGGGGGATGGAGACGTCATTGGTCAGAAAAGCCTGCTTACTTACAAAACTATTTAAAAAAAATCAAAAAACAGAGACACGCGGAGTGAGAGCGCGTGAGATGAGAGATGAAAACAACACAGCACTCTCTCTCTCTCTCTCTGATGCCATCGCCTAAATGATTTGATTTAAGTGAATACATAAACCCACTACAGTCATCTCATAGAAAGGAAATGAGGGTGGCAAATGTCGAAGGCCTGGTGACTCTCTTTTATGACGGATCGAAGGAACTCTACAATAGAGAACTAAATCGCGAGTGGTCAGGTGTGTACTTTAATAATCGAAAGGGAGATAGATAATTGGGAGTCATGGAATCTATCTGACGAATGTAAGAGGTATTGGAGAAAGCGACTATCTTGGCAGCAGATAATAGTGGAAGAAGGGGTCACTGTAATTCTCGCAGGAACTTTCCAATATTGCTGCAATGTAAAAAGAGTAATCTTTGCAAACACAGTCATCAGAATTGAAAGATTTGCTTTCTATAATTGTGAAAGCCTTGTTTACGTCAAATTACCCATCAATTTGGAATACATTGCAGAGTATGTATTCTACAAATGTAATCTTTACAGTATCTTCATTCCACCATCATGTAGAGAGATTCGTAATGAGGCATTTAGATGCAACGAGAACTTGTCTATCATGAATGTGCCGCAGGATACTCAACTTAATTATTACATTGTTCTGAGCACGGCGCTTGCAAAAGCATCACCTTTTGAGGTAGATAGAAATGGTTGGTACTACTACGAAGTAAATGACAATATGAATACATGGATCAAAAACATGAATGACAGTGAAGAATTTTCTTTGCACAGAGCGTGCTCCTCATTCCAGCCTTTGAAACAAGTTGTATACAATATCATTCAAGAGAAAGGACTCAAAGCTTTTAGAGAAAAGAATAGTGTAGGAATCACTCCTTCACAATACCTGAAGGAAAATCCATACACTGAACTGACGGAAAAAGAAATCATTCACGATTATCTCATGAAATTGATGGGTGAAGGCGAATAGAATAACCAAGGTAGCATATTATCATAAAAGATGAGTGGCCTTCATTCAAAAGTGAAAATTTCTACTCATACATTTGCAACGCAGGATAATAAAATAATAGAAGCAAGTTTAGATTAAACTAACTCACCCATCATATCTAAGAATATAGTGTTTCATAATCTTTTCTTCCTTGATGTCGGTAAATGGGTTTTGGGAGAGATACTGCGATGGCGTAACTCCAACACTATCTGGACTCTTCAAAGCTTTCAAATCTCGTCTTTTTACAATATCATAAATGACTTCTTCTAATGGATTGTAAGAGGCACATGCTCGATGCAAAGAGAATTGATTATCTGCGAGTCTGTTTTTAATCCATTCATTCACTTCCTCATCGTTCTCATACCGACCACGAACATTAGTATCAAATGGAGATGCTTTTATAAGTGCCGTATTAGCAATGACATCTTCATAAAGTGTAGTGTGTTGAGGAACACTCAAGATGATCAACTTTGAACAGCCATCCAATGCACATATATCAATCTCTCTACAGGATACCGGTACAAAGATTGAATTCAAAGATTCACAGAATAAGAATGCATATGCTCCAATGCTTTCAATGCTTGTTGAAAGTTTGACAAACACGAGACTGTAACAACGATAGTAAGCACTTCTCTCAATTCTTTCTACATTATTGGCCATGATTACTGTCTTGACATTCTCACATCGATAGAAAGTCATGTAAGGAATCACTCTAACTCCTGGCAATACAATGATGACTTCCCACGAGTTTCGTTCTTCTTTATCATAGATCAGAGGATTCAGAATACCAAAAAGTTTCTCTCCGTTATAAAAGAGAGTCTTCTTTCCTTTGTACATTCGCACTCCAGGAATGAACCGACGCCACTCCTCCATCTGAACTCTCATTTGAAGTATACTTGATAAACTCAATAAATAATGAGGCGACTGTGCTCAGTAGTCTCACTAGATGCTCAATTCTCAATCAATCAAGTGAGATACTGATGTGAAAAGAGAATAGACGGGAGACGAGAGATGAAAAAGATCGCATCATCATGTTTTAATTTCTAGCTACTTCCCTAGCCAATCAAGTTTACCATGATGGAAATTTTACATACTCGTCACTAGTAAATAAAAGCATTGAAAATGAAGTGAATGAGATGCGACGATGATAGTACAATGGTTATTTACTTTTTCGATAATTAGTTTCTTTTTGGTTAGAATCATCCACTTGCAGCTACCTTTGGTACTTTTCGAAAAGGGGGATGGAGACGTCATTGGTCAGAAAAGCCTGCTTACTTACAAAACTATTTTAAAAACAAAACCAAGAAAACAACGAACAACGAAAAGCACTAGTAACTTTGATGCAAGTGAGACATAACCCTTTAGATTCATTTAGTAGAAAGGAAATGAGGGTTGCTACAGTTGATGGTCTCGTGACTCTCTTTTACGATGGATCGAAGCAACTCTTCAATGAAGAACTACATGGTGAATTTTGGGGGGAATACTATGATCATGATTGCAATGAAGATGAGATAGATAATTGGGAGGAATGGGATCTTTCAGTTGAATGTAAGAAATACTGGAGAGAGAGACTTTCTTGGCAGCAGATAATTATTGCTGATGGCGTCACTGAAATCTCCAAATGGACTTTTGCTGTATGCTACAATGTCAAGAGAGTCATCTTCGCCAACACAGTGATTCGGATTGGAGAGTGTGCTTTGTTAAGATGTAGAAGCCTAGTCTATATCAAATTACCCACTCATTTGGAATACATTGGAACAAGTTCATTCTGCCTATGCAATCTTCTTAGTGTCTTTATTCCACCATCATGTAGAGTGATTCGTAATGATGCATTTGGATACAACGAGTACTTGTATATATTAAATGTTCCACAGCATACTGCACTTGGTGGAAATGTTATTGATGGCACAGTGCTTGCAAAAGCATCACCTTTTGAAGTAAATACAAGTGGTTGGTACCACTCCGAAGTAAATGACGATATGAATACATGGATCAAAAACTTGAATCACGGTGAGGCATTTGCTTTGCACAGAGCGTGCTCCTCGTTCCAGCCTTTGAAACAAGTTCTGTTTACTATCATTCAAAAGAAAGGACTAAGAGCTTTCAAAGTAAAGAATAGCGCAGGAATCACTCCTTCGCAGTACCTGAACGAAAATCCATACACTGAATTTACAGAAAAGGAAATCATTCACGATTATATCATGAAGATGATGGGTGAATATGAATAGAATAACCAAAACTATCCTTCTATAAGCAAACATTATGGATTTGTATGTAGACTGTAAATTTAAAGATGTAGTCGGGATGGAAATTATCCATAAAGTAGAAAGGAGAGGAGAACAATAGTGAGAACGAGGAAAGGGAGGACGTGTAAGAAGTTTAGTAGATTTGGTTTCGAATCGCGACAAATTTGAAAGATGTGTCAGACAAGGAATATAAAGAAGGAGAGTTTCAATTGAACTGCATAATAATTAGAAATGCATAAAATGGTTGCAAGCAATATATTTAGAAGTTAGACTGTCGTGTGATCATTAGAAATTTACTTCGAGCTTGATATTCGTAAGGTACCTCGGATGTTTTGTTGATACAACCAATGATGTTGACGAATTCACAACAAACCATGAAAATGACAGTAAAAAAAGCGGAAAGACTAAGCTGATTGCCCACGAGCGGATGACTGCTTCGGCTTTGTTCAAAAATGAATTGGTGTTTTCAGTTTTGTTAGAAGCTTGTAGACAATGATGTAAATGAGTTTACTTTCAATTAATATATGTCTATGGATTATGGATGTATGCATTTAGCTGGAATTGTCCTGACTTCTTTCTGTCTCGGTTTTCTCAATTGACATGTAGTCATCTTCGATGAAATCACCTAGAGCAAGTTCAGATTCCTTCGCTATGATTGGATCTAAAAAGCTTAAAAAATTTCCATCGACCAAAGTTTCGTCTCTTGAATTTTCTTCTTTCTTTGCAGGTTCCCCTTTTGTGTCCTTGTTTCCAACCAATTTACTCCTTTCTTTGTTCACATAATCTTTTACGTATTTTTCTTCGCGAATGCCTTCTAGGCATTTTGGACAATGGAAATATTTTGTAGTCCCTTTTCTTTTTGTCAATTCGAAGTCCTTACATTTCCTATTGACTCTGATATCCTTTTGTTTGCCTCCGTTCTTACATTCATGGGCTTCAAAGCAGCACATAAATGAGCATCCTTTCTCATCCTTGGGAATTTTGCGTACTTCTCTGCAAAAAGTCTTGTTGCAATGTGGACACAATGTAGATTCGTCAGTACATTTTGCAGCAGATCTTTCACGGATTCCTTTGATATCATGATATGAAGGATTCTTAGCGTTTCCGTATTCGATGAATTGGCAGTTGGCTTCAATACTATGTCCACAACTAAATATATATTTGCCTTTAAATTTGCAATTTGGTCGCTTTTGCGTAGTTGTGGTCGAATGCGTTGATTCTGAAGTGTCCAAATCCGTCCCATTAGGATGCTGATTCTGTTGCAAGTTACTAGGTGAAAAAGAAACGACTGCGGTGTTGCCTCCAGAGGTACTTCTGCTAGAAAAACTTGAGGATATGTCATATTCCGATTCGTACTCCATATCCTCGTCTTGATTTCCTTTTCCAATCAATGTATCATGCAAAGATATAGAATGTGCCCTTCTCCTCTTTTGGGCTCTTCTACTTTGCTGGTCTGGGGAAGCCAGAGTGCATTCTTCAAGTACTCCTACAAGTCCGGAATGACCGCTACTTGTGGAATCATTTAGTTTGTCTGAGCTATCACTATTATGCCATTTCCTTGATTTATAAATACAAGGGACACCTGTAGCTACCAAGTCATCGATGCCTTTATCCATTTTCAAACGTTTTAGCCCCTCTGTGTCACTCTTTTCGATCAATGCAAAGCCTCTCAACTCTAAAAACCACAGAGCTTCTTCAAATGCATCATCGAATTTTAATCCCTCTCCATCTACTAATTGAACTGCTATCGCTTGATAAAAACCTTCGGCAAGAGCGCAAGCCGCCACGTCATCGATCTCCTCAGACTTCCAAGCAATGATACAGAAATGAGGAAGTAAATCTGCCAATCTATTTCCAATAATTTCTTTTGAATCGCATGCATTCAGAAAGATACACTCGATATTTGAACGTAACAATTTCTCCACTAAACATTTTGTTCTGGAATTTAGTCTCCGAAGAGTTGAGCCATGGATACCAAAGTGCAATATACGAAAAGTGCTGGATTTGGTAATCTTTGCACAAGTAGCAGGTAAGGAATCAGTGTATTTGACAGCTCGATTTGCTTTTTCCAGATTCTCTTGAATTACAGTCTTCTCCTCTAACATATGCTGAGATTCTGATGAGCTGATACATTCAAGAACACATTTCTCATAATCAGCCTCTAGACGAACCATCTCATAATCAGCCTCTAGACGAACAAGAAGTTTTTGCACATTGATTTCAGAAGTAAGCCCTAATTCAGGAAGAACCTTCTCTCTGAATCTACTTTCGTCAACTTGATACATTTTTGTTAAAGCAGTCACGTTCATATATGGGTCTCTGTCTATCAGTTCAGTTGTCATTTCCCTCGCAAGTTACTTATCGATGACAGGCGGAGAAGTGAGAAATTCTGCTAGCTCTTCATTTGCAAGCTCTGATGGGATGTCTGATGCTTTAGAACTAGAAGAAATGCCATCGTTACTGCTGGAACTCCGGCCTGGGCGGCCATCAAATCTAGACTTTATTTTCTTCGAACTCTGGACTCTGACTCATCGTGATGATCTAGCAGCCTTACTCGTCGAAACTTTGGAAACATTTTCAGGTGGCACAGAGTAGACATTTCGAAAAGTACGCTTCTTAGTGCTACTCGTACCACCATTCGGCACAACATCATCTTTTTCATCATCTTTTTCATCATCAGTTTTCTTCTCCACAAGTAATTTCACCTGTTCATACAAAACTTCCATCCGTTCAAAATGAGCTGTCTTTTCCGCTGTTTTTTCTGCTACTAATGGCTTGTCTACCATAGGTTTGTCTACCGCTGTTTTTTCTACCATAGTTTTTTCTACCACAGATTTTTCCACCACACTCTTTTCCACTACAGTCTTCTCCACACTCTTTTCCACACTCTCCTCCAACAGCGCCTTTTTGGACAAATCTGTCAAATCCATCATACCCTGCCGTAACTTTTTCCTAATAATATTACAAGCATCACGATTCACAAGATCATACACAAAATATTGATTTCTCCCCGTATCAAATTGTATAATGGTAATATCCTCCCTTATCAATTCCTCCACCATCGCTTTGGTATAATTTGTCTTTAGTTTCCGATTCTTGACGGGTATAGCATGATAGTGTGGTGCCTTTTGTGCAATCCATTGTCTATAAAAGTGTGATCGGTTGGAGACGGGTCCACGTTCAAATACGAGTACTCTTTTTTGTTTAGCTTCTTGATATTTGAAATATTTCCATATATCTTTTATACGGTGACTGTAGATAGATGGTAAATCTGGTTCTAGTGTGAGTAAATCCGCTAGGCTGTCTTGCTCTGGTGATTTTTCTTGTGCGGTCGTGTCGGCCTTTTCTGTGCCCTTGTTTTGGTTTGTAGGAATGTTCGTCTCGGCTATTTCCATTCTAGATTTATATATTGAGTGTCGAGTAGTGTTATATGTAGTATTTATATATCTACAATTAGCTGTAAAGTGTCGGTACTGCTTCTAGTTTTACATCTCTCTTCTCTCTAGCTAGCGTTTCTGTACCACTCGTTATCTTGGTCGTGCGTATCGTATCAATGCCTCATATACAATGACTTCCATTGACCCTTTTCTGACGTCACAAGACAATGTCAATCCATGTTTATTCAATCATTCAAAAAAAGAAAGGCATGGAGATCGTTCGTCAATACTATTTATTTGCTTGGACGGGGAGCAAAATATCTCAAATATATAAAATCGAAAATGTCTGAAAGTAACGAAAACCTGAAACGTGAGGCGCAGGAAATTCCAGAGGAGTCGTCCTCTCCTGCTTTGAAAAAGATGAAAATGGAACCACTTTACGTGTTGACATTCACTTGTAGCAATGATAAATTTGCAAATCTGCAGCTCTTATCAACCCATTCCCTCTATGATCTCATTGATACACTTTGTAATCATACGCCAGTAGGATACAATGGAGAAGAAAAAGTATGGCAACACATGTGGCACCTTACTGTCAATCAGAATACAAAATATGGATCCGAACAAGCACGTGACACCAAACTTGATGAGTTGAATTTGCCTATTGGATCAATACTTAAGCTGACTTGTGATTACGGTACTACATCCTACTACAAAATTCATTTGAAAAAGAGACAAGAGTATCAAGGTGATGAAGAGGGTAAAGCATCCTATCCTAAAAATGATCAACAGAAAAGTCTACCAGCTGGATATGAAAAGTATGTTCCAAATCAGGACATAAATCTAGATGCCATGTTTCCAAATCTTTACAAATGGATTTTTGAGGGAGATGGAACTTGTGATGTGGATTTATTTCAAGCGGGTAAAAAGCGAAACTATGGATTTATGGATAAAAATGGTCGAATGTTGTTCTTACCTGCAAAACCTTTGGATTACATGAATTGGTTGGGATATTTTGACAAAGGAGCCAAGATCAAACCTTCTGGTTGTTACACTTGGCAGTCGGTTGTGATTCTACCTCGTCGAGAATTGACGCAACAGCTGATTAAAAAGTATAGGAGTAGAGGTTTAGAAGCTGGATTCTGTGATGCCCCTATTGTATCTGACATTGAAGTGGATCAAATTACGAAATTATTTCCAAATATTGCTGCATTGGCAGGATTGAAAAAGCATAAAAAGATCAAAAAGGGATGGATTAGATTGAATAAGCGAGGTAAAAGATGCAATCTTACCATTTGTTTTGGAGACACTGGGCCTTCCTTTGGAGGGCAAGCGCCAAAAGGAACAGCGTTTGACGGTCAAGGTCAGCACTCTTCTGTAGAAAAGCCACTATTTGAAGTTCCAAATTCAGATATTAGCGGTCTTCATGATTTATTTTGTGTAGTGGAAGGATTATTGACGACACTATTGTAATTTGATCCTTGGAATAGTAGACAGAGTAAAATGGTCAAAGGAATAAATGTTGGGAAACATTAAAATTGACTAAATTACCAGTAGAGCAGAATAGTAAGGATTACTTTTATCATGAAACTCTCCTTGGAAAGAGAAAAGATTTACTTTGTTACGTACATACAATTCTTTTACACTCGTTATCTCGGTCGTTCGTTATCGATCAATGCCTTATACAATGACTTTGGCTAAATGTCTTTGAAAAAGGCCTCATCTCTCTTTTTAATGGTGGACACGGTCGGACAGCGGACAGGAAGAGCAACGATAAAGGAATGCATCACATCACAACAGTTCAAAACCAAAACTGGTACCATAGATTCAATTGAAAAGAAGTAACTCAACCACATACAACAATGAAATCACAATTACTCGTGCTTCTCTTTCCTCTCTGTCAAGTCAGTGTCTTGGCATTCAATTGCAACTTCTCAATCGTCAACAACATACTCAACAAGAGAAGAGCACCCATCTCCATCCAAGAAGAAATGGGAACCTCACCCACACTCAATTATAAATACTTCGACCCATTTAATTTCGCATCAGATGATAATTTTGCAATATTACGAGAAGCAGAATTGAAACATGGTAGGATTGCAATGTTGGCTGTGATTGGTCAAATTGCTCCTGATTTATTTTGGAAATCGGAAATTATGGAGGGTGTGGATCCTGTTTATTTGAGTCCAAGTCAGGATTTGTATTTTCAAAATGTAGATTCGGGATTAGGTGCTCTTTCGAGTATTCCAATTTTTGGTTGGCTTCAGATTATTAGTTTTATTGGTTATTTAGAGAATCGGGTGTTTGTGCAAAAAATAAAGAATGCCATGCCGGGAGATTATGTAAGTTTTAGAAGGAGATAGGACGAGTGTCTATGGACTGATTTATATTACCATATTTTGCTGAACAACTGTCTCTTCTCCTTTTTCAAGGGCACTGGATACTTTGGAGTACGCAACAAGGGAGAAAATGAACGGTCTCTTAGAAGTGAACTGGAAAATGGGAGATTGGCCATGATTGCGTTTCTTGGACAGGTGATTGCTGAATTGGTGACTGGATTGAGTCCTTATGAACAAATACAGCAGACTCTGGGGAAATGAATAGGGGAATGAACGCGTGTGTTTCTGGAGGTTGTACTATCTACTCGTAAAATGAACTTTGTGCGTATTTCAGTTACAAAATCAAAGAAAAGATATTGAAATATGTATAAAGAACAAGTTGTCCAGTGACTTGCGGTATCAGACTTGAAAGAGGAATGATTGAAATAAAGCAAACACAAATGTGAGAGCTTTTTTTTTGTTCTAATTCTATAGTCAGGATGATAGGATATAAGCATCGCTAAATCTTCTTGGTATAAGCAATCTTTCCTACTACAACGGTAAAGCTCGTTCAGGGTTAAGCATTCATATTTATATTTATCTCGTAGTCTATATCTGTTTAAAATATTCATAACTAAACTGTATGAGTTTGTTCATGTCTGAGGATTCAGTATGGTGTATATGATCGCCTTCATGTACATTAGATACTGTTTCGTTCGTCATGGAACATACTGCAACATAGCAGTCATTTTCAAAACCATTCAGCAAGGAATTGTCAACAGACGTAGGACTTCCTTCGGCACCACTTGAATCTGGCATACTTTTACAAACGTTGTAAAAGTTCAAATTCATTTCCTCCGAGCTATCGAGATTTATGAATTGCTCTAGTTCTTGATCAGTAGGGAGTTCGATAACATGCTCACTTTCAACACCTAGAGCGTTTCTTAGAAAGTCTCCATCATTTACATCTGGTACGCCCTTTTGCTCTTGGATAGTTCTACTACTATCTTTCGAGTCAATATGTACAGAGTCAACATTACTTTGCTCCAGTAAAGAAAGCTCCATAGTGTTCGACACGCTTTCTCCTTGACTTGCTGGTGTATTATACGACAAATGAATAGGATCAGAATCAGGAGTACAAAGACCTAAAGGCTGGATTGAAGGTAATATACTTGATTCTATATCTTCCAACGTTTGAAGTTGCAATTTGAATTGATAGTCATCATCATGTACTGTTGATTTCTCTTGGCATCTAATCTCGCGAAACATTTGAGATATTTTCTCTTTGATGCAGCGAAAGGATTTGAGGTCTGACATGTTACATTCGTAGTATCTTTCTACGTCATGGCGAAGGTAGACTAGAAACTTGTAGTCTTCCTTTACGAAATCATGAATGATCTCCTTGATCAAGTTTGATTTCTTCTTTCTCTCATTGCCAAAAGCGTCATATTTTGGCTTCTCGCATGAAACTCTCTTGTGTAGTTCTTCATTTCCGCTTTGTTTTGATTTCATTTTTCTTGAAAGATTGTAGAGTTCAACATGAGTAAGTTACAGTAATCAATGTGTAATACAGTGCAATATGGACCTATTTATGAATAATTTACTCACTTGCTTCCTCTCTCGAAAGTAATAACGCGCTTGTGGGCCTTCATATACTTATCATAATCATCTATAAGAATCAATGCACCAGGAGTAAGCAGTAGATTTTTAACACTCAATCTGCTTTGTTTTTCCTCCTTACGCATTTTTCTTTCTTTTGGACATATGCCTCCGATAGACTTCCTCTTACTCATCCTTTCAAAATCAGAACTCTTAAAAGTATGGTTCGAATTTGAGGCATAACCAAACAAGTGGGATCGTATCAAATTCCGACAGCAAGACTCAAAATGGGATCGTAGAAGGGACTAGGGCATATTTCTTGTCTCATCTTTCGATTTTCAAAAAATTAGACATTCTACCTTGTTTAGGATAGCGTAAAATGTAACATCTTAGTATATTTTGATAGGTTTTAGTAAAATTAATCGGTCGTGCGAATTCCGATGCACTGTGGTCTGTGGTATCCACCCCGTTGCATAATCGCGTCGTGCATAATCACGTCGAGCATAATCGCTTTGTACATACCATACAATATCAGATAGTATATAGCATTAATAAAATATTCAAATGGAAACTGCAATACAACGATTTACATACATGTATGGATTCTCTCACAAACACTGAGCATTTAGTGTTTTCAGTTGAGATTGAGACATTGAATTGAATGAACTGCTTTCGAATGAAATCCCCTAACAAGCTTGTGAGACAGTAATAACAACAGAAGGAAAAGCTTCCCTCGTGGATAATACTATATAAGTGCTTACTTCGCAGTTGAGGCTAATTCTTTCTTCTGTGTCTAATAACTCCCTCTGCATAGCTCCCTTGTAAGCCGTAGTAATCGTTAATAGACGTATGTATGAGATACAATGCTTGAGATGCTGTTTTGTTCGATAAATAAATGTTGCCCCGATAGCAGTGAGCTGATTTAGTTTCTTATAGATAGCAATACCTTTTACCAGTGGCTAGAATGGTTTTTACCGCTGAAAATATATCGAGACGTCATTGGCGCGGCTCGTGCACAATTTATTCTTTCCTCGCTATAGTAAATTTCGAGTGTTGAGTGAACCAAGAATGATTCTGAAGTTCTATTTTGATAACGTAATGCATTTTCAACGAAATGAGAATGGTCTCTATTAATCAAAGATTAAAATCATCTGACCCAGAAGAATTAGGAGAAGGAAATGGTGGAACGGTGAATGATGAGGAGCTCGATGACGAAGAAAAAAACCTCCTCTTTACGTCCAAGATACTTGAGGTAGTAGAGTCGAAACTAGAGAATGAAAGATTTCAGAGAGAGGAGGCATTGTCATGGTGTCAAATGACTTTGCAACGGGAACGGACCGAGAGATTGAGAGAGAGGCATGACCTTTTGAAAGAGAGAGAAGATATGGAGTCTCGATTGCAAGAGCTGGAAAATCTTTTGACTGCCAAAGATGAGAAAAGCCCTCCTAGAAGGAACTGTGACACAAGACACTGAAGAGTCTTCTGTTGACAGATATGTTTATGATCTAGGAAAGAAGATAGAAGTACAGATCTCCGTTCGAGGTGAAAAAAGCTCTCCTCAAATGACTGCCAGGCAAGACCCTAAAGAGTTTTCTGCTCATAGATTTGTTTATGATCTAGGGAAGAAGATAGAAGCACAGCTGTCCGTTCGAGCTCACGATGGAACTATTCTAATTGGATCCAACACCCTAAGTAGAGACACATATACCATAATGATGCTTTCAGAAGAAATCTTTGATCGAGGTTGGCTACTGGGTTTTACTGTGTTTCTCTCACAACTATTTCTCTGTGGATTGACAGTATTCAGTCAACTTTCATTTACTGGAAATAAATTTAGTAGCAACACTCCCTTTCATTTACCGACGCATACAAAGCTTCAAGTTATAGTCCTTCAATTGATGACGATCATCATTGCAGTATACATCCAAGATGATATGTTCAGTGCAATTGCTTTGCCGATAGATTTCCGCTTGAATGGACCATATCCTTGGGGCGGACTTCCTATCAAAGACGAAGACAGACAATCTAAATATGCCTGGACGAAGAAAATCTTAATTCCAAATTCAATGAAGTGCGTAGCTGGTATGTTTGTATTATTGACAACGTGAGTATATTCAGGATTTTCGATTCATTGAATTCTGCTTTGAAGCAAGTTAAACTCACTTTTGCTTTTAGTGTGATGGTAATTCTGCAAAGTGAAGAAGTCATTGATCTGCTTATGAATTTCACTGCACTATTCGTGATATCATCCATTGATAACGTCATGTATTCAGTTGTTAGGCATAGATTTTTCGGAAGGCAACTACAGTATGATGCCAAAATAGCTGAAGACATTGACATCACTTCTGAAAACATTGATGCCACTCCTACTGAAGTGAAGTTTTGTTGTCTAGGTTCACATTTTATCAAGTCATTTGTCTTAAATTTCTTCTTATTTGGGCGTTTGTTTTATATACTCAAGAGAGTGGCTGGATGACAAGGCAAAAATACCCAGCATGTGTGGAAGAAGTTCCATCATTCGAAAAGTTTTGGACTCTGCTCCAAAATGATGAATGTGATATGCTTTTCAACAATATTCAATGTGGGTATGATGGTGGAGATTGTGAAGATTTTAATGCAATATATCCTGATTGTGCAGTTGAATATGCATCTCGGATTGCAGATGGACGTTGTGATGGTTATCCATACAACGCCATAGAATGTAGGCTCGACGGGGGCGACTGTCGCCCAGATGCGATTTATTGTGACTCTTCAAAGATTGGTACAATCGGTGATGGCATTTGTGATGAAGATTTGAACACTCATGAGTGTCTGTATGATAAAGGAGATTGCCTTGAAACAAAAGATCTTTGTGATATCAAGAATGATAATGGAATGAGGGTCATTGTTCCAGGGGATGGTATATGTGGTGTGGCTCATGAAGTGATGGAATTATCCAGTCATCAAGAAAACATGTTCAATTACACTCAAAGTGGGCTCTATGCTGGTAAAGATGAGTGTGATTATGATGGTGGTGATTGCCTTCATCCTCGATACCCTGGCTGTTATTTTGACGATAGATTCCCTCTGTTCCTAAGTGAAATTGGAGATGGAATATGTCAGAACTACTTCCCCTATAATACAAGAGAATGCGCTTGGGACGGTGGTGACTGCCTAGCCTTTAATGCAAAGTATCCAGAATGTAAAGGACCACACCCAGAGAAGATTGGCGACGGTATTTGTGATAAAGATTACGATACGGTTGAATGCGGTTATGACGAGGGAGATTGTGGCGTTCCAAAGTATCCAGAATGCAGAGTATCTGATCCAAGCGAACTAGGAAATGGTCGTTGCAACTTCTATGGAAACTACAATACCATTAAATGTGGCTACGACGATGGAGATTGTACTGAATATAACGAGGCTCCTGAGACATCTCGAATAATTTTCTATTGTCTAAATCTGGCTGAATATTCCTATCAGGATCATGAACTTGTTGCCCGTGACTATAATGGCCATTTATTTTCGTTGCATTATGATTATGAGCAACGATTCTTGGAGAATATATTGTTCATCTTTCAGAAAAATTCAAATCCTGAGTTATGGATCTCTGGTAAATATGATGAGCAAGAGAATGGGACATGGCTCCACGAGGATGGGTCATTGTTCGATTATTCGAATTGGGGACCAAATGAGCCAAGCGGCTACAAAGACCATAACTGTATTAGTTTGACTAAAACGAATTGGACTGAGGTTAAAGTCACCTGGAGAGATGCCTTATGCACGGAGGAAAAAGGTGCTGTTTACAAAGTTACAGATTTAAGAGCACCTGGTAGTGATAGTACCTCAATACATTGCGTGAAAGATTCTGATATATTTGGGTTGGGAGGCACTTAGCTGTGTAACAAACAGAACTTGCAACTCTAATGGATCTGTGGTATATCACACGACACAGTGCATTCCAACAATCTACGTTATTGTTTGACACATACTCAGCTCTTTTGCAGCATGTGGTGCGTGCTCGCTCTTTGCCATGTTTGTAAACATGGCGGTTAAATCTACTAACCGTTCTAACACTTATTACATTTTGTTGGAAATTCAATCAAACAAGTTCTACAATCTAATAATAGCTTATTCTACTAGTCTCTGTATGATGGTACTATTATGATAAAATGGTGAACAATCATACCATATTTCATAAGATTTCATATTTCATTTTGTGTAAAAATAGTTTAGTAATGATAGCATGGATCTTTACTCCTTAGTCAATACGGATGACGAGAATGAAATTGGAAATGGGAGGTCATACGTAGTACCTTACACAACGTAGTAGCTCGATCTACTGATTTCTTAGCGAGATGGTGCATCTTGCAGCTTGTTAGGATGCAAGAAGATATGAAGTCATTCTTGAATGCATAATTGCTTGTGCATAATGTATCGATGATATGTGAATGTAGAGACTACCATGTGGAGTCTATTCTTTTCTATGGATAGATTTCATTTGACAAATTTGGTAATGGTGATGAAATACGTGAGAATCGCGAGAGATTCTTCAACGGTCAGATAGCAACAGCAGCAATATACAACAGAGCCCTTTCGGATTTGGAAGTTACTCAATTGTACAATGACTCAAAAGCGAGGTATGGATATCCAATATTACCATGCTCAACATGTCCAAAGATGAATGTTGCTTTAAGTACAAATGGCGCTTCAGCGTCTCAATCATCGAATGCTTACAGTAGTGCTTGGGGTGCTTCTCTTGCAATTGATGGAAATACAAATCGCTTTTGGAGCGGATGGTCTGTCACTCATACTAGTACGGAGACCGACCCATGGTGGAAAGTACAATTACAAAGAGAATTTTCCATCTCTGACATCATTGTATACAATCGAAGTGACGACTGTTGTATAGATCGGCTCAACAATTTCAGATTGACCGTGATGTACAATAATGCTGTAGTCTACCTTTACGACGATAGCGCATCGACAGCTCAAAGTATCACTATGATTCCAATCGAACCGAATGTCATTGGCGATGAAGTGAAGATAGAGATTTTTGGTCCTTCAAGAACATTGAACCTTGCTGAGGTAGTAGTAGAAATTCTCCCGTCTATAGGGTGTTCTTGTCAAGCAGACCAAACTGATTATAGAGGAACTATTGCAAGGACCATCAACGGCAATACTTGTCAAGCTTGGGACTCCCAATCTCCTCATTCTCATCCATCAACAGCTGCAAATTATCCAAGTTCAGGCTTGACTCACAAGAATTATTGTCGTAATCCCGAGGGAATACAGAAAGCTTGGTGCTACCCGACAGATCCCAACATACGCTGGGAATATTGTGATGTACCTACATGTCCAAGTACAATTTGCTAAGCAAGTTGACTATTTAGAATTTCTTTTTCTTACTTTAATCGTATTCAAGTGTTAGAGCATCAGGGAAATTATGCACATCGGTAATAGACCCTTTTGTATACACAACATAAGCAAGCGTTCGAGACATCCCATCTTCATGACTATTTCCTAATCCTTTATGAAGTGTACGATAATCAAATAATAATATTTGTCCTTTCTCCAATAAAGGTGTAATGGCATCACATTCATCATACTTTACATCTTGTTCCATGTGTGTTTTTGGAAGTATACAAGTTGGTCCTAGAGAAGGTGAGAGATTTACAAAAGGAACAAATGCATTGATGTAACCCGCATCTGGACCATCACGATGAAATTTCTGCGATGTCGACCCTTTTTGATTCATGAGAAAGCCCGCCGATGTGGCTCTACCTCCCGATGCTTGATCGTCACAGTCAATTTGATCCTTTTCATTGACGTCCTCGTTTCCATCTACTTGCCATAAAGCATCTACTACAGGCTGTACAATCTCATCCAATTCTTGATGAAACTCTTGTACAACTTTTACACCATTCGGATCCTCTACAAAATCACGAATATCATATATTTCTTTTGTATTCTCATCATCGTCGTCTGAGCCCGACCATGGAATAGGAACATCAAATCTAGGACAACCATCGCGACAAACCACTTCACGAAATCTATATGGTCCATCTTGCATTCCTGTAGGATCAATACCCCGATTTTCAATTTTAAAATGAAGAGACTCAAGATGGTTTGTCATGGCTTGATTGACAGCATCGCAAGATGAATGTGATATTAAATTCGTTTCTTTCTCAGATGTGAGTGTGCATACTCCATACTTTTTCAAATTGTGAGCAGCATCGATCGTCCATGTTTTAGATTTCTTGTCTGTAATGGCGACTGTGATATCTTTTACTGTAGTTGCATGTAAAGAAAAGGAAGTACGACTTGGAACGTTGCAACTACTAAACGCACTAGCGGAAGCGAGAAGGAAGAAGGTTTGAAGCTCTTTCATTGAATGCATTTGTGAGTATGGTAGATCAGGTCAAAAATATAAATGCAATAAGATGGAAAAGTGAGAATTAGTTCATGCTTGCTTTTGTCTGTTTGCTTGGCTGTGCTTCTCTTCTCTTGGCACTTTTTGATAGCCAATGACGAGCATAAAAATAAGAGTCAATTAGACAGAATATTTTTATTTTTTCTTAGCTTCTCTGGACAACATGACTACCTACGTAAAGATTATATTTTGATTAATTCAAATTGAGGCTTATCTATTACATTTGAATATAATATATTCGAAAATTGAGGCACAACAAAGTTGATTTTTTTCTAAAATAACATCATATTTGAAGGACGAGTTCGTTCCCCCTTTGCATTGGAAATCCATAGGAGGGTGTCTATAAGTACCTACTGTTGTCATACATATGACTTTGCAATTATTTCCACTTTCTACATACTTGTAACTTGATACCTTTGTGAAATATCATTTTTTGGAAATAGACAAGAATATTAGAATATTGAAAATGAGAAGGTGAGAAGGGAAGGGGTTGAAGGGATGCGATGCCAGGAAAAGGAATGAAATACCACATGCATGGCCAATTGTTTTTTGAGGTATCAAACGGATGAAACTTTGGAAGGTGGAACATGGTCGTGGCGTGAAAACTGAAACTAGAACTTCCAAAGATGACTACAAAGGACAACTTTGAGCACCACTCCAATTCTCATCATAACATGAGTTTATTCCAAAGCTTTTTCAAATTATTTTGGAAAGCAGACACATAAAATCACTCAAAAGTTGCTAAAGGAAGATCAAAGTCTGCATGCTTTCGACATCACTACATCTTCAACGGTGTATTTGCATCCTTGTTTGAAATATCATTTTTTTGCATACGTAGAATGGAAATATCATCTATGACAAAAATGAAAAGACGCAACATGATTATTTTCCGAATCTTGTAAGTCTTGTACTGAAATCCTTCCTTGAAGAATCATAATCAAAGGAAAAACTTCACTACAAAGAAACATCATAAATAACAAATACAATAACAGGGCAAATACATTTAGAAAAGAGGCATAGTTTCACAGTCATTGCTTGAAGGGTCATAGCTCAAATGACCCTCGCACAGGAGAAGAGAGACTAGCGTCGGACAAAGAGCTCCAACACCAATGAGTTCTTAAAAAACTGAAAACACAAATAGAAACAGTGTTCTATATTAAAAGAATAAAATGAAGTTTGTGTTTCCTCTCTGCCTTCTTGCACTCTCATTCCAGGGTGCAAAGTCAAAGAATGTAAGTGGATTGGTATATGTGGTAGCTGACTGACTGGCTTTCTTAGCCGGAGTTATTCTTCAGGACTTCTTCATGCTGCTGTTTAGTATTTTACTCTTACTCATACACATTTTCCAACAACAGCTTAGAGGCTTCTCTGATGAAACTTGTACTGCAGTCCTTGTGAATGTGAACAAAGGATTTGATGATGATCTAAATCCTCTAGGGGAAGACCAGTACCTTGCTTGTGAGAAACCTAATGGAAAGTCATACAAGGTGAAATCTGCTGACAAGGATTTCTTGAACAAGAACTTCAATAACGGCAAGTGGAAGTCTGGAGAGACTACCCTCAACTTTGGCAGCGATGCAAAGATTGATGAGTCCACTGGTGAGATTACTTCCTCTTGGACTCCAGGATTAGCAAAGAAGAACAATCCAAACAAGCAAAAAAATAAGCAATCGCGCAATCTCGCTGTTGTCGAAGGAGACAAATCAGTCCTTGTAGTTCGTGTGGTCGCAACTAATGCTAGTACTTCTGCTTCTGAAGGAGATTTATCAAATAGTGTTTTTGGAAATGGAGTCGACCCATTAAATCTTTCTTCTCAGTACAGTGCTTGCTCTCACGACAAGCTCACTTTGAACAAGGCTGCTGATAGAACCGGAACTTCTACAAACATTTCAAATGGTGTCGTAACAATCACTGTTGGTTACAGCACATCATATGGAGATACTGTAATGAACAACGCTGTTATCAGTGAACTCATGACACAATTTGGAGTGACGAACCCAAACCAACTTGCTGATCACGTCATGTTCTGTCTACCTCCTGGAACAACAGGTGGTGCTTACGCTTATGTCAATCATTGGCTAAGTGTCTACAATGATAATTATTGCAAATCTGTCACAATGCAAATGCATGAGATTGGCCACAATCTAAATTTAGCACACAGTGGTGATAACACATGTTCCTCTAGTCCAGAGTGCACATATGGTGACCAGAGTGGTTTGGTAAGTAACACTGATGTTCTTCGCCTTTATCCTTTTCACATAAAGCCACTTTGAATTTTCTAACAAATATCCTTCCTTTTCTATTATGATAGATGGGATATAGTTACCTAACAGATGTAAATATGTGCTTTAATTCTGCCAAGTCATGGCAGTTGGGTTAGTACGCTGCACGCCACAAGACTCTTTCTGCATCTGGTACAAGAAAGTACACAGGAAACTTAGCTCCAATCCTTGATGATCCAGATGACACTGCAGGAGCTCCAATGATACTCAAAATTGAAACAGGAACTGATCGTGATTACTACATCAATTTCAATAGAAAAGCTGGTTTCAATTCTGATACATTTGAAGGAGCTAATCAAGTCATGATTGTTGAGGGAGGAGAAGGTAATGTCTATGGAGAGAGTAAACTGCAAACAAATGGAAAGTTGAGTGCTGGGGGAACCTGGTCCACAGTTGTTGGTGGAGAAACTGTTACAGTTACGGTCAATGATATCAACATCTCAGGCAATGGTTTTGCTGACGTTGAAGTTTGTTTTGGCTCATGCTCCACAGCCACTACTCTTGAGTTGAATGATCTCGACTTGGTTGCAATTGAAAAGACTGGAACAACTTCAGGGAAAGCAGAGGTTCACGTGGTATCCAAAGCAGGCAACTACCAAACTTTGAGTCTACCAACAGAAATCGCATTGAGTCCTGAAACTAACAATCTATGGAAGTTCCTCCTTGCACCTAATAATGACTTGTACACAATCGAGAAGTCACAGACTGGTTCAGGGAAAACCGAGGTTCATGTGCTAACCAAAGCAAGCAACTACAGTAGATTTGGTCTTCAAACAGGCACGGCCCTATTTGAGACAGATGACACTTGGGAATTTCTTCTAGCACCTGATACTCTTGACATTTATGCAATCAGGAAGTCAGAGACTGGCACAAATAAAACAGAGGTTCATATTCTAACCAGATCAAGCAACTTCAGGAGATTTGGTCTACAAACAGGTACAGCACTTGAAGAGACAAATGCTGATTGGGCATTTGCCATTGCACCTAGTAATAATGATGTTTATGCAATCAAGAAGGCACAGACAGGTTCAGGGTCAACAGAGATTCATGTGTTAACTAGATCGAGTAACTTCAGAAGCTTTGGTCTACGAACAGGTACAGCACTTCCTGAGACGAATGCTGACTGGGAGTTTGCTATCGTCTAAGCACCTATTTGATGAATGTATGAATAATGGAATAATATAGAATTAAGAACAATATTTAGAAACAAAAGTGCATACTAATTTATACAATCAAATGCTTCTACATAATCCTTGTGAATCCTTCTTAGCAGTCACATGATTCGACTCAAAGGGAAGAATATATGCTTGCTGTAAAAGTGACGGCTGCAAACAATGTACTAGCAAACGACTTCTCTTGTGATGATGCTATGAATCTTGCAGGTTTCAATGATTATGAATATCAATCCAACTGTCAAATCATAATACATGTCTCTATATCAAAGAATAGATTGTATCAGTACCTAATCCAAACCTTCAATCACTCTCAAGAAATCTGATTCAAGTCCTCGAGATGGTCTGCCTTGAGTGGCCAATGTAAACTATACAGCCACCCTTTTGACAACAGCCAATACCATCCCATTTCTACATCATCTCTCTAAAGTCACTATCTGAAATTGCAAAAGCGATATAATCTCCTAATCCTCGTGATGATCTAATTTGCTTCTTCACAGGCATTGCTATAAAGATCATGTTCATGTTTCTCAATAGGAAGGACCATGAGTTCGAGCTAAAGATTTGTATGTTTTAGATGTTTAAAAATTCATGCTTCACAAATTCTATTTGGAAATAGTTTATAGTATCATCTTCACGTAATTTTTGCAGTTAGTGCTGCTTTGTATTATTCTACCAATGACTTCTACTCTACTTGAATGACGTCATAATAACTGTCAAGATGGGTAAAAGGCCTTCTGGTGTGTCAACGCCACAACAACAACCGAGGGCCGAGGGAAGTGAAGAAAAGTGACAAGTGAAATTCATTTCAAAGTGATCGTATCTTTATTCTTTACCTATCTGCATCCCTCATCTGCAGTAGCTAGATAAATATTGATATAGATTCGAGAGACATGAAGATGTAGTAGAGATCAGAGGAAAGACTAGAAGAGGCTAGATCAAGCTTGGCTGGCTAGATGAAGATGAAGACAGACAACAAGCAAGAACATACTAGTCTGTGTTTTCTCAGAAGTGAGTGCAGTACACAGAAAAGACACTCTTCGTTGTAGAAGAACAAGAATGGTGGCAGATCAGCAGCATACACGATCTACAAAAGAACATATATGCCAGTTCATGATTCACGTGGTTCATGCACTTTTTACAACTGAAGCAGCCATTATACTACTTCTTGTTCTCATTCGAATGTCGCGTCATGCATTTTGGTACACCACCAAAGGAAATATACAAGGAAAAATTGTGGAAAAGAAAAGGTCTCCATTATCACTTCCTTGGATATATTACAAAGATTACTCGTTGCAATCAACGTGTACTTCTACTTTTGTCAATTTGCAAGATTTGAATGAGATATATTGAAATGGTCAAGTCATCTCTTTATTGTCGTGCAAAGGATGTGATTTGTGGGGACTGCATCAGTCTTCAATTTTCGATTCGATTCAATCTTTATAAATTGGTTGAGAAGAATATCTGGAGAAAGGTTGGAGCATATTATATGGAATGAAAGAATTCAAGGCTCGTGTTACTTATGTTTAGAGAAGGTGGCTATGGATGTAGCTCGTGACATTGTGCGTTTCACTGCCTTGGCTCCAGTACATCCATCCAAATGGCGCGGGTACCGTAACCTTCAAAAGGTGAAGAAAGACAAGAGAGATGAAGAAGATTCTGATCATCAAGACTATGTTATGATTGGAAGAAATGATGGAGAGAATTGAACACTTGTAGTGTCATCCATACACGATGTTATTTCCTCTAACTAAAGAAGAGATAAACATAGTGGTATCATAGTAGCCAAGGCCAAATAAAAGTAGAGTAATCTTTACAAGTAAAAATTTTGATTCTGTTTTTAAATAAAATTTGTACTTACTTGTATCATCAAATGATCAAAGATTCAATGCTCAGGGATTTTTTGAATAAGCTCTGGATCGGGGCAGTGCTTATCCATCACTGTTAGACTCAAAACTTATCTGCATATTACTTAGGGTGACTATGGCATGTATGTAATGAAGATATCAGTTCATCAGTTAATGATATTGAATTTCTTATTCTTTTTATCTACATCTAGCTGAGCACTGCTCAGTATATCACAGGACATTTCATTCTAGTTAGTCCATCCTAAGTTGATGCGATAGTAATCGTATCGTAATCATTGTAGTTCCATTGAAGTTTGTGCTCCGTTTTACCATATCTCACTCAAAGAAGAAAGAGAATATTCGTACATGTCATTTTCAATTGAGTATACTTTACAATCATGCTCAATAAAAATTACCTCGTGCCCGAATATCTCACACAACCGTCTGGAGCTCTTGGTTGGATGCACCCATCGAATCTCATCGTATTTGCAAACCGGAATTTAATTTTGGCAACAAAGAAAGTTGTTGGTTCAGAAGACCCTGACGGAATCCAGTCCTGCGTCGGGATCACCACGTCATATCCACCTTCTACTTTGGTGGTTTCAAATTCAAGGAACCCTCCTTTAATGGATATCTTCGCATCGCCATGAACAGTAAGCGGACTGAAGTTGTATCCGTAGTCAGTGTTTGTCTTGTAGGTACCGACAAAGGCCTCAAGAGGATTAAGTTGTTCTTCACTCGAGCTAAGAGTTTCTGCCGCTTCAATCATGGCAGATGCCATTAGATCAAGTCGTTCCAACCATACTGGGTCTTGATTCTGACATACGTTGGCACTTTGGTACAAACACATGGAATGCAAGTAATAAGTCTCCACCATGGCACCGATCATGAGGGTTGAATAGCTGCCACGGAACCAAAGGACGCGCTCATCATAAGTGGGGAAGTTTGCTATAGCCCGATCGATGAATGTATCGAGGATGTACTGGTTTGACCGGTCGCCGATGTCATTATTACAAGAGGAACAAGTATTCGAATATAGAAATCTAAAGATTGTAGAGGGCGCATGGGTGTCCTGACAAGATTTACGAAACGCTTCTTCGTAGGCAATACGGGTCTCGGGAGTATGGTCCGGGTTCATGTAGTTCCTGTAGTCGTCCATCAGATCCTTCAAGTGGAAGTTGATCCAGTTGTCGAGCTCTTGTTTGGCGAAACCTTCATTGATAACAATGGATAGCTCGTTGAATCCCTCTTGAATCAAATCTTGGATGTTTCTCAGTTGGCTATCGATGGAGTCAAATCTGTCAAAGACTTCATCGAACAACTCTTTGAACTCATCTTTAAACGCCTCTAGGTCAGACCTAGGATCACTACCACTGCCTCCACCAAATAGTGAGGCCATGGTCGAGCCTATAGTGCAAACGTCTGCTAGGGAAGAAAGTGGACCCTGTTGGGCAGCCTGTCCGACAACCCTCTTGGCAAATGGGAATTTCTTTGCGCCAAACGAAGCCAGTGTCGTCACTCCTCTCACCAACATGCCAAAAAGCAATCTGCGATCATCTTTGTTGTTGCTCTGAGGGATGAGACCACGTTGGTGACGAGAGTCGACATCGGAAAGGTCGGTGTAGTCTGCCAGTATTTCTTGCACATCTTTGAATTCTTCAACGACCATAGATAAGCCACCTGTGACGTTCACAAGGGCCACACCACATTTGTCCTCCAAAGCGAGAAGAGAAACCTTCAATGGGTCAGGAGTATCATCATCATCTTTTGATCCACTGTTCGCCACGAAGATGGCGGTGACAGCAATAGCAGAGATTACTAGGAGGATTCCAATTCTCTTGTACCAGCGACAGCGTCTGGTCCTATTGTATGAAGGATCAGGCAGAGATGAGGATGCTTTGACTTGTTTTTCCATTATTGCTACTACACTGTATCTGTTGGTATGTATGTGTTGGGAATACAACTAGAGCTTATTGATGAGTAATTGATGTATTGGAACCTTTTTTTCAATCTGTAGTTAAAGAAATAATGATATCATCTGAGAGTGCTCTTTGTGATCATGGATCACAGCTTCTCGTGCCTTGCTTGATCTAAAGTGAACATCCATGACCATATTTCATTATCTACGACCATAATTCTGACAGCATATTCTTTGAAACGACAATCGCATCCCTTACAATGCAAATATACTTCAAGTACGATCACTCTGACATGGTTATGAGAGATTATCTATGACCACTTTTGCATCGTCGCCTCTCGCTCACATGATCTCTCGCTCGCGCACACGATATCATCATGTGGTTGCTCAACTAGCTGACTACCTAGTTCTTGTTTTGTATGCTAAACAGCCTCTTCATTTTACTGTCTTTAAGCTATAAAATGCTGATGTGGCAGCCAGATGTAGAAATATAAGAACGTACATCATCTGTTATCAACCATGAATAAATATAGTCTGCTGTGATGCTATCAATGTTGTTGTTGAATTGAGTGGTGCGGTTTGCGGTTGTCTTTTTTCCTATGCTTTACTGTACGTATTAGAGATACCACATAATAACGGCTGCATACCGACATTACAAATTATCATTATTTGAATTTTCGAGTATTCGTATATTAAAAATATTAAGTTTCATAGTTATTTTGCAATGTTTATAACAGGAAACTTCATCATTATAATTTGTCTGCCTTTGAAGAGGTTCTGTAGTCAGGGATCATCTTTCAATGATTTGGATTCGAAATGTAACTATATACACAGAATGTTCATTGAAGATTGGAGGCAATCTATCAATATCATTGTTTTTTTTTATTTTACATGTATACATCTAGTTGGGCACGGCATAGGACGTTTAATTCTACCAGTTAGTCCATCCTCATAAGATTGGACAAGAAGAATCATATCATAGTCTTTGTTGTTTCATTTGAAATCTTCTCTTGCTTTTGAAAAGTGACTTGCCTGATGTCATTTTAATTTTCAAATACATTTTGAAATTCATGACCTGGTGAAAGGTCTTCATCCATATCTTCATACATATCGTCGTCAAAAAGGGACATCTGCATAGACCAGTTGTCATATTCCTCACTTTCATCGTTCGAAGTAGGAATATCGGAGCCAACACTAGTACTTTGATCGGCCAACATGAGCTGTGTCATCTCGTCAACAGAGCCGTTTGGAATATCCTCCATAGCAAGCATCTGTAGCTCTACATCGACGCTATCCTGGGCAGGAACAGCATTCATCTGAATTTCTGGTACATGAAATTGGGCTTCTGCAAGAGGAAGTCCAATCGCTACATGTTCATTGGTTACATCTAATGCTGGTTGAATTCCTGGAGGAGGTAGAGGATTGTGAGGAACATCATCAGCACCAGCTGCATGATTCATCAGAAGGAGAGGATCGTAGTATACAACACCAGCACCAGTTGCAATATTAAGAAGAGGGATTTCTTCCACATTATTAATCTCAGGAGGATTCACAGCGATATTGCCAATTGTATTACCTGCAGCAACTACGTTTTCCTCTGGAATAGGGCGTTGGGCGTCTCCAACACCTTGATCAGCATCAAGGGGAGGTAGATTTTTGCAAATGTAATCTCCGATTGCTTGAGCAATTTTAACTCTTACTTTGCTGAATCCTTGTTGATTGGTCGTATCATATGCAAAGTACTGGTTACCACGCTCACTGTCACACTGGACAAAGATGAATCCATCTGCGATAAGATTCTTCACAATTGTTTTTGTAAGGCTCGTCTTTTCTCTCCTGTTAATGACTGGGATAGCTTGATAAGCTTGAGCATTATTAGCAATATTTTCACGATAGAGAACTTGTCCAGCATGGTTAAACACATGGTTGTGTCTTTCAAAATTGATTCAGAAATCGTTAGCAAACATATCATATGCTTCTTTGCTTTGAAATAGAATTCAAAATAATCAATCTGCTCACCCTATGTAAAATATAATCACTCTTTCACCATTCGCCTGAATGAAGTCATCAATGGTGCGAACGTGCTCCAAGTAGTAAGCAATGGATTCATTGTCGTAGATCATGTTGTAGTAATTATCTGTTCCTAGCGACTTTATAGTAACAAATATATGTGCAGATGAACGATGGATTAAACCAGTGTTTTGCACCTTTAGTAATTTATGTCATGATGAATGATCTGAGAAAATGGAGCAGAACCCTCATTTTGTTTCATAAAGTGAGGATGGCTTCGACTAGGTTGAATAGTTTGTGTTGGTTTGTGTTGGTTTGGAATGTCTTCGGATATGCTACGTCACAGACAATAGGCCTTTTACTGATGGCCGTCATTGGCTTGTAGAACTTCGAAGAAGAAAGAATCTCTTTGAATCTAAAATGAGAAGCCTTTTGACAAATTCGTTCTTTCCTCATCATTGCCTAATGCTTATAAATAAAATAACTCACCAAATCAATCCCATTAACTACAATTGATTCCCTGGTTGCATCATTATGATCATAGATTACAATCATGGAAAGTAAACAACTTATTATTAATCCCCCAATTCCGTATGAGTACAAAGTGGATGAATCCAAATTTCCACTTGCCAAGGTTTCCCAAAATTTTGATGATGGTTCCACTGTGACTGAAAAACTCTATTGTTTCTCAGGTAACGGTGATGTATCTACTTCAAGCCCTGAAGCTTTCTTCGTATTTGAGGATGAATACAAAAGCAGAACTGAACGTCTCTTGTGGGACGACAACGACCGTTTTGATAATCTACCTCGTGTATTGCAAGGAAGCGCCAAAGTTACTTGGACAGACGAGATTGTGACTGATAATGCAATCGTGTCTGCGCCAGCTCAATAAAAATATAAGCTCGCAATTAAGAAACTTACTGAAACGTTCTGTGGAGGAGATGCTTCTGGAGATGTTCAAAGATGCTTCTGGAGATGTTCAACGTGATGCATTCTGGAACTCTCCAATTTTCCGTAAACACAAAGATGAAGATATGTTCCAATACCTCAATCGTATGAATCGTATTTTTCATTTGGATGCTCGTCTTCTGCACAAGATGTATCCAAACGATTTGAATGATCAAGAAAAGAAACGTATCATCTTCAAGGGTGTCCCTTATCAATGGAAAGAAAACTTCCGTCATACTGGCATGGACCTTGCTGACATTACCATGAAGGAGCTCGTGAACTATATGCAGAAAGAAAAGCAAGCTGCTGATCTTCACGATGCAAATCGTACTAAGAATCGCCAGCAAGAGATGCGCAAGATTACTGGGCACAGACGATCTCGCAAGAGAAAGTCCCAGTCAACCAATGACGAAGATAAGGAAGAAAAAACCGATGAGGGTTACAATCAGTGCCGTAAACATCCTCAGAATAAGCACACATGGGAGGAATGTTTCCTAAATCCTCGTAATCCGAATAACAAGCTCAACAACAAGCGCCAGAAGAAAAGTAAGTTCCATTCTTCACGCAATAACAATGCTACTGCTAACAATGGTAATAATCAGAACAATAATCAGCCTCCTGTAGCAGAACAGAGAGCAGCTGAAAGCAACAACAATCAATCTCCACCTACATCAACAGATGCAGGTGCAACCGTAGATAATATCTGGGGATAAAGAGATTGAGGTCGATGGATATCGTTGCTAGAGTCATCGATTTAAGCGTTGCATCATGTCTTATGGAACTCATTGCACGAGTCATAGACGAAATGTTGTCAGAACTATGCATGGTAGACAACGATATATATATATATATAAAATTAAATCAAAATAAACAAAAAAAAAAAAAAGAGAGATCTCTAACATAACATTTTTATATTATTCATAGCTCACGACTTTGACGTCGAAATGAGAGATACTTCAACAGGAATAATGAATCCAGCACTTGATATTAATGACGACTTTTGGCAAGAACCAACTGATTGTTTAATGCTTGACCAAGAAAGTCTTATGTGGAAGGAGTATATCAACTCTCCACGAAAGTATAACTTAAGGGAATTCCTGTTTGATCCAACTGTAAGAGTTGAGGTGAACTCACTTCAAAAGGTCGATCAAATGAAAATGACCAATCGAAATCCAGTTACGTTGATCTTACCAAAGTTAATCAACGGCATGTCCGATGTAAAACTAATGCGAGGACTGATAGATTCTGGTTCAGATAAAACTGCAATAGTAAGAGCTGCATTGCCATCAGGATGTCCACTTACTGAAATTCCAGCTGAAAGTTTCCTTGGATTTGGTGGCATGGCCACAATCCATGAGAAGGTCACACTGCAACAAGTCATTTTGCCGGAGTTCTCAAGAAGTCTCCAGATTGAGTCGTTTGACGCAGTTGTGATGGATGGTCGATCCAATTACGACATTATTTTGGGTCGAGATTTCCTCCAGAAAATTGGATTAATTCTGGACTTCGAAAATCTTCAAATTAAATGGATGAATATGGAAATTTCAATGAAACCAGCAAGATACTGGAATACCTTAGAAAATGTACAAATAGCTTTTGCAGAATATACAGATGAAGCAGATGAAGAACCTAACGATGGTTACGCTGCAGCTATTCTGCCGTCAAAGTATGACGATGTATCGCCAGATGTAATTGCTGCAAAACAAACTCATCTGGATAAAGAAAAGCAGCAAGATCTTGAAAAGGTACTGCATCAATTTCCTACCTTATTCAATGGCAAACTTAAGCAGTTTAAGGGAGAAGAAGTGCATCTAACTTTAAAAAAGGATGCTAAACCGGTCCAATCAAAACCTTATAAAGTACCATTTCTGCATCGGCAAGTCTTCAAGAATGAACTTGACCGCTTAGTAGAAGAAGGTGTTATGGAAAAGGCCCCAAGAAGCGAATGGGTTGCTCCAACCTTTATTATACCCAAAAAGGATGGCCGTGTTCGCTGGGTAAGCGATTTTCGTGAACTTAATAAAAATCTGATTCGCAAGCAATATACACTGCCGAGAATTCATGACATTTTTGAACGCCGTAATGGATACAAATATTTCACCAAGCTTGATATAAGCATGCAATATTATACATTTAAACTCGACAAGGCAAGCTCAATGCTTTGCACAATTGCTACGCCATTTGGTCTTTATCGCTACTTACGTCTACCAATGGGTATACTCGAGAGTCCTGATATTGCTCAAGAGATTATGGAACGTCTTCTTGCCAATTGCGATTGTGAAGTCTACATAGATGACATTGGTATTTTTAGTAAAACTTGGAAGGAACATATTGCAAAATTGAATAAAATCCTTCACATTCTTCAAGACGCAAATTTTACAATAAACCCATTGAAATGCGAATGGGCTGTACAAGAGACAGATTGGTTAGGCCACTGGTTAACTCCTGTAGGTATTAAACCATGGGAAAAGAAAATTAAGCCCTTGCTAGCGTTGCCAAAGCCAAGAACAACGAAAGAAGTCAAGAGTTTCCTTGGCGCCGTTAATTTCTACAAAGATATGTGGAAAAGACGGTCGCATCTCCAACAACCGCTTACTGAGTTGCTTAAAAAGGGTTCCTTTAAATGGGGACCTGCGCAAGACAAAGCTTTTGAGCAAATCAAAGCTCTAATGGCTAGTGATGTTTTACTGTACTATCCCGACCATAACAAGGCTTTCCACATCTATACTGATAGCAGTGACTACCAACTTGGTAGCTCAATTGCTCAGTACGATGATGACGGAATACTTCACCCTGTTGCATATTTTTCTCGCAAATTGAATAGTGCACAAATGAACTACACAGTGGGAGATAAAGAATTTCTCTCTATTTTTGAGACCTTACGTACTTATCGAACCATGTTACTTGGAGCCGAAATTCATCTTTATACAGATCATCAGAATCTGACATTCAAAAATATTAATTCACAGCGAATTCTTCGTTGGAGAATGTATATTGAAGAATACGGTCCAAAATTACATTTTATTCCAGGCGAAACTAATACCTTAGCTGACTACTTCTCTCGTGTCGAACTCAATCAGCAAGTCATGGAGGAGAAGAGTCCTGGTCCAACTACGGAAGTAGTAGATTCTTATTATCAAGACATTGTAAATGATGACTGGAGATTGGCCGAATGTCTTCTTCCGATTTCAGATGCTTTCATTAACGTTCAAGAAAACGCACTATATCCAATGAACTTTGATCGCATTCAATTGGCTCAACAAAGAGATGCAAGTCTACAACAGTTGCGACAACAGAAACCTCAAGAATATGTATTACGCCAGACTGGACAACATAATCTTATCTATCATCGAGAAAGAATATTTATTCCACAAACATATGCTCCTCGTATTATTCGCTGGTATCACAATGCTCTTAACCATCCAGGAATACAGAAATTATTGAACAACTTTAATCAACATTTCTTCAGTCCAAAGGTAATCCAAGTTGTAACTGATGTTGTTTCTAACTGTGAATTTTGTCAACGAAATAAAACAAGTAACGTTCAATACGGACATTTACCTCCAAGGAATGTTACTATGCAACCATGGCATACAGTAGCAGTAGATCTCATTGGTCCTTGGAAAATGAAGATACAAGGAATAGATGTTGAATTTCGTGCCTTGACTATCGTTGATAATGATACGAATCTATTGGAAGCAGTACGAATTGAAAATACTAGAGCTCAACATATTGCTGATCTTTTCGAAAATACATGGCTTTCCAGATATCCAAGACCTGTCAAGTGTATCCATGATAAAGGTACTGAATTTACTGGATCTGAGTTCCAACAAATGTTACAAAGATTTCACATTCGACCTTCACAAATAACTACGAAGAATCCTCAAGGTAATTCGATCTGTGAAAGGATACATCAGACAATGCTTAATCAGATACGTTCTTTGCTACGCCAAAATCCTCCTAATGATATCAATCAAGCAAATCATGTTATCGATACGCTACTTGCAAATACCGTCTATGCATTACGAACATCGCTTCACTCTTCATTGAATGCTTCACCAGGAGCTCTTGCATTTCAAAGAGACATGATATTGAATATGCCCTTCATTGCAGATTTAAATAACATTCGCAATAGAAGACAAGAGATTGTAAACAGAAGCAATGATAGAGAAAATGCAAATAGACTGGATTATAATTATCAAGTAGGTGATTGGATACTAATTCGCTCCGATGCTCATCAAGTAGTACAAAAGCTCGAAGAACGATGGTTTGGACCCTTCCAAATTACTCAAGTTCATGTAAATGGAAATGTTACTATTCGTCGTCGACCTGGAGTTGTTGAACGCATTAACATTAGAAGAATTAAACCATATCGTCAATGATTCTCATACAATGACAATCATGGAGGAGAAGAGTGCTACGTCACAGACAATAGGCCTTTTACTGATGGCCGTCATTGGCTTGTAGAACTTCGAAGAAGAAAGAATCTCTTTGAATCTAAAATGAGAAGCCTTTTGACAAATTCGTTCTTTCCTCATCATTGCCTAATGCTTATAAATAAAATAACTCACCAAATCAATCCCATTAACTACAATTGATTCCCTGGTTGCATCAGGATAGGATGTCCAGCTAAACTAGTGTGACAAAACCATTCGGAAAATACAAACACGACCTACTAAGGCTAGCTAGATTTGATACACAATTGGCTATTCAATGTGACGTCGTTCTTTCCCCCTGTTTTGCTGTGTGATAGTGATACCTTAGGTACCATCACCTAAAGAGGTGTTCTAGCTATCTGCTGATCCTCTGTGATAGAGCACAAAGCAGAATCAAGTCCACTAAGATAGTCTTCTAGAGATAGGATCGAGAACAAGAGATGCTGTGAAAGAGGACTCTGTGGTGCGGTCAGTTTCGTGTGAGCGAACGACGAAGAAGAATAGGAAGCGATGACCACTGCGAGTGCTTCCCTGCTGGCTGGCTGGCTGCTGGTAGAAGCCTTCTAGTTTACTTCAAGCACTGTTGCCTCTTCAAGTAAAGAGATATATTGATGAGGACAAGCAGTATTGGCTAGCTGGAAATATCAAATATGAGAGGACGACGGAGGTTATTCTGTATCGAAAGGAAAAGAGAAGAAGCTCCTGCTATCTCCTCCTCCTGATTCTTTTCTCTTCCGGACAGAGCTTTCCGTCCTGATTGAAGGCTGCATGCAAGGTCTTGGAGATAAGATGTCAAATAAAGATGAGATTGACGATATTCAAATGACATTCTTGAATTGAAAAGTGAAGAGGAGAACTTACAGAGTTGTTGATTGAATTCAAGTTGAATTCTTAATTTAATTGGAGGAGAAGTTGTTGATTTCTACGTATTTTCTTTTGTGTTCAGTACAAATCCATTACGCTGCATACATCACACTGTTTGTCTTTGTATCGCTTTGTTCTTGTACAATTTGGCACCTTTATATGATGTTCATATTTCAGGTTGAAACATTTGTGGACATCGAAACAAGATAAACCATCGTACCTTTGTTCTTTACAGAATATACCTTTGCACAAGCTGCAATAATTTTGGGGAGTTGGAGAAATTTTGTCGAGGAACTGACAATAGCCGGTTTTGTTTTTCCTTTTACAACCAGAATCAAAGCTGTAGTGATACCTCTGTTGACAATATATTTTGCCCCCCTTTTTAGCTTCTGTGTGGTATTGGAATGGTACTAGTTTCCTTGATGTATTCATAAAGCGGTCATATTCCGTTCTGTACCAATTCCATGCCAAATGTATGGCTGCGAGTTTTCCTTTCAATTCAAAATAACCATGTATCTGTTCCTCTGTCATTTCAGCTGATCCATGACGAGTAGTTTTTAACGTTCTTTCAAGATTCTCAAATAAAGCTTGCACTGCAGTATTAAAGTCATGTATCTTTTCGTATGTCCTTGATTCAAGTGCGGCCTTTATAGTACTCACTTCTGCTGGTAAATAGTCATTGAAGTCATGATTTTGTGCAACCAAATTATCCATGATAAACTTGCACTTATCTATCCATATCTGCTTTTGGTTTGCTTCGTGACTAGCCTTTGTAAAGTCCTCACCAAACACAATTTTTTTCTCAGTTTCATTTTGGTTATTAGAAGAAGTCGACACGTTTTGCCCTCCAGGCATGGTTGAATTGTTGCCTGTATCACTTCCTTCGTTATCTGTTGTTAATGCAGTAGTTGAATTGCTTCCATTCTGATTTCCACTTTGGCTTGAAGTATTATCATCGTCAGCTGTATGATGAGATACAGATCTTTGGATTCCCTGCTCTTGACCAACAGATCCATTGGTTGTCACTAAGTCAGAAACAGAAAGAGTGTTTTGTGTAGGTGATGTCTGGGTTGCATTTTGGATTTGGTGTTGACTATTTACTTGAGCCGTTGCAGTACTCTGACCTTCATTTTGGATATGGTGTTCACTATTTATTACATCAGTTGCTGCAGTACTCTGACCTTGACTAGAATCATTATTATCCATTTGTGTGTCTCCCATTTCTTCATTCATGATCTCAGTTGCAGTAGAGCAATTTCCATCAATCTTTCTTTTCTTATTTGTATTTTCCTCGCGACTATTTTCGGGCAACAGCTTTAAAACCCCTGCAATAGTTTGACCTGCACTACATGATTCTTTATTTGGGTCAGCAAAGACAAACTTATGACTTTCCATTAAAAATTTTGCCTTTTCAAATGCTCTTTTGAATTCAAAGGAGTTCTTTTCATTTGCAAACAAAATTCCATAAAATTCCATGGAAAATCGAATAGCTGCTTCGTTATCCACTTCTGAATCCCAATAGATTATATCTTTTTGCGAAAGCGCTTTTGTTACAGTTTCTATTACTTCCTTTGATTGGCAAGAATTTATAACACAGCACTTCGTTTGGCTCGTGATTGTTTGGTCGCTGAATACTGATTTAAGATTCGCTTCTTCTAGCGTCCCTTTATGCGCGCCGAAATGGAGCAATGTAGAATCATATTTTTCACAGCATCTATAAATAAGTATCTCACCTTCCCATTCGTCACTTAGGTCGGCAAATTGTGCTGTATACTTGGATGAAGACAGTTTATAGCGAATGAGTTCCTTCTCCGTCGAAAACTCCTTTTCATCAATGCATGCAATCATGTAGTTCGTTGGTTTCAGAGGAGGCCCAAGTTCTTTGATGGCAGCAGTCACGTTGTTTTTGTCGAATATATTTACTACCCCTAATTGTGGTAACAAATCCTTCATGAATGACGCCGTATCATTATGATACCATCTTTGCAATGTTGAGGTAGACACATCCTCACTGGCCGAGAGCATGGTTTTTGATAGTGTTTTTGCTTTCTCAGTATCCACTTTCTGCTTTAACAAATTTACTAAGTCTTTGTTTTGTTCACACAAAACAAGATTTTCTTCGAGTGTTTTCTTGAAAGGATCCACATCTTGCATCCGTGTCTCAGATTCTACCCTACTTCGATAGATATGTCTTGCTTCGCCTTCATTTTGTAAACGTTGAGGTTCCTTTCCTCTATCTTGTTCTGCAATAACCTCAAACTCAAGATGATCCCCATAAAAGATGGTATTCAGCTTATCAGAAATTTTTCGAATGTCTTTAACAACCACCTTTTCTTTAAATTCGGAATGACTTGATACAATCAAAATCTTACTAGATGAGTAATCCAGCAATAAAGCAAACATCTGCCCATTCCCTTCATGCCTAAGGACACATGCAGAGAATAAAATAGTTGGAGTAGGACCATCTTTTACCACCAAAGCATTTACAAGTCTGCAGTAAAAGGGCACTAGTGCGAACCTCTGCTTCTTCATGTCAATATGTCCTACTAAAATTCGTTCTTCAAGAGTCTCCGACATTTTATTTTTTGATTCAATGTAAGCTGCCTCTGATGTGATTGTTGGTACTATCGGAACTGTAAAATAGTCACTACTTTTCCCAAATATTCCTATCTTTAGCAACACTTCACTCAAGAAGTCAATGTGAGCTTTACTCGTCCCTACCCAGAGCTGACGTAACAATGGAATGTCTAAGATACCATGATCCTTTAGTCTATTCCATGAAATACCATTGTTCATTTTAATTGCATTTGTGTCACGCAAGAACCAATGATAGCGAAAGTCCCGTACAATATATGTTATCATATCCATCAACCATTGAGGGTCAAGGATACAAAAATCTTGAAGTGCCTGGACCTGATGAAAGTAAATGAAGTGACCAAGATTATGATATTTTGTCAAGAGATCTCTACAAATGTTTTCATTTTCTATTTTGTCACTCTCAAAGACGCCACAATCCGACATTACTTTCATTACTGATTCCTGGTTTCCCTTTTCATCAATGATAGGTATAATTGGCTGTTTCTGTGAGATCTCGGTAAGTCTATCCATGGTACGAAGCATTGAGATAGGTACTTCTTGTGATATATCAAATCCTTCATCATTCATGGCAGCATCAAGAATTACCTTTCGCAGCTTGAGTATATTTTCATCTTCAGAATTGCTGTTGTCGACAGGCCAAAAGCACAAGTTTTGCTGTTGATTATAGAGATGAAGTCTATTGCTCTCGGACTTTCCAGGAGGATTGCCCAAAGGAACAAGATCAGTGAGCGGGAGCGTTTCGATTAAAATATTATTAAGAGTTTTGAGACCAGTAGCAACATCTCCTTTTAGCTTTTTGAATTCATCATAGTGAGTTCCTACAAGTATCACGGGTGGGTACTTGATGGAAGCATCAATGTCTCTATTGTTCTCTTCTTGTACAGATTTATTATCTTTGGTAGCATCGCTTCCACTCTCTTGGCACGCATCTAGCTTGATTGAAGATACCCAATATTCCAAATGCTCAAGAGCTTCTGCACGAGAACTTTCATCAAATATCTTCATAATGTCAAAGACAACGATGAAGATACCTTCTCTTGAAAGAAGTAGATTCTGAATGCAGCGAAACACTCTCTGTCCACCATTGTCGTAGATTGTAAAGCGAATAGACTTGCCGTCTTTACTTGTAGCTAAGTCGATATCGTCTACTTTCTTTGCAACATCTTCTTCTGTTCGCAGCACTTGATCTGCTTGCTCTACTTTTCGTCTTTTTAACAGTAATGAATTACTTTCACTGGTATCATCAGTAGAAGCAGTTACAGGCAGTGAATTACTTTCACTGAAACCATCAGTAGAAGTAGACGCGTTGTCCGAATTTATATTGTTAGTCTGAACATATTCTCGTTCTCTATTGCCTTTGATTAAATGAGAAGATACAGAGCGAAATCTAGAAGAAGAATCCCTTTCAGCATCTTCAAATGACACGTCAGAAGCCTCCACGTTTGTGACATGAATACCAATTTCATGCACATTAACTTCGGAAGTTTTGGATCCTTTGGTACTCTCGCAATAGGGTTGAAATGGTAGTCCCTTGAGTGAATTGATGGTGCATGTTTTACCATCTCGACCTCTTCCAACAACAGTAATGGTGGATCGCATTAATGGCACCTTCTCTTTTAAATCATGAAATGATTTGAGTTCTTGGTCCAGAAGTGCTTGATTGTATTCTTTGAAAGAAATTAAATGCTGAGGAGGTATATGCTTATGTATCTCTTCTTTGTGGATGATGTCGTGAATGTCGGCATATGAAGGTTTGCTTTGAAGTAATTTTTCTAAAATCGCAGTTTCAGCAATACCGTGATCTATTGTTGATTTGATTGTATTCATATACGTGTGTATAAGTAATGCAGATTGTATTACGTCTGAAGATCTACGTCCTTTGAAAATTGAATCATCATGTAGCAGAGTATCTGCCAACTCTACTCCACCATTTTTTACAATAAGCTTTTGTATAGTGATATCGCCTACCCAGCAAGCATAATGGAGACAATTCCACCCTTTGTTATCCTGTACCATTAACAGTTCTTTTCCGCCAAATTGAACCATTTTTTGAATCAGATCAAAATCTGCTGTTTGGTTGCATATCAAGTACATCAACGGTGTCATTCCACATTCATCTTTTGTAGAGCAATTGAGCTCTCTCAAAATCATTACAGTTCTAGTACTGAATGTTGGATATTCGCTGCAACAGAGATTATGAACAGGAAAGTTTTTGTGACGATTTTTGATCCAATCTGGATTGCCAAATATTTTCGAACTTGGAATCTCTGCGAGTGGTAAAGTATCTTGTCCAGTCACAGATGCTTTTACATCGAGAATTTGACTATTATTCTCATTGAAAATTGGTTCCTTCATGGCTGGGATAATTGGTAAGTTCCAAAGATTAGGAGCTTCTTTCGTATTATCATCTTGTTGATGATAAGATTCTGTTCGATGAATCAATGCCGTATCTGTAATAACACCTTCTCCAAGTTGAGTGTGTTGAGGAACACTCAAGATGATCAACTTTTTACACTCATAAAATGCCCATGTACCAATCTCTCTACAGGATGGCGGAATGAATATCGAAGTCAGACATTCACAAAAAGAGAATGCACTTGCTCCAATGTACTCGAGATTTGTTGAAAGCTTGACAAACTTGAGACTATAGCATTGAGAGAAAGCATCCGTTTCGATTCTTCTGACAGTATCAGCCATGATGACAGTCTTGACATTGCCACATTCTTGGAAAGTATGATCAGGAATCACTTCGACTCCAGGCAAGATGATGATGACTTGCCAAGTTTGTCTCTCTTCATCATTGTAGATAAGATGCTCCCTATTCTCAACATCCCATAGTTTCTCTCCGTTGTAAAAGAGAGTTCTCTTTCCTCGAAACATGTGAATTCCTCCATCTTTGTACTTCTCACTGATTTCTTTCCATTCCTTCTTTGTTAGTTTCCTAAATAGCCTCATACTGAACTAAGATTAGAAGGAAAAGTGTAACCATGAAGAATGCTTGTATCAACGGATCAAGAGCCCTAGTTTTCTAATAAATGGGATCGGCAACGCTGGTTTCACGATTTTTTTTACTGCCGTATTAGATCTACACAAAACCATACGGTGAGACTCAATACAATGGGTATTTCTATTGCTGCTGTGTGTGTTTGCTGTTTTTTTTGTTCCTCGTCTCGCGTCGGAAGTTGGAAGCCCGCGTGGTGGAATTATGACGTTTCCTTGCCTCTTACGTCATTATTCGACAGAGACTATTTTACTTTGGTTCTGTGGCAACATGAAGAACCATGGTGGAAGCATAATTATATTTCATGTCACCATTAATCTTCAAAGTCAATTTTGTCATGGGCTACTTGGATCGAATCTTTCAAACTCTCTCATTGACTAAATACTATTGTGAATGAATGTGTAGTGAGTAAATAGCCGTTATAAATAAACAAGAATACTTACAAAACTAAATGTCTTCATTTGCATCATCAGCAAAAACAGAAACGAGAATTGTGTACCTTTGATACAAAATGTAAACAGTATTGAAACAAGAGTACATCTGCTTTTCATTCTATAGTCATCTTCATTATAAAGTAGTGTTTTTAAAGGGTGGGAAGAGTTAGAGAAGGAATGGAATGGGAGAGCGATTTAGATTCAATTGAGAGGACGATGATAGACAGAGTAAAATCTAAAAACCAAACGAACAACCATGCTCATGTGATGTACCAAGTGACTTTGAGGAGTGCACGATCATGAGTTCTATTTAGTCAGATAGACACTACAGATAGAATTAATAGCCGATTAATCTATTTCCTCTCTCCATGATATTGGCTAGTGGACTACTTCAGACTTCGGCTATGAATGCAGTTTCCAATTCAGATTACCATCATATTGGCATGAAAAGAGTCAAAGCGAAAGATTTTGAAAAAAGCTTTTAGAGTAAGATTCTGTAGAGATGACAAAGAAGATTTCATTGGAAGCAATTTGAATCTCGAACTTGTTCCATCATCTCCAATGAGAAAGAGACAGCAAAGGGTATGAGTGATAAGCGACAAGCATGAAGAGGCAAAAACAGAGAATTATTTTGGGAATACTTCTCTAGTGAAGTTTTCATTGGACAACTCTTTCTTGATGCACTTGAATTACAGTTGGGATGGTAGTAGATAATGAAGCATAGATGCAAAGTCATGAATCATTGGAAATGTAGAGTTGAAACTAGACTTGAACAAAATTGGTTCACTAATAGTCTAGATTGATTGGAAGATGTCATTGAATCAGTCAAGTTTCCGTCCATTTTGAAACTGGTGCTTTATTTTGAAATCGGATAATATGGAGTGGTTGATGAAAGATTGCAAGGCTGATGGAAAGTATTTTTCAGAAAAGGCAGCCATGGATGCAGCTCGTGACATTGTGCGTTTCACTGCCTTGGCTCCAGTACATCCATCCAAATGGCGTGTTTACCGTGGACTTCAAAAGGTGAAGAAAGACAAGAGAGATGAAGAAAATTCTGATCATCAAGACTATGTTATGATTGGAAGAAATGATGTAGAGAATTGAACACTTGGAGTGTCATCCATACACGATGGTATTTCCTCTAACTAAAGAAGAGATAAACATAGTGGTAATAGTAGCCAAGGCCAAATAAAAGTAAAGTAATCTTTCCAAGTAAAGGAATTTGATTCCGTTTTTAAATAAAATTTGTACTTACTTGTATCATCAAATGATCAAAGATTCAATGCTCAGGGATTTTTTGAATAAGCTCTGGATCGGGGCAGTGCTTATCCATCACTGTTAGGCTCGAAACTTATCTGCATACTACTTAGGGTGATTATGGAATGTATTGAAGACATCAGTTCATCAGTTAATGATATTAAATTTTTATCTACATCTAGCTGAGCACTGCTCAGTATATCAAAGGACATTTCATTCTAGTTAGTCCATCCTAAGTTGATACGATAGTAATCGCATCGTAATCATTGTATTGCCATTGAAGTTTGTACTCCGTTTTACCATAACTCACTCAAAGAATAAAGATAATATTCGTATATGTCATTTTCAGTTGAGTATACTACTGTACAATCATGCTCAATAAAAATTACCTCGTGCCCGAATATCCCACAAAACCGTCTGGAGCTCTTGGTCTGATGCTCCCATTGAATCTCATCGTATTTGCAAATCGGAATTTAATTTTGGCACCCCAGAAAGTTGTTGGTTCAGAAGACCCTGACGGAATCCAGCCCTCCTGCGACGGGATCACTACGTCATATCCACCTTCTACTTTGGTGGTTTCAAATTCAAGGAACCCTCCTTTAATGGATATCTTCGCATCGCCATGAACAGTAAGCGGGCTGAAGTTGTATCCGTAGTCAGTGTTTGTCTTGTAGGTACCGACAAAGGCCTCAAGAGGATTAAGTTGTTCTTCACTCGAGCTAAGAGTTTCTGCCGCTTCAATCATGGCAGATGCCATTAGATCAAGTCGTTCCAACCATACTGGGTCTTGATTCTGACATACGTTGGCACTCTGGTACAAACACATGGAATGCAAGTAATAAGTCTCCACCATGGCACCGATCATGAGAGTTGAATAGCTGCCACGGAACCAAAGGACGCGCTCATCATAAGTGGGGAAGTTTGCTATAGCCCGATCGATGAATGTATCGAGGATGTACTGGTTTGACCGGTCGCCGATGTCATTATCACAAGAGGAACAAGTATTCGAATATAGAAATCTAAAGATTGTAGAGGGCGCATGGGTGTCCTGACAAGATTTACGAAACGCTTCTTCATAGACAATACGGGTCTCGGGAGTATGGTCGAGGTTCATGTAGTTCCTGTAGTCATCCATCAGATCCTTCAAGTGGAAGTTGATCCAGTTGTCGAGCTCTTGTTTGGCGAAACCTTCATTGATAACAATGGATAGCTCGTTGAATCCCTCTTGAATCAAATCTTGGATGTTTCTCAGTTGGCTGTCGATGGAATCAAATCTGTCAAAGACTTCATCGAACAACTCTTTGAACTCCTCTTTAAACGCCTCTAGGTCAGACCCAGGATCACTACCACTGCCTCCACCAAATAGTGAGGCCATAGTCGAGCCTATAGTGCAAACGTCTGCTAGGGAAGAAAGTGGACCCTGTTGGGCAGCCTGTCCGGCAACTCTCTTGGCAAATGGGAATTTCTTTGCGCCAAACGAAGCCAGTGTCGTCACTCCTCTCACCAACATGCCAAAAAGCAATCTGCGATCATCTTTGTTGTTGCTCTGAGGGAGGAGACCACGTTGGTGATGGGAGTCGACATCGGAAAGGTCGGTGTAGTCTACCAGTATTTCTTGCATATCCTTGAATTCTTCAACAGCCATAGATAAGCCACCTGTGACGTTCACAAGGGCCACACCACAGTTGTCTTCCAAAACGAGAAGAGACTTCTTCAATGGGTTAATATCATCATCATCATCATCATCATCTTTTGACCCACTGTTCGCCACGAAGATGGCGGTGACAGCAATAGCAGAGATTACTAGGAGGATTCCAATTCTCTTGTACCAGCGACAGCGTCTGGTCCTATTGTATGAAGGATCAGGCGGAGATGAGGATGCTTTGACTTGTTTTTCCATTATTGCTGATTCAGTTGAACGGTATGTGATGTATTAGAGCCTTGTTCAAATTGTAGTTAAAGAAAGAATGATATCATCTGAGAGTGCTGTTTGTGATCATTTTCACAGCTTCTCGTGCCTTGCTTGATCTTGAGTGATTATCCAGGACCATTTTTATCTATGACCATATTTTTTATCTATGACCATAATTCTGACAGCATATTCTTTGAAACGACATTCATATCCCTATGATGATGCAAATATACTTCAAGTATGATCACTCCGACATGGATTGGTCAGTTTGAATTTGAAGAGATTATCTATGACCACTTGTGAGTCGTCGCCTCGCTCTCATGATCTCTCGCTCCCTCACACGATATCATCATGCTGTTGATGCACAGCGCCATAACCATTTTGCGAAGCAACATGAAGGGTCTGAGATGCTGACGAACTGGCCAAGTCAGCAGATGATAGTCTTTGCTGAGCTGCATTTGGATCTAAAGTATTTTGTTGCAAAGGAGCACTAGTTCGGGTAAATTCTTGACTACTATGAGAAGAACCCAGGCCTCCACTACCAGGCTGTGACTCAGTTACTCATTTTTATTAATTTGAAGAAAGGACTAGAGAGATGGATTTGTTTGCCTTCTCCTTGTGGACGAACAGTTTCTTCTTCTCCTGATGATGAATCTGGTGCTGGCGGGGTTTGTTCTTACTACTTGTTCTCCTTCTCTCTTTTTCATAGCTGATTGTTCTGAATCAAACGTTTTAGCTGCAAACTCTTTAGGAGAGGGATAAACATACAGCTGTACTCTACACTAGGATCTTTGCGTTCAAGTAGAATGGAGGAGCAAAATAATAGAGTTGCGATCTCTTTACAGAGTGGTTACATATCTATGCTTGTTTCTTGTTGCAAATACAATGACATGCAAATGTCCTTATTCCATGACGTCATGTAAACCCACTCCTTAACCGTTTATAATTTCCTCATTCTTCCAATTTTGTTCAATACATTCGCAGCAAAAAGATGAAATCATGAATTTAAGTTAAAAGTTATATACATATGCAGAATATTTATGGTAGAACTAAGCTTCCATATGAGCCAAGTCTTCTAGGATCTCGTTCCACATTTCAATATCAAAGTTGGTATCCATCATCATGGTAGTAGTATCAATGCGTTCGTTCGCTAGATCTTCCACATCGGATGCAAATAGTTCATCCCAATTTGGATCATGGATGGCGAATTCCCAATCATTCTCATCCATGTTATTAGATTCATATTCCATCTCATTCTCAGGAGGAGGAAGAGGAATTCCTTCCATATTATTAATCTCGAGAGGGTTCACAGCGATATTGTTACCAATGTCATTACCTACAACAACTACGTTTTCCTCTGGAATTTCTAGAGGAGGTAGAGGATGGTGAACAACATTAGCACCAGCTGCATGATTCATTAGAGGAAGAGGATTGTAGTGTACAACATCAGAACCAATAGCAACACTATCTCTCATAGCTTGATTGATCTTCTTCCTAATTTCTTTAATTGCATCCACGTCGTTCATATCGTATTGGAAATACTGACCTTCTGTAGTATCATGCTTTATCATGATAAAATTATTTTGCTTGAGATCCTCAACCATATCTCTGGTAAATGCCGTTTTCATGCCCCTTTCAAGGTCTGGGATGGACCTAAAGCGAGGTGCATTATCAACAATAAACTGTCTATACATTACTTCCCCAGGTGTTGGATTTCTTTGTAATAAAATAAAATAATCACGTGAGAGATGTTTGAACAGGAAATAGAATGAATCAAATCATTTATGTTCTTACACAAATCCTCTTCTGAAAGTTACAGAGTCACGATTCTGCTCCCTGAATTGAATGATATCTGGAATTGCTGGATGTATGTACATGTTCTCGTTATTGGTGATTCTAAAAATTAATTTTTTTTTATGAACCATAAGAGTTATGTAGCATGGTGCTATCGTAAAATGTTTTTTGGAATTGTGGAACTAAGGCCTTACCTAAGCCATAGCTAAGCCTTACCTTTCATACGACTACATCATTTCTTAGTTTTTTAGTTAAATTATCTTCCTGCACGTACGTACTATAGAGATAAGGATATAACGGCTGCATACCGACATCATTTTTCTAATATTTTCATTATCTGACATCTGTAAAAAATGCATTCTTGTTTTGTTGTTTAGAGATATCATCCATCCATTCATCTGATAGTTTAAAACTATCCAAATCTTCTTTGCAATCATTGGCTTGAGCGACTGAAGGACTATCCAAAGCTTCTTTGCAATCATTGGATTGACCGACTAAAGCCTCCTTCCACTCTTCTACTTCCGCTGTTCTTTTCATTCGCACCTCGGTACATTTCTCGCAATGGTAAAATGTACCACTTTTTGTCTTACTCAGTGTGAAATCTCCACATGTTCTGTACAATTCGACTTCAAAATCAACCTCTTTATCTCCTATATCGCAATTGTGGACATCGAAGCAGCTAACAAAAGAAGATCCCGTTGGAATTGTTTTCTTCGAGCAATAATTTCTTTTGCACTTGTCACAAATAGTTTCTATTGAACGACCGCCTCGATTGCGGATATCTTTGATTTGGTCTAGAGAGCAATTTTTTTCATTCTTGTATTCAATGAACTTACAATTTGCATTTTGAATTCTGTGTCTACAAGTCGTGAACAAATAGGAGCATCTTAATTTGCAAGTTCCTTTTTTGCCCTCGATGCATTCACGAGGAGAGTTCGGGACATTCTCACCGGCACTTCGGTTTTGGTTTTCACCCGATAATTCTTGACCATGAGCCATTGGTACAGCATCGCCATTCCGGCTTCTTTTCCTTGATGAACTGGTGTTTTCAATATCACTGGAAGAGGTATTGTTACTTTGTCCAAAGGTAGTATTAGTATTTGAGTCCTTTTTAGCATTCTTTCTATTTCTACCATTAGAATCATTATTTGGAGAGACAATGGATGGGTTCATTCCATATGAGGTTTCAATATCTTTTCCTCCATCATCGACCATCATAGGAACTTCTCCAGTACCTCCTGAATGAAATTTCAAAATTCCAGCAGACACTTTCCCATCATTCCTGTTTGCATTTTTACCTGGGTCTTCGAAAACAAAGTTGTGTTGTTTCATACTTTCTTCAGCTTTTCGTAAAGCTTTCTCAAAAGAGATAGGGTTCGCTCGCGTTCCTTCTGCACAATAGTAGCCATAGAATTGTTCACAAAATCGTATAGCTGCTTCATGAGTTACACTTGAGTCCCAATATATGATGAATTTGTTCTTAAATTCAGTCTCGGCAATATCTAAAACTTTCGCAGATTTGCAGGTGTTTAAGACGAGGCATTCAAACTGATTTTTGCGGTCATCATCTTTCAAAATGCCAATGTATGCAGAGTTTTTTCCCGTAGTTTTCCCATGTGCACCAAAATGGAGAAATTTGTATCTGCTGGAGCTGTCGAGTAGATTTTTGTTGAAAAATCCTGCATTTGGCTTAAGGACTAGAGCTGCATAGTTTGACTGTGCGAGCATGTACTTGATCATGTTCTCTTCTCTATCGAAAATTATTTCTGGTGTCATTTTGAAACCTTCTTCGCTCTCCATACAAGCAACCATGATTGTCTCTGATATTATAGAATCTCTGAATCTTGTTTTGATTGCTTCAACTATTTCATCGCGATGTAATAATTTTGTAATTCCAAGTTCATCTTTTAAAATCTCATCTTTGAACGTTTTTTCATCGTATTTGAAGTAGAAATTTCTTAATGAATATATCGTTACATCTTCATTAGCACCCATCATAGTTTCTGCTATAGTTTTTGCAGTTTTTGCTTTAAATTTCAACTTCAGCAATGTCACTAGGTCCGATAGGACTCTCTCATCGTAATCAGTATTTCTTTGATTTTGTTCTTTGGTTGCAGGAGGATCATTTCGGAAAATATCTTCGGCCCTTTGTAAAGTAGATCGACATATCGCATCAACGTCGACTTTCAAGGCTTCATCAAATTTTGACTTGTTCAATTTGAAATCGAGCTGATTCTTGTAAAAGGCGCTATTCAAGTTGAAAGTCTTTTCATGGACTAGAGAAAATATTCGATCTCTCGCAGACTTATCACCGTTCGAATATATCAACACTTTCTTCTCTTCATGGTTTAGCCATAACGCAAACATATCAAGCTTTAACTCAAACCTGAAGAAACATGCCGAAGGTAGAATGACTGGTGGTTCGCGTTTATCATCAACCAGAGAATTCACAAGCCGACTGTAAAAGGGAACTAAAGCAAAACCATGCTTCCCCATTTGTATACTTCCTATTTCATTATGATTCGAAAACTTCTCTCGCAAAGATTCATCAGAATTCTCCGATGCCCGTAGTATTGGAATTGTGAAAAAGCCATTGCATTTTCCAAAAATCCCAATTTCAATCATTACATTTGTCAAGAACTCAAAATGTTCATCATATCCTAGCCATAATTGTCGTAGTAAAGGCATGTCCAAAATACAATCATCTTTGAGTCTCTTCCATGACAAACCATTATTCAGTTTAATAGCGCGCTTGTCTCGAGGAAACCAATGATAGGCGAAGTCTCGAATGACATAAGTCATAATATTGATCAGCCATTGAGGATCAAGAATACAGTAGTCTTGCAAACCAACCTGATCAAAGAAAATGAAATGCCCAATACTTTGATATTGCTTCATTATTGCTCTACAGAGTTCAAGTTTTTGTCGTTCATCATTTATCACATTGTCATATACTCCGCATTCTTCCATTATTTGGAGAACGGAGGGCTCATGTGGATCATTGGAATTAATTGGAAGTACTGGTACTTCTTCTGACATAGCAGTAAGCTTGTCCATAGCTCGAAGGAAAGAAATTGGCACCTCTTGAGATATGTCAAACCCTGGGTCACCCATCGCAGATTCCATCAAAATTGAACGTATTGCTTGTATATTCACATCGTTTGGATCCGAATTGTCAACTGGCCAAAAGCACAAGTTCTGGGCTTCATTGTACAGCTGTTGTCTATCAAGCAGTGGGAAGTCGTTTGAGTGATTTGGGATTGGAATAAGACCTGAAAGAGGAAGGTTTACAGCCTGCAGACCTTTATTAGTATCTCCTTTGAGCTTAAGGAACTCGTCATAGTGAGTACCAACAAGGATTACAGGAGGATACTTGATAGAAGGATCAGAAGATTCATCAGTGTCAGTTTTAAAAGCATCCATTTTGATTGAAGATAACCAATATTCCAAATGCTCAAGAGCTTCTTCTCGAGAATTCTCATCGAATATCTTCATGATGTCAAAGACAACGATGAATATGCCTTCTCGCGACAATAGTAGATTCTGAATGCTTCGAAACACTCTTTGTCCACCATTGTCGAAGATTGTAAAACGAATGGACTTGCCATCTTTGCTTGTGGCTAAGTCGATATTGTCTACTTTTGTTGCGATGTCTTCTTCTAATGTAGATTCTTTTCCTATGGAAATGTCAGAATCCAAAGTTTGCCTTTCAAGACGTTTAGTTATTTCGTCAATACTGCCGGACTCATTTAAAGTAGAAGATTCCAAACTAGAATTTTGGACGACATTAAGATATCTTCGCTCTCTACTACTGTTCATTAAATGTGAAGATACAGATCGAAGTGTAGATAATGGATCCCTTTTAGCTTCTTCAAATGCCACGCCCGATGCCTCTACACTTGTGACATGAATACCAATTTCATGCACATTAACTTCGGAAGTTTTTGATCCTTTTGTACTCTCGCAGTATGGTTGAAACGGAAGTCCTTTGAGTGAGTTGATGGTACATGTTTTACCATCTCGACCTCTTCCAACGACTGCAATGGTGGATCGCATCAATGGAACCTTCTCGTGGGTATCATGTAATGATTGGAGTTCTTGATCTAGGATTGCCTGATTGTATTCTTTCAAAGAAATTAAATGCTGAGGAGGTATATGATTATGTATCTCTTCTTCGTGGATGATTTCGTGAATGTCGGCATAGGAAGGTTTGCTTTGAAGTAACTTTTCTAAAATCGCAGTTTCAGCAATACCATGATCTTTCGTTGATTTGATTGTATTCATATACGTGTGTATAAGTAACGCGGATTGTATGACATCTGAAGATCTACATTCTTTAAAGTCGAATTCGTCAACTTTGAGTAGAGTATCTGCCAACTCTTGTCCACCTTTTTTTACAAGAAGCTTCTGTATAGCGATATCGCTGATCCTGCAAGCATAATGGAGACAATTCCATCCATTTTTATCCTCTATCATTAGTAGTTCTTTTCCTCCAAATTGAACGATTTTTTGAATCAGATCAAAATCTGTTGTATGATTGCAAATTAGATACATGAAGGGTGTACACCCGCACTCATCTTTTGTTAAGCACTTTACTACAGTTTTGGTATCGAATGTTGGATGTTCACTACAAGAGAGTTTATGAAGAGGGAGTTCATTATGACGATTCTTGATGTACCTTTCGATATAGGCGTATTTTTTAATGGTTTTGTTTCCGCTATGATAAAAACATCGACCCAACCATGTGTTACTAATCAATTGTTTACCAAGGAGAGTGTTTTCAGACACATGTAATATCATCAACTTCAAACAAGTATCAAATGCCCTACGCCCAATCTCTCTACAAGATGGCGGAATGAATATCGAAGTCAGAGAATTGCAGTCACAGAATGCAAACGCTCCGATGTATTCGAGATTTCTCGAGAATTTGACAAACTTGAGACTCATGCAATGATAGAAAGCCCTCTCCTCTATTCTCTTGACAGTATCGGCCATAATCACTGTTTTCACATTCTCACAGTAATAGAAAGTATAATTAGGAATCACTTCTACTCCGGGTAGCACGATGATGACTTCCCAAGTTTGCCTCTCTTCTTTATTGTAGATTAGAGAGAAATCCTCATCAAGTTGCAATTTCTCTCCATTCCAAAAGAGAGTCTTTTTGCCCCGAAAGTCTTCAACCCTCGTCTCTAGTTTCTTACATGCCTCTTCTAGATCGGCATTCTCACTTTTAGAGAGACCACTAATGGCTGTAGTCAACCTCATTACTTAGATCATGTATCTACATCAGAGTTGAAGGTATATTTACATTGGGTATTACTCTGGTATTGTTGGCGGTTTTCATGTTTTCATGGCAGCCTCTCCCGGCCCTCATGCCCACAAGCGCCCACGTGGTGTGGAATGATTGTGACTTTTTCAATTGTCGTTACGTCATTGTTAGACAGAGACTATTTTTCTATAATTGTAGCGACATGAGGAACTATGAATGCAAGCATCAAATGCATTATTATATCACCATATTTCTTCAAAGTAGAATTTGTAATGGGTTACTTGAACTGAATCTTTTTATAACTCTACCGTATGAATGATTTTGTAAAGAATGTGCAGTGAGTAATGAGCCGTTAACAAATTTTGAGATACTTACAAAACTATGTATACGAAGCAACAACGCCAAAGCGCCACAGCGCCACAGCACCCACTCATGAGCTATCATGATAGATGAAGATGTTTCTATCGAGTGAACCAAGAGAGTATTTTCATTTGTTCCTATTTCATTTTATATTCATCTCTATGAAGCATAATATGAAGTAGAATTCTGCTGCTAAAAAGGATTCATTCAGAGAAAAGCCAGTGAAATGGGAGAGCGATTTAGCTTCAATCGAGAGGACGATAGAGAGTGTAAAATCTAAAACCAAAACGAAGAACCATGTTGTACCTACCAACTTTGTAGGAATACGTGACCATGCATTCTTTTGAAGTAAGATGGAATGAAGTAGAAATTCAAATGTTTTGAAGCTCGACAGACTTTTCTGCATCATGCTACTACTGATAGAATCGGCAGCCGACAATTCTATTTCCTCTCTCCATGATATTGGCTAGTGAATCATTTTCAGACTTCGGCTTTGAATGCAGTTTCCAATGCAGATCACCATCATATTGGCATGAAAAGAGTCAAAGCGAAAGATTTGAAAGAAGCTTTTAGAGTAAGATTCTGTAGAGATGACAAAGAAGATTTCATTGGAAGCAATTTGATTTTCAAAATTGTTCCTATTCCATATTCTTCTCAAATGAGAAAGAGACAGCAAATGGTATGAGTGATAAGCGACAAGCATGAAGAGGCAAAAACAGAGAATTATCTCGAGAATAGATCTCTCTAGTGAACTTTCAATCGGACAACTATTCTTGATGCACTTGTCTTCCAGTTGGGATGGTAGTAGATAATGAAGCATGATCAAGATGCAGAGTCATGAGAAATGTAGAGTTGGAACTAGACATGAACAAAATTGCTTTAATTGTACTCAATGTTGATTGGAAGATGTCATTGAATCAGTCCAGTTTCTGTATATTTTGAAGCTGCTGCTGGTTTTTGAGATCGGATAGTATTGACAACAACGAACGAATTTTATCATTGGATTTGGGTTGATTTGGCGCAATAATGAGTACTCGAAATTGGACAGTGTACATTATCTGCTTTCATATACCTCTCTCTCTCTCTCTCTCTCTCTCTCTCTTCTGAGGTCTGAAAGCAATGGTCATGGAATATGGACACGTGGAACTCTTCCTCATACTACATTCAGCCATGACCATTTTGCAGCTTTTGGCGTCCACTGAAAATGATTCTTTATCATCATACTTACTTATCCATGACCACGACAATTCATGGATCTTCCACTTCTCTGAAGTATCATGTCTCATCATCTACTATGAAAGTGAATTGATAGATTGGTCATGCAAAAAATTAGCGATCAACAACGAGCATCATAGAAATCTAGCACGATCTGTTTCTCCCAAGACCTCTTGTTCACTTGACCGTGCGTGAAATTATTTCATCCATCATAATATTTCAAACAACAAAAGCAGTAAGTGATTTCTTTTATTTTCAATACATCTTATAGTAGGTACTCTAACTTTATTCCATGAAGAAAGATAATAGTAGAACTATAATGAGCATGAAAGAAGTGAATCTCGAGATCGACGACATTACTGAGCAAATGAAGATTTACTCCATCAACGACGAGGCATATTTCTCTGAAGATCTACAACGAGAAAGTCTCGTGGTAGACAAGGAGGATAAACGCAGCAATCCCGAAAGCAATGACCATGATTATACAAGTAAGGGTAACTTGGAAGATGATATTGAAGACTCAACTCCGGTTCCAACTGAAATCATTATCAGCGCAGAAGTGGAAGACGATGTGCAACTCGAGAACGACGATGTTCCTAAACCCTTAATAACCATCATGCCAGGATATGTGACCACAGTTACTGTTTGTAGACAGCACAAGGCGTACTTTTGTCAGTTTGCAAAAGTGCTCGTTCGGTACCTTCAACTAATTTACCCATCCCTCTATCTTCGTGCAAAACATATTATTCGTGAGTGCGATAAGCTTAAGAGGGAAGGCAGGTCTGGTTACGAGATCCTTGCGTTCTCTATTCAATTCAATCTGCGTAGGTTGGTGGGTAAGCAAATTTGGTCAAAGGCTGCAGAGTACCATATAAAGTGGCTGATGAATCACTACAAGACTCATGGAACTTATCCCTCAGAGAATGAAGGAAAGGTTGTAGCTCGTCGGATTGTGCGCATAGCCTCCCAACCTTTGGTACATCCATCCAAGTTGCGTGGATATCGCGATCGTACCAAGATTGAGAGTATAGAACAAACGCGAGATCAAGATAATCTGTCCAATGATGAATCTTGTAACGATGAAGTAGATTCTCATCTTGGAAGCATTGCCAAAGATTACGTCATGATTGCAAGAGACTTGAAATGACGTGTTTTACAAATACGTTTGGAATGCAAGACATGATACTGTGATACACGCATCTCAAACAGAATCCATGAATAAAGTAAAAGAAATGATATACAACACTTAGCTTTCGTATTCCTCATTTCTTTTCAATCAGAAATACCATATCTATTAATTCATGATCAAAGAAGAGCGTGTTTAGAAAAGATTCTAGATGCTTTCTTGTAACATCAAATCTTTCTTTTCCCTGCTTGTTTGAAAAAATCGAGAAGATGAACAAGAATGTTTTCATTTCTCTCTTGCAAACTATTGTTCCTGCTCTTTTTCGGTAGATCATCAAAGATAAAAGGACTGACCGGGAATTCAAATTTAGAAATGTGAACGACAGAGTGCCAGACGATGTAGGACAGGGACTACAAGAGGAATGATTCAAATCTAAGCAGTATTGGGAACAGTACTCCGAATCTTTCAACTGCTAAAGCTCTCTGAACATTGACATCTCCATGAAGAGATTACTCTCTTGTGCGGTATTTGCAATTGGTGCACCCATCATGGAAAAGACATTCTTCGCGAGTGCGGTAAGCTTAACAAGGAAAGCAGATCTGGTTACGAGACTCTTGCACTCACTATCCACTTCAATCTTCGTCGATTGGTCCGATCATCGCAGCCCTGCGTCTAAGCTATCCTAAGTAGCAGTATTTCTCTGCTTTTCTTTTACATAAATCCGATCTTCTACAGGAAGTCCACTTTCCTAAATCTCCTACATTCTCAAGTAATTTTGTAGGAGATTGTGGAGAACCACAGCAACTCGAGTAGAAATACTATCTAATTCCACTTTGTTCACTGACGAAAACGCGGTTCATTCTATTTCTATACAATGACATGCATCCTTTTCTTTGAATGACGTCAATTGACTTCAAAGGGTGTTGGAGAAAGGCCTAAGCTTGAAGATCTATGTACGTACAAGCTAAGTTGAAGAATCGCTAGAAGCAACAAGCAACAAGCAACAGAAAAGCAACGAAGCAAGACCACTATCCTCTACATTATCATCTTCTACTCGGAGCTGGGCATGTTGTACTCACCTAAATCATCCACACCATCCTATTTATAAAGAAGAGAGTTCATAATGAGGGTTCGGGTGGAGGAATGGCGACGCTACCCTACCGAGCAAGAATGGGCGGAGATTGTAACGGAGGGACCAGGAGTCCGGATATACAAAGAGAAGAAGAGTCTCTTCTACAACGGAGAGATTCTATACGATGACGATACTGGAGAGTTTCTTATTTATGATTATCGTATTGCCAGGAGTTGAAGTGATTCCTGAATGGACTTTCTGGAGTTGTAGATATGTCAATGTTGTCATCATGGCCGATGATTCTGTTCAAAGAATTGAGCATTGTGCTTTCTATCGTTGCAGAAGCCTCGTGTTTGTGAAGCTCTCAACAAATCTCGAGTACATTGGAAATGGCGTATTCAATGCCTGTTATTCTTTGACTTCAATATTCATCCCCCCGTCGTGTAGAGAGATTGGTAATGGTGCATTTTATGATTGTACAAAGTTGATCATTTTCAGTGTTCCTCATCAAACTCGACTTGGAGAAACAGTGATTACAAATACGGCATTGGTAAGAGCTTCTCCATTTGAATCAGTTTTGGATGGTTATTATGCAAACCAACAAGGAAGGGTCCATGAATGGATCAAGAATCTAAATCAAGGTGAAGAATATGCTCTACATAGAGCATGCTCCGCCTTCAATCCATTGAAGGAAATCATTTACGGAATTGTCAAAAGAAAAGGTCCAAGCTCTTTCAAGAAAAGGAATGAAATAGGAATGACTCCATTGGACTACCTTGAGGCCAATCCTTTTGTTAGACATGAACTTGACCAGAGAGCTTTGATGAAACAATATGTTCTAGAAATGATGGGGGGAACAATGTAAAATTACATAAATACAATATAATATAGTATAAGCAGGTTTTGCAATATAATTTGAATACACGATTATTTGACCATTCAAACCTTCTTCCAGAACTTGACAGACTCGCATCAATATTCGACACTTGAAATCTCTCGCAGCGATATACATCATCAAAAGAAGAATTTGCTACTACTGGACAAAATGGAACCATCAAACAAGATTCTGTACTTAGGCAGGAACATTCATCTCGAAACTGACTGGAAATCCTATGATCATCTTGAACTATGTTACGTAAAGCAGCTATCGTCGGTACTCTTCTTACAATTGAATAGATATAACAAGAATTTCGACTATTTTTGGGAGCAAGATATATATTGGATTGACTTAGATTTATCGTTTTTATTTGAAATTGACGAATATATTATATAAGTGCCTGTGAATGCTTCAACAGGACATAGACTATTCATTCTTTCACTAGAAACACAAGATATCTCTATCTACTTCTGGGTCCTTTCTCTCTACTGCACAAGGGATAGCGTGTACTTCCATTACTCTGATTACTACTACTGTCTCGAATCTCTATCCATCACAGATGGAAGTCGACGCAGTAGATAAAAAGTATTTTCTAGATCTGCGTGCTCTCCTACTGCCATTGCTGCAAATGGATACAATGTAGTAATGGGATCTTTTGTTTGAATCTGGTTGTCTGTGAGTGTCGCGAGTAAAATATCATTTGCATTCATGACGTCGGGTCCAGCTGCTAGCACGGTTTGATGAAGTGTGCGACCATTGTGATCTTTCAAATTATAGGCCCATGGGAATTTCTTCATGAATAGATTTATGTGTTGCGGAGCCTTGACAAATATTTGGTGAAGAATGGGATAGTCGCGCTTGGGTGAGAGTATCTGATGAAGTAAGGACATGATGTTTGCTGTTCCTTTTTCATTGCACAAAGCGTCAAAAGCTGTGGTTCCTTCATCGTCTTTTACAAAAAGTAATCCGCCAATTTGTGGATGGTATTGGAAGCCAGCTTTCAAAGTCAAAAGCAAACTCTCTTCTGATGCTGATGCTGACGACATGCAATGAATCAGTGGCGTATTTCTAACTCTTGTCTCAATCAATGCGTCTGGATCCCAGTCAACTAGATATTCAAATCTCATTTCAGACCTCTTCCAGCAACAATATGCCAGCAATTGTTGCTCTACAATATCCTTTTTCACCAACAGACCTGAATTTCGAAGTTCTTTCAACACTTTTGCTCTCTTTGTATCATCTTTTCCATCGCCAGCACGAACAAACCATTGCAAAGTATTCCATCCATAAATTTCACGGGGATCTACCATTAGCAATCCTCCTCTCACATCTTCACCTCCTACATCGTGCTTGACTCCTTCCTTTGCCAGAACTGGTACATATTCATATCCATTAGGTGTTATTGCAGCACATTGGATGGGAATTCTTCCCCTGTCATCCCTGAACGAAAGTGTTGCTGGAAACTTCTTAACTACTTTTTCAACAACTTTAATTGATGGTTTATGTTCAAGTAGTCTGTGCATAGATCCACTAAAAGCCTTTTCAATCTTTCTATTGGCTTCTTCAAGCGCTTCTAGAATTTCAGCCCAACAGTTCTCATCTTTCCATTCTTTGTGAAAATAGAGACTCTTGATAAAGTCGAGGTTGCTTTGAAAAGAAGAGATGTTCATTGTGATATATCTTTGGATCTATTGGATTGTGATTGTGTATGTATAACTTGAACTTATTCAAGAAGACTGGATTATCTAAAGAGACGAGAGGTATGCAACAGACAGCCTGTGCTCTCCGAGATGTGTTGCTCTTCTCGCGCAGCTTGTGTTTGATCCCAATGACGTGGAGAACTTGATGTGAACAGTCAAAAAAGGCCTTTCGATGTCAAGATATTGTCTTCTCATCTCCATACTTCTCGTCTCTCGAGCGACACACTGTTCACTATGTTCTATATCTTTTGCAAGTTACACTCAATACTATCTTTCTTATTATTATGATAACAATTCAGGAGTATTGGTAATATGCAAAGTACAATATAACTGCACAAAAACGAGAATTCGTTTGATTCTTTTTGCTTCTTTTTTGGCGCCAAAATTTGAAAAGGTAAAAACCAGTGTTTTGACCGACGATACTTTTCTTTGAGCATCCGTTCTACGGTACATCTGTGCTCAGCATCGGATCGAAACTAATAATAAACGTAGCTAATATGGGGAAGAAAGGTCGAAGAGGCAAAGATAAAACTGCTAGGAAAGAAGTAGTGGAGCGCAAGTCTCAGCGTAAGTCTCGATTTGATTTTGATTCTCTAGACTTGGAAATTTCTTGACTTTCAAAAAAGACTCAATCGAGTTTCTTCAGTCGTAGCTGAGTGTAATAAACTACTCAAAGTAGCATTCAAGCACGAAAAAGACAATTTGTTCTCAGATGCTGCTCATCAGTATAGAGAGGTCATTCGACTTTTAGAGTCGAAGAAGGAGTTGATGATCTACAACAGAGAGAATATTTGGCAATCAGCTCGTGGTGGTGGAGGGTTTTAATCAAAGAGGGGCTTAAGTATTTGGCTAATTAGCCGGAAACTCAATTACTGTCAACGAATTAAAACACTCTGATCTGACGTATCATTTTAAATTAAAACACTATGATTGACATCGCTATTGACACTATTCAGCGATGATCTTCACTGAACACAACATGATCATACGTTTCTCGACAACATCTATTCTCAGTTGATTACATTCAATACCACTCATCATGGTGTACAGAGGCAAAGGATATCGTACTACAAGACGTACGGATGCAGAAAGAGCCAGAGACCACGCTAGAATACAACGAGACAATGCAGGAATGCGACAAGGAATGGCAGCCTTCGTGCAAAGGCTTGTCGCAACTCTTCAGCAAACTCTTCAGCAAATGTGGAATCGCATTCGACAAAGAGATGCAGACTACGAAAATAGAGTCCCAGTAGAGGAAATAGTAAATAATGAAGTCAATCTTGATGATGAATCTGATGATGAACATGAAGAGGAAGAAGAAGAAGAAAATGACTTGGAAGATATGGAATATAATTCGGATCACGAAGATGATGATAATAAAGAAAGATCAGAGACTGACGAATGCTCAAGCGTGATGAAAGATTATGTAAAAGCTATTCGTGATCGTTTGCAAGATGAATGCCGAACATGCCACTTTACAAAAGAAAAAAAGCAGATAAAGGAAGATGATAAGTGGTTGTTGAAGTATCTTCAACAAAATGAATTTTGGATACGGGAGGAGTACTGTGAAGAAATGTGTAGAAGATTGGGCATCACTCCAAGTCTTCGTGGCTATTATACTGATGTGTTAGTATGGTTTCCGGATGAAAGATTCAAAATGAAACCGGTATGCCCTACATGTGGAAGCAGTGCGAGAGTGGGAGTGCATGCTTATCCAAAGAAAACGTATGGACGTAGAGTAATTTCTCTACTAAGGAATTATTATATAATTTCTAGACGCTACATTTGCCATCATTGTGAAAAAGTAACGCCAAAGGTGAAATATACATTTATGGGATACAACGAAGATTCAATCAAGCAACTTCCAAGACAATACGGTCAGTATTTTCCAGCAATGCTGACGCATAAGTTGAGTATTGACAAAGCATTATTGGGCATGATGCGACCTCTTTTTGATGGAGGTATACGCCCAAACCGTTTCCGCAAAATGATATTGGAACTTCATTCAAAGGAGCACGCAAGAAGAAGTATACTGCACGAATTCTGTGACGAGGGAAACATAATTTCTACAGAAAGAGAAAAAGAACGATTTTCATCATTCCATGATAAAGAGAAATATGACGGAATGGTTCCAGATGCAAAATGGTTCCAACATACATATTGTAAGGAAATGAGTTCTATTCGAGAAATTCTTGACATGTTCATGAAAATCCAACCCACGAAAATAGCTAAACTTGACGTTATGTATAAAGGGCCGAAGAAAATAAAGAGAGTACGAGGGCAAAAGTTGGTCGATGGAGTTGTGAGTTTGAAAAATGAATTCAATGCGAAACGGTCTGAGTTTTTTGTGGTGACTGATTCTAAAGATCAGTATGAGACGCCACTACGTAATATGGTCGAAACTCAACAGATCCTAGGCCATGCAGGACCGGAAATAGCCTACGTTGACAATCCTTCGAAGAGTCAGTGGCTTCTTGATTTCATTCCATCGTTGAGGAAAACACAGGATAGATTCGATGCGCTTACTAGTAGTGATGGAGAAGTTGAGAATAATGAGATTCATATTCCAGATAACAATCATACAGAAGCGTCCTCTAGTGATGAAGAGAATCGCAATGAAAATCAACAAAATGGAAATACTATCGTGCTTCCGGATTTTGATCAATGGTTTAAAAACAATGTCACATACTTGACTGAAGCAGAGCAGATGGAACAAAGTGCAACTTCAATTATAGATCTACTTGAACTCAACAACTCAAATACAAAGGTTGTTATCGGATTAGATTTAGAGTGGTTTGTACCAAGCCGAAATGGACAAGTGATAGGGAAGGGACATAAAACTTCTCTGATTCAAATTGCATATCGAGTTCAAGAAGAAGAAGCCAAGGTTGTGCTTTTTCACCTAAATTCGAATATGAATAATTTACCGACGTCTCTTTCAGCTTTATTGCAAAATAAGAAAGTACGGTTTGCAGGTGCGCAAGTATCAGGCGATGTATCAAAGCTGAACCGTGATTTCAATCTCCGATTGGATGTTGATGTGAAGGCAATCAACTTAGAAAATATGGCTAAGACTAGAGGTTTCCAATTACTGGGAAAATCACTAAGTCACATTGTCAATGCATTATTTGGAAAGGTTGTGAGTAAAACAAGCCGCTTAGAAGACTGGAGGCGAAGGCCACTTCCTTTACATTTGCGAAAGTATGCTGCAAAGGATGCTGTCTACAGTTTATATTGTCATGAGCATTTGGCGACGATGCCAGACTATTCAAAGCCTCTTGAACCACGGGAAATTCACGCTGGTCTTGAAGTTGATTTAGCACCATACATAGGAGCAGCAAGTGTCAATTCTATTTATTGTCAAGGATGTATGGGTGCTACAGGTCGTATCTCGATGGAGCAGACGTGGCAAAATGTACCTTCTACTTTGATCGTATCAGATGACATCGCTTCGGGGAGAAAGCCAGGATATTATTTGGTTGAGATTACAAAAGTACATGCACCTGCAATGAAATTGAAAGGAGTAACAGTGAAGAATGCATCTAATCGCTACGCTACGTTAGGCGAGATTGGTGATTTACCAGCTAAAGTCATGGTTCCTATTGAGATGCTGCGGAAAAAGAGAGAAGAACGACCAATCTTATTGTTTGAACAGAATAGATCCCCTCAAGTTCACACATCTCACTCGTCAGCAGCTGATGACAACGTCGGAACCATTGATAATAGCCAACGAACTCTTGACGAGTTCTTGACTCATCAAGAGACTCTTGATGAAAATGAAGATGATCAAGCAAATGAAGATGAAAATAATGAAAGCGAGGTATCATTTGATACGCAAAGTGGTGATTCTATTGTACTGGAAGACTGTGATGAGATCATGGCTATCGAAGATTGTCTACAGTTAGGTGTTGAAGCAAATCTACCTTTGCCAGGACGACGATGGACACCAAAGGCAGGTGTAAAGTTGGATCCACCACCTGCAGAAGTATTGAATAGATTCTCAGCAGTCATGGGGAGCGTCTTTCATGCATTACTTCGTATGTCAAAAAGTATATCTATGAAGGGAAGTCATAGGAAAGGCTTTTGTGTTGCTTTGAGCGAGGCCTTTTATGCATGGGATGAAGATGATCTCAATACATTGTATGATGCAATGAAAGAGCACTTCGACTTGACAAAGAGAGAGTTCTTGTTACTACGGTACTTCCGGAGGCGCTTCTTTTTATTGCGGGTGAAACGGCACTGTCTTCCACCGGCTATGCTCTACTGGAGAGTGAGAGCCGTCTTTGAGGTCTTTGGTATCGCATTAGATGCAAAAACAAAGAAACCTCTTTTCAATGACTTAGCATGGAAAAGAGCAAACAATATCTTGAACGAAATATTATTAGGTTACTACTCTGACCCGCCAGGTATTCAACTTTATCGATATCAGCTGAAGAAAGATGGTAGTATACGTGTTGACAAATACGGCATCAAATTGCTCGATTGCATGCGAGATACATGCGATGTAGAAGGAGAACATTCGCATATGAACAATGCTACAGGAAAAAGGATGATTGGAGTTGAATTTGCAGATCATCTTTATGCCTCAAGAAGACACCGGAGTAACATTGATGCACTTAAGCGAAATAGCGTTGGATTCCCACAGATCGATCATTACGACCCATGGCTCATTGATTTATTACAAGATCGAGTATCTGATAAGCACAATATACTTATCTATCCTCATTGGGTAAATACTGCCGCTGTCTATTGCAAGACGAAAGAAAAATTTGGTTTTGTTTCATTAGCCTCAGAGTCATTGAAGTCGAAAATAAATGAGAAAGTGAATTTATCTCCAAATTTGGTGTTGACACCAACACAGAAATTCCTATCAGATCGCTTGGGATGTAAGTTAGCACCAATGCCTTGGGGCACATCACGTGAAGAACTAAAGCTCTTCCCACAGCTTCTTCTACAAGCGCAGCAGCGATATCGAAACATGGAAGATCAGGAAGAGTATATATGCGAGTTGATTCTTGAATATGTTGATGGCGATATCACTCCAAAACTACCAGTATACAATAGACTCTATGCGAAAAAGTATATTCATAATCAGAGAGTTGTCACATCATACAACGAACTTAAAGAAAAAGTCCTAGCACTTGATGCTCTCAATACATTGACTGCTCATCACGCACCAGCATTAGAAGAAGGGAATGAGGAAGAAGAAGAAAATGAGGAAGAAGTCGAAGAAAATGAAACTGAATCTGTATCTGAATCTGAGAATAATGAAGTGGTGGAACAGCGTAATGATATAGAAGAAAATGCAATGAGCGAAAATATTAACTCAAGAAAAAGATTGGCGGAAAGCTATGTGAGGCAACATTTTCGGGGGGCAAAAGTAGCAAAATCTTCGCAAACTCTGATACCATTGCCAGCATTTCAAAGAACTACAATACCATGTATACCAAATTGCCATCCACTCTTTGTGGGAACAATCCCAATGATGCCTATGTGGAATACTGCAATCCAACTGCAAACGAACCATTGTACGCAAAGAAAAAGTGAGCCTCGAAAACCTCGGACATGTAAAATTTGGTGTGGAGGCTCAAGTTGTATTGGAGCAAAGACACAGCTGAAGAAGAAAGAAATTCGACATTGCGAATGGCTTGTTTATTTCATTATGAGTGAAATAAATAAGGTGAACTCCGTATGTTCTCATGTTATTAATTCATACAATGATGATGCATTTAAGATGGAAGTATTTCTGCTTGCATTTTATCTTAGTCATAGCAAAATAAAGTAAGAACTATTCCTTATCAATTGCTGTATGCGAAAAGAAGTAAAAAAGTGAAGATTTCCCAATGCTTTTTGGTTTGATAACGTCATTATGGCTAAATTTTTCGAAGCGGCTGCCGCCGCTCAACTAAAACTGGATTTTGCTCCACCACCATGAGCTGATTGCCGAATATTTTGAGGGTATATACTCTTCTCATAATGTCAGAGTATAAAAACGGAATTACAAGGAAGCAATCGAGTGCTGTAATCACATCATTGTAAGATCCAGACATATTAGTTCAGAATTTAGAGGCATTGCTGTTCTCCATCATCAGCTCATCATGTTGAGACTTTGTGGCCAAGAGTGCAATATTTCAGACTTCTTTCATATGATTGAAGAGGAAGAAGCAGATTGTGTTTTTCCAGAAGCGATTTCAACATTTAGAGCTCATAAGCAATTTGATGCTGCAATTAGATTAGAAATGAAGTTTGGGCCTCTAATGCGGAGAACTACGCTCAAGAGCAAACTGTCTTTAGCATTGACATACCTTGAGCAGTATAGATTAGAATTCCATCAGAGAGCACAAATGAGAAAGAAAGATTTCTCCACCATGAATAGCCTTATTGTCCCACTATTGAAAGAATATCCGATCAAAAAGAACTTTTGTTTTGAATATTGCTTGGTAGTTGCTCAGTGGTACTATCTTACTCACACTCTACTAGGTCACACCGAAACCAGGAATAAATTGAATGATGCGGCTTCGACATGGATTGCAGCTTGCCTCCCAATCTCTACACCAATTGAGATCACACCATTTCGTTGTCTTGGCGAGGAAAAATGCTACACATGCACTCAAGCTGTTACCCCAACCGAAGTACAATATGTATGTAGTGGCTGCCGAGTAGCTTGTTACTGTAGTGTCGATCATCAACGAATGACATGGAAACAAGAAGCTGTGGACGGAATGCGTATAGGTCATGAGATTCTGTGTCCTCTCTACAAGGCGTATAGGAAATACACAAATGCAAGGGATGCCAACGATAAAGAGAAAGAATTGACGATGGGTAGACGCTTAGGGAGGGAATGTAGAAAATTTCTCGAGTATGGATTAGGTTTGAAGAACAAACGTTTCCGTAGCGATGAAGTTGATAGAGAATGCATAAATTATCTAGAGCATGGATATGATGTTGCTAAGGCTTTGAACAGTTCTTCAATACAAAAATAAGAAATGGATTCAGATGAATACAATAGCTGGATGCAAAAACAAGAGGTAGGAGTAGATGTAGACTTGTAATAGTAATAGTGAATTATTCTATTCAGTGTAACGAAAAGTGTAAGTGTCTTAAAAAAGAATATAATAAAAAACTGGTAATGTAAGACACATAAAAAAATCAAGAGTCGTAACAAAAGTGAAATCATCTGGTAAAAATAAAGAATAAAAATATTGGCAAGCTCAAACCGATGTGAGGCTATTTTGAGTCTTGGAAAGTCGAGATGAAATGGGATTACTGTTCTTTTTGCTTCATTTTGTTCCTTTGGCGCCACAACTTTTTGCAATAGCAACATCGACAAGCAACGCAGCTGTTATGGCTACATCCATATCTTGCTGCATAGATACGTCAACATCTACTACTGATATCAACGTCGCTACTATGGGAAAGAAAGGAAAGAGAAGCAAGCAGAAGGATGCTAGAACAGAAGCAGACAAGAGTAAGTTTTGAACGAACTTTATTCTGCTGGACACTTTCAATGAGTCTCAACTTCTTTCTTTAGTTATCAGGGAGAGTGATAAGCTATTGGCATTCGTATTCAAGGACGTAAGAGAGATGTTATATTCAAAAGTTGTGAAGCAACTGAGAGAGATCATTCGACTTTTAGAATCAAAGAAGGAACTGATGATCTACACAAGAGATAGACACTCACGTGCATGTCGTTATCTAATGTCTTTAGAATACCGAAGAAGAAATTACAAGGAAGCCATCGATTGCTACAATCACCACATGGCTAAATCAAGAGACAAAAATTTTAGAGTTGTTGTCTCTATTTACTATCAGATCACCATGATGAAACTGAATGGTCAAGAGTGCAATCTTTCGGATATGATTCAAGAGATCTCAGGGGTAAAGAATGCAGAGAATTTTCCTTTTTATGAGGCTGTATATGCATTTAGAGTTCATAAGATGTATGAAACTGCAATTAGACTAGACATGACATGCGGGTCTATAATTTGGAGTCCACTGAAGAAGAAGCTGTCTCTAGCATTGACATACCTCGAGCAGTATAGACTTGAATTCCGCCAGAGATCACAAACAAGAAAGGAAGACATCCAAAGAATCAAAAGCCTCGTTCACTCACTAATGACAGAATATCCATTCTCCGAGGACAACGCTACTTCTGAATATTACATGGTCCTTGCACAATGGTACTATCTTAGTCAGAACATTTTTCCAAAAGAAAAAAGCATCATTTCAGCTTCCATGTTCATTGATTACTTTTTCGCTGAAAAAAAAGGCAAAAATGGAAACAAACTAAGGCAGGATAGATGTCATACATGCGACCAAGCAGTTACCCCTACTGATGTGCAATTTGTTTGTAGTGGCTGTCGAGTAGCTTGTTACTGTAGCATCGATCATCAACGCGCAACTTGGAAAATGGAGGCTGTGGAGGGAATGCGTATCGGTCATGAGATTCTGTGTCCTCTTTACAAGGCCTTTCGAAAGTATGAATTTCAGAGAGCAAGTAAAGACAGAGACGAAGAGAAAGAATCAAAGGCAAAAAGACGCTTGGATAGAGAATGTGTGAGATTTCTAGCAGAGGGATTAGGCTTGAAGGATAAGTGCTTTCCTTGTGAATATAAAAAGTGAAAATACAAAGCACGTCATAAAAAGTGAAAATACAAAGTACGTCATCATAGATACGGTATTGTCTACATCATACAGCATTTCAGAATGCCTTGAATAATCCGATCCACCATCGATAGAAATGTTATATAAACATTGTTTGCTTTTCATATTAATGTATTTACATTTACCTCCCCCTAGTTTCGAATTGTAGTAAATATGACAGAGTGATATGAATAGTCCCTACCTGGTCTTGGTTAATTATAACCGCTTTTTAAATATCAATGATTTTACGAAATGCATTTAGCATATTTTGCTTGCGAAAAATGAGTTCAGGCCATTTCTACTTGAAAGAAAAGGAAATTCAAATGGGCAGTGTTCTTTTTGCTTCTTTTTGTTCTTTCGGCGCCAAAGTTTCAAACCAATTTTTTCTAAGGCATTTTCAATTTGTAGCAATAATACAACTAGAGTACACAAACATCAATATTAACTGCAAGATATCGAAAGTTACTGCTATGGGAAAGAAAGGGAAGAGAAGCAAACGCAATGCTGTCATGAAGCAAGTAGACGAACGTAAGTGTGGAATGATCAATATTTTACTGGACATAGCGAATCGACTTGTCGCTTTAATAATAAAACTCTCTTTGCCTCTACAGTCTTTGCTGAGTATGAAAAGCTACTGAAAGAAGCACTCTGCGACAATCGAAAGCTTCTGTACTCCAAAGCTGCAAATAAGTTGAGAAAGACAATCCAACTTCTCGAATCAAAGAATGAATTGAAAATGTACACTTTAGACAAGCAGTTGGTGGTATGCTATCTTCTCATGAGTGTGGAGTATGAAAGAAAGAATTACAAGGCAGCAATCGATTGCTACAATTATATCGTATCAAAATCTAGAAATAAAAATTTCAGCTTTAGTGCCTCGATCTCACTTTACTATCAGCTTATTATGCTTAGACTGAATGGCCAAGATTATCAAATCTCTGATTTTATTCATGAAATCTCACGGGAAAAGCAAGAAAGAAGCTTTCTTTTTGAAGACACTGTGCATGCTTTTAGAGCTCAGAAGCAATTCGATGCTGCAATCAGACTAGAAATGACTTGTGGGTCTCTACGCTGCAGTACTGAACTGAAGAGCAAGTTGTCACTAGCACTGACGTACCTTGAACGATATAGAATAGAGTTCCATCAGAGAGCACAAATGAGAAAGGAAGAGTTCTTCACCATGAATAGCCTCATTACCAGAATGATAGCACAGTTTCCGCTGGAGAACAATTATAGTCCTGAATATTGCTTAGTACTTGCACAATGGTACTATCTTACTCATACCCTCGATGGTAATAAAGGTGCTGAAGAAGAAAGCATGCAGGCATCAACGAGTGTTTTAGATTTCCTTTATCAGTCATTAACAGTATATACAGACGAGGACAACGGGATTTGGGAAATAGTACAGGATAATTGTTACACGTGTGGCCAAGCTGTCACTATTGTAGCATCGACCATCAACGAATGACTTGGAAAAAGGAAGCAGTACAAGGAACGTGTATTGGCCATAATATCCTATGTCCTCTTTACAAGGCTTTCCGAAAGAATAAAGTTCAAATAGAAAGTAAGGATAGAGACGAAGAAAAAGAATCAAAGGCAAAAGTACGCTTGGAAAGAGAATGTGTAAAGTTTCTCGAATATGGATTGTGCTTGAAAGACAAGTGCTTTCCTTGTGAATATGAAACGTGAAAATACAAAGTACATCATCATAGATACATTATTGTTTACATCATACAGCATCGAAAATGCCTTCATTTTCATTTAAATAGGAATAATTCGATAGTGTATATAAAAATCTTTTGCTTTTCATATTATGTTAGATGTCTTTTGCCTCAGTAAGAAACCCTGAGCAATGTATTTACTTCCAAGTCCCTCCTAGTTTTAAAATGTAGCGATTTTTTGTCAATGGTACGATCCAAATGAAACCAATAGCATACGTTTGACAGTATTTCTTGTTCCCTACAAAGACTTTGTTGATGATACATCGGGCTACATCCGATAGGGATACGTTCTCTCTATCCATGGAATTCAATTTCGTACTTACAATCGTCAGATAGAGACCATGATTCCCCAGCCATCAAAAGTTTCACGATCATAAGTCCGTTTATTCATAGAAAGCTCCCTAGATAGTTTTCCAATTCTTAAACCGAACTAGAAAGAATTAAAGAAAATGCAAATGAAAAATCTAGTCATATTTTTAATTGTCTTTTATTTCGTAAGGAATGATTCTTTGATCTCTCTCCATCCAAGATGGAAACTTTTGACGAATTTGAAAGCATGAATTCAGTTTTTGAACAAAGCCGAAGCACTCGCCCGCCGAGGGGACAATCTATACATACAAATCAATAATGTTTGCTGAATAGAAAGATCATTTTTCAGTCATCTATTCACCTTCACCCATCAACTTCATGACATAATCATGAATGATTTCCTTTTCAGTCAATTCACTGTATGGATTTTCGTTTAGGTACTGTGAAGGTGTGATTCCAGCACTATTCTTTTCTTTGAAAGCTTTGAGTCCTTTCTCTTCAATGATATTATATAGAACTTGTTTCAAAGGCTGGAATGAGGAGCACGCTCTGTGCAAAGCGAATGCTTCACCGTGATTCATGGTTTTGATCCATGTATTCATATCGTCATTTCCCCGACTATTTGCATTTGGTTGAAAAGGAGATGATTTTGCAAGTGCTGTACCTGAAATGATGCATCTACCAAGTTGAGTCTCCTGTGGCACATTCAATATCGACAGGTTTTTGCAATTCCAAAATGCCCTTTGACAAATCTCTCTACATGATGGCGGAGTGAAGACACTGTAAAGATCACATTCAAAGAATGCAAACTCTCCAATATATTCCAAATTTATAGGAAATTTGCAAAAGACAAGGCTTCTACATGTCAAGAAAGCATATTCTTCTATCCGAATCACTGTATTTGCAAAAATGACTCTTTTGATGTTGTAACATTTCACAAAAGTCATTTCTGGAATTTCAGTGACACCTTCTTCAATGATTATCTGCTGCCAAGTGAGTCGCTCTCTCCAGTACTCTCTACATTCTTCAGACAGATTCCATTCTTCCCAATCGTCTTTAGTCGTATGCTGCTGATGTGCATCCCACCACTCATCATTTAGTTCATCATTGAAGAGCGGTTTCGATCCGTCATAAAACAGAGTCAAGAGACCGTCGACAGTAGCCACCTTCATTTCCTTCTACAAGATGAATGTATTGACTTCAATGAAAATATTCACTTACAACACACGCTCACTATCTAGTCAATCAAAAGTGAAAGTGCTTTTCTCTTTTCTCGTCGTTGTTCTCATCAACGTTGTCAATGCATCTAAATAGTTTGGTAAGTAAGGCCATTTCTGAACAATGACGTCCTCATTCCTCTTTTCAAAAAGAACAAAGTGAACCAAAAGTAAACAACCATTGCACTATTATCACCTCTATCTCATTCTTTAGAGTTTTTGACGCTCTCACTACTTATGCAATTACAGTTTGTACTGGTTTGGTTAGCTTTAGGGAGGTACTTGCAGCTACAAAAAAATTGCAAAAACGGGAAATCACTCTGATTGAGAATTGAGAGTCGAGTGCTTCTGCTTACGAGACTTATAATTAATTTTACATTGAATCTACTTTGTGCATTCAAAATGAGGGTTCAGATGGAGGAGTGGCAGCGGTTCATTCCCGGAGTGCGCATGTACAAAGGAAAAAAGACTTACTTTTGGAACGGAGAGAACATAGGCTGGGATGATGACAGTCGAGAATTTCGTATCTACAATAAAGAAGAGATGCAATCATGGCAAGTCATCATCATCTTACCCGGAGTAGAAATTATTCCTTTTTATACTTTTGGCGCTTGCTATCATCAGAATATTGAGACAGTGATTATGGCCGATACTGTCAGAAGAATCGAGAAAAGTGCTTTCCATACTTGCACCAGACTCACATTTGTCAAACTTTCAAGAAATCTGGAATACATTGGATCATATGCTTTCGTTTGCTGTGAATCTTTGACTTCAATATTTATTCCACCATCCTGTAGAGAGATTGGGAGTCACGCATTTTGGCATTGTGAAAAGTTGATCATCTTACATGTTCCTAGACAAACACAGCTCGGAGAAGGTGTAATTGATAACACGGCACTACTTCAGGCTTGCCAATTTCACATCATGGATGAGGAGGACTATGATGAGGAAGGACATGAATCTACCCCTTTCACCACTAATATGCATGGCTCTTATCAGAACTACGAGAGAGTGAATGAATGGATGAAAAACAGACACACAGAAAATCAATTCTCTTTGCATCGTGCATGTGCCTCTTACAATCCATTAGAAGAAGTCATTTTCAATATTGTAAAAAGACAAGGTTTGAAAGCTTTCAAGATACCGGATAGTATTGGAGTTACTGCATCACAATATCTTTTGCAAAATCCCTTTACTGAAATCACAGAAAAGAAGATTATGAAACGCTACATTCTTGATATGATGGGTGAATTAGTTTAACCTAAACTTAGTTCTATCATTATTATCATTATTCTGCATTGTATACATATTTAGAAATCTTAGCCCTCGTCCACTATGGTAATGGGCTACCTCAACTATTTTATTCAACCTCACCCATCAATCTCATGAGATAATCGTTAATGATTTCCTTCTCCGTCAAGGTGGTATATGGATTTTCGTTTAGGTACTGTGAAGGAGTGATTCCTGCACTATTTGTTTCTCGAAAAGCTTTGAGTCCTTTCTCTTCAATGATATTATATAGAATTTGTTTCAAAGGTTGGAACGAGGCGCATGCTCTGTGCAAAGTGAATTTCTCGTCACGATTCATGTTCTTGATCCATGTATTCATGTTGTCGTTTATTTCATCATCGTACCAACCATTTCCTTTTAATTGAAAAGGAGATGATTTTGCAAGTGCTGTATGTGGAATAATACTTCTACCAAGTTCAACATGTTGAGGAACATTCAAGATGGACAACTTCTCATTGCTATCAAATGCCCTAACACAAATCTCTCTGCATGTCGGTGGAATGAAGACGCTGTAAAGGTTACATCCATAGAATACACCTCTACCAATGTATTCCAGATTGATGGATAATTTGCAAAAGAAAAGGCTTCTACATCCATAGAAAGCACTTCCTTTGATTCTCACAACAGTATCTGCCATGATGACTCTTTTGATATTCCAGCATTTCATGAAAGTAAGATTTGGAATCTCCGTGACCCCTTCCACAACAATTATCTGCTGCCAAGAAAGTCGCTCTCTAATGTACTCTCTACATTCGACTGATAGATTCCATGATTCCCAATCGTCTTCATTCATATGCTGGTGTGCATGCCACCATTCACTACTTAGTTCTCGATTCCAGAGTGGCTTCGATCCGTCATAGAAAAGAGTCACGAGACCGTCGACTGTAGCAACCCTCATTTCCTTCTACTTGATGAATGTAGTGACTTTATGTATTTACTTGAAATACTCGTACCGTAGAATCACTAGTCTATGAGATGAAGGAATAGGTATGGAGAGGTTTTCATTGCTTTTCTGCGTTGTGGATCACGCTTGGTTGGATCTTTAATAGTTTAGTAAGGAAGACATACCTCAACAACAATGACGTCTTCATTCCTTTTTTTAGAAATCAAAGCTACAAATGGATGATTCTTACAAAACAATAAGCACCAAAGAGTAAACAATCATTTCACCAAGTATTATCATTTTTATCTTATTCTTTTGAGTTTACCATCGATGCTTTGTACTATGTAAAAAGCCTCAAAGTATCTAAACTGATGTAGCTAGCTAGGAAGGTAGCTACAATAGAAAAAGCCGTTGACGGACATGATGAACAATGAAACATGTGAAGCTATCTACGACATGAAGTGATGGAAAATAACAAAGAATTTCAATTGCTGAGAGGCAAGTGCTACTACAATCTTGATCACAGTCTCCTCATTCTTCATTGAGTCTATCAAGTATATTTGAAATGAGGATTCAGACGGAGGAGTGGCGGCGGTTCATTCCCGGAGTACGAATGTACAAAGGAAAGAAAACTCTCTTTTGGGATGGACAGAATCTATGGAATGGAGTTAATTTTTGTGGTTGGCCTCTAATCTATGATAAAGAAGAGAGGAACTCGTGGGAAGTCATTGTCGTACTACCCGGAGTTGAAGTGATTCCACAGTGTAATTTCTGTGGTTGTACGAATGTCAAGATAGTCATCATGGTAGATACAGTCAAGAGGATTGAAGATTGGGTCTTCTCTTGGTGCAGTAGTCTTGAGTTTGTCAAGCTTTCAAGAAATCTGGAATACATTGGAAACAGTGCATTTTATAGCTGTGATTCTCTGACTTCAATCTTCATTCCGCCATCGTGTAGAGAGATTGGCATTGCAGCATTTGATAGCTGTACAAGGTTGATCATTTTCAATGTACCTCATCAAACACAACTTGGTGAAAGTGTGATTGCTAACACGGCACTACTAAAAGCTTCTGCATTCCCTAGTAATGAAAATGGACAGTATGAGAACCATGATGAAGTGCATGAATGGGTGAAGAACCGCAATGCAGACGATCGGTCCTCTTTGCATCAAGCTTGCGCCTCTTCTAATCAAAGAGAGGAAGTCATTTTCAATATAATCAAGAGACAAGGTATTGGTGCTTTTGAGGAACCAGACAGTGTTGGGGTTACTCCATTACAGTACCTCGTGCAAAATCCCTTTGTAGAAATGGAAGAGCAAACAATAATCAAACGGTACATTCTTGATATGATGGGTGAAATAGTTGTTTGAATCTCGCAGAGCAATGCAATTTTCATACATGACCTTTTGAGAGTTTCTCTCGCAATTTGTATTATCATGCACAGGAGTAATGTTTATAAGCCGAATTTACTAGTATGGATTAGGCTTGAAAGATAAGTGCTTTCCTTGTGAATATGAAAAGTGAAATACGAAGTGCAACATCATAGATGGGGTATTGTCTACATCATGCAGCATTCCACGAAGGAGAAGCTACATTTTCTGTCTTTCGATAGCTTGGAAGAATTCTACTTTTTAGATGATGGGGAGAGAAACAATCTAGATGTGAAATGTCAAAATCAAAAAGTCCATGATGTGGTCAGAAGTTCAAAGTGTTGTGAGAAATTGCCCCAAGCTCTACAGAAAATCCAGTTGCTAGCGTAATTTGTAATAATCTAAAATTGTAGAAAGTAGAGCTTTTACTTCATTTTATCCAATTCAAGGAATAGACTATGCAAACTGTAGTTGACATTCGTTACTACTATCATGCTCTAATAGCGAGTGTTGACTCGTGCTTATTTTAAAATAGCAATCAAGGCACTACTTTGACTACCTCCAGCAACTTTGAGTACTTTTGCCTTTTGATATTCAGGTTCATCGTTTTCACTACGAACCTGGTTGATGTCATTCAAAACATCTACCTTGACTGGGCGACTTTGAACATCCTTATCCACCTTGACTGGACGAGTTTCAACATCCTCGTCTACCTTGAATGAGCGAGTTTCAACATCCTCACCCTTTTCAAGTTTACCAATCCCAAGTTGCCCAAACTCCCCAGATCCCCAAGACCAAACGTCTCCGTCAGCAGTCACCGCAAAGGAATGATCTGAGCCACATGAAATTTCTTTAATGATTGGATTTCCTTTATTCTTTTCCAAAACGATTTCGACTGGTTCCACCTCAAAGGATCCTTCCTTTGGACAATTGTCAGTATGCCCAAGCTGTCCATAATCTGATCTACCAAAGGCAAATAGCCGGCGACCACTTGAATCAACACACAGGGAGTGGAATTGACCAGCTGCAATTTGAGAAATAGTAATTCCTCTTTTTGAGAAAAATTCAACTTTAGTCAATACTGGTATCACTCTATCACTCACTATCTTGTTCTCAACTCTCTCGTTCTCAATGCCCTCCGATATCCCCAACTGGCCATCATTGTTCAGACCTGCTGCAAATAATTCAAAAGATTCTTCCTCATCACTTTTGGCAAGGACTAGGGTATGATTTCCTCCACAGGCAACTTTTTCCACGTGGCGATCGACGCCATCATGGTAAACGGCAAATTTCGGTGGCATATAGTCGGATTCAACTTTATCCACATGGAAAGTTGCGTATTTGTCTTTTTCCAGTACTCCTTTAGGAATCGATGCAATATCCTGTGCAGACTTCTTTACAGGTGCGAATACTGGTCTCGCAAGCTGTCCTTTCTCGCCCTATTAGATTTTAATTATAAGTATTATTATGTCAGGAAGTAAAAGAAAAAGCTGTTAATAAGAGTTCTAGCATACGTACCATTCCCCAAGTGACGAGTTTGTTGCGGACGACTCCTCCCTGATTTACTTCCACGATAGCTGCATTGTGAACAAATCCACATGCAATCACAACGGCTTTATGTTGAAGCATAGAAACATGAATAGGGTAAAATCTCTTTCCTTTTGGCCCTGTAAAATATTTAGCATCTTTATCTTTTACCTTTCTGGGATCATCAAAAGGTTGAATATCTGCCCAATTTTTGCCTTCTACATCTATGTAAGATCCCCAAAAGTAGACACGACCCGAAGCTGCAAGAGCCAAGCAATGGGTGTCACCCGATGCAACATCAATGATGGTATCCTCATGTTCCCGCTTAATCTTGATATCCATTGGGTCCGTAACCTCAGGCTTCGCGTTTCTAAAGTCTCTCCAAGTAAATAGAGGATCAGGGATACCCTGCACTTCTCTCTGTTCCGAACTTGGAATGAAATGAGTCACCGGGATAGGTGCATAAGCAGTTTCTTCCAGCTTGGAACCCAAGGATCCTTCATCATTGACACCCCAGACCCATACATTTCCATCTTCCGTCAAACATACACTATGCTGTGCTCCACACTGTACTTGAACAAATTTCTGATCGGTCGTGGAAGTTATCAAAGCAGGGTGATAGCATTCATCGACGACTTCCTGTTGGGCAATCATACCAAAATCATTGGATCCAAAAGTGCATAAAGATCCCGAGTATGGAAAGAGCCTTTGCTTGATGGTTTGGTGGGTTTGATCTTTTCTCTCGGATAGGTTTTGTGCTACACAAGCGTTGATGCGTGCAAAGTCTCCGTTGTAATCCACTGCTCTCTCAGATGAAGCGGTGAGGACGGCTCTATCAGGAGAAGATGAAGCGGCAGTGACTCTTCTTCTTCTTCTTTTTCTTGGTGCTCCTCTATCAGCAAGGACCTCCTCTACTTCGTCGGATACTGTCGCTTCTAGTTTTCTCTTTTGAGAATGCATGATTGCAAATGTTTTGAGTTTTGATAATATGCGAGGCAATGGATTCTGATAAAAGTGTGTTGAACTGTGTCAAGTAGTGTTTTTATGAGGAAAAACGATCGTTTATATTATTTTGACCGTTGGAGTAGAACCAGTATCCTCTCATTCAAATCGGAGTAGAAAAAGTACTCGAATTTGAAATTTTCATCTCTTAGGTACTGGGACTAAAATGGGAATGTGGACTGTTCAAACTTCATTTTCATAACTCAGACAAATAGAAGTACAAGGCAGTTATTTAGCCTCTCTTATTAACCCTTCCAGACAATTTCAGTTCAGTCGTGTATTTAGGTAGACTTCGGTTGCATGTAAATCTTCAGCCTTGAACATATTTGGTATACAGTAAGGAATGACGGACTTGAATGTTTAGATATCTTACCTATCGGTGATAGTCAAATATACTTACTAATGTAAATAGTGCTGTGGCATTCTCGTCTGTCCAATTTTAGATTATCTAGTTTACATTTCATACACTATTACCAAGTTTTCTTCTTTTCATGTCTGCATATATGGCATCTTTCTCCTGTTGAAACATTATAGAGAGCTTGCACAATACTTGAATTCTATCTTGTAAACTTCTTTTGCATGACGTTTCCCCCTTTTCTTTGGTCGTATTTTTTTCTTTCAGATCCCGACTACTTGTTTCGATTGCTATATGCTTATGATCATCTTGTTGTTCAGAATCGATTTTATTACCAACAGTATGTTCAAGTTCTATAGTCTTTGCACCTGTTTCAGTTCTTATAGGAGCAACATGATCATATGTCACGATCTGTTCATTATTCTGTTCGGTTTCACTTTCTTCTTGATCAGTATCGATGTCATTTCCAATAGCATGTTCTATTCTATTCTTTTCACTTGTGACATTAATTTTGGGTTGTCTCATGGACGAAACAAATCCAGTGGAGTCAAGTAGTTCCATCCGTTCTTTAGTTAGTAGGGTGAAATGACCCTTCAACATATTTTGATTGGGAAGTGACTGGTTTCCGTCATGTTTTGCTGGCAGTTTGCAATCTCCATGCTTGAATGTGTATTTTTTCAGCGCTTCAATTTTGTCTTGCCATTTGTCACTGACAGTCCAATTGAAGCCAATGCTATTTAGCCTTGCTATTTTTTCATTTGAAAGTTTGAAGTGTTTATATTGAGATCGTTGTTTGTATACCCAATTGGCAAGAGGCTTATTCTCGTCATCATACAAAACGTTGCAATCTCCATACTTGGACTTGTATTGTTCCAGCTGTTCAAATTTATCAGACCAAGTATTTTCTTTTGACACTTTAATAGTCCAATCGAATCCGATACTATTGAGCCTTGCTATTCGTTCATCTGACAGCTTAGAAAGTTTATATCGAGATCGTTGTGTGTATACCCAAGTGCCAAGGGGCCGATTCTCCTTGTATCTTGCTGGCACATTGCAATCTCCATGCGTGGACTTGTATAGTTTCAGCTGATCAAAATTATAACTCCAAGCACTATCTCTTGTTGGCGCAGTCCAATCAAAACCGATAGCATTGAGCATATTCACACGTTCTTCCGACAGCTTAGAAAGTTTAAATTGAGAACGTTGGTACTCTACCCAAGTGGCAAGTGACTGATTCTCCTTATATTTCCCTGGCACATTAAAATGTCCACGTTTTGATTTGTATACTTTAAGCGCTTCTAGTTGATTTTCCCAAATCTTATCGTATGGCGCAGTCCATCTAAAACCAATACTATTGAGAATTTTGATACGTTCATCTGACAGTTTGGACTGTTTATATTGAGAACGTTGAGTATAGACCCATTTGCCAAGTGGCTGATTCTCCTTGTATCTTACTGACACGTTGCAATCTCCGTATCTTTCCTTGTATCCTTTCAGCTGTTCAAAATTATCTAACCACATTTTTTCTCTTGATACTTTCCAGTCGAAACCGATAGCATTCAACATTTTAATATTTTCTTCTGACATGTTCAATTTTGCATAATCATCACGTTGCTGTTTCACCCATTGGAAAAGTGTCTGATTATCATAAGTAGCTTGTACGTCGCAATGACCATATCTTTTCTTGTGCTCTAGTAGTTCTTGGAGTCTATTGAGCCAAATTAAATTATTATCTGGCTGCATGTTTTCCGTCCTGGAGAAATAAATTCTATTGAATCTTTTACTATTTTCTGATCCTTAAGCAACAGATGAAGATAATGAATTGCTGCTTCAAATAGAGGTTAGTTGCCCATGTGAATGTTACCTATTGTAGGTATCTTTTTTTTTAGTTCTCGTATCACAAATGAAGAGACATGAGACATTAGAATATGTGTAGCGTTTCGCGTTTCGGTCGATGATTGTTTCGTGTATGTACTTCTAATACCATTGAAGGCATGTTTACCAAACATGGTAACGGACGATAACAGACCACAGAGCCCGCAGCATGAAGTACATCATCCATCTATCTACTTTCACTCTTATCACAGCCATTCAGCAAAAAACATTGAGGTGTATTATTCGTAAGAAGCAATGATTAATTGGATGTGATACAATAGTAACAGTACAAATAATGGAAGCAGAATCAGTTGCATAGTTACGTTACAAGTCTCATCTCTCAGGGTCTCATGTAAAATGAAGACAACTAGGAAATTCTTTCATGGTTCGACGATGATTGGAATTCAGACCAACTAGCTACTTGAATGAATTCATTCTTTACATGAAACTAAACACGTCAACATTTCAAAGCAGCTTTTCAAATATAGATTGTCAAAATGAATCTCACGAGTCTTTGACCTGCTGTATAATTTTGAGGTGATGGGATACTCAAGTATTCTTTAGAATATCGAATGCAGAAAGTTTCTTTTTCATCCTGCTGCTCGATTGAGTTTTGGTGAATCTAAATCATTCCAGCTTCATAGTATTTCGAGAGATTGTAGGAGTTAGAAATAAATTCGGACTTTATCAGCTCTTCCATCCATTGAAATGAATCATATTCCATTTCGTACTTCAGTTGTTGATTGAAGCATACGATATAAATTTGCACAAATCTATGAGATGGTTCGATGGATCTAAAGAGCCACGAGCTAATCATAGTGTATTCAACTGCGGCATAAATGAAATGTGTTGCTAAAACATTGTAGTTCATCTTTTTCTGTTGGACAAGTGATGACGTAATGACTAGGGCGTCTCAAGAAATGTAGACTTTGAAAATAGAAGTAGCGATGGTATGACGGTAAAGGAATTGAAATTCTTCTTTTACCTTGATACTTTATTACAATAAATAATTGCAGTTCTTATGTTGGGATGAATAACCGTTGGAATAATGACATGATGGTTTACGTCTGGGTTTTACCATGACCAACATGAATCTGTAGGAATCTTCCTTTTCCACTTATAATAATATTGCTGTGTATCTTCCTTTTGGACAAATGATGTCGAAATGACCAGAGGGTTCAAGGAATATCAAAGGAGTTCTTCTTTATCTCGATGCTTGATGAGGAGGAGGTCATCCAGTAACCGTCAGAACAGTGTCGTATCGATTTCAGTCTGGTGGCGCGAAAGTATTATCCATGACCTAAATGAATTCGTAGGATTCTTCCTATTTGATCCTGTGTGACCAAACCCCGTTGTCTCATCATGGATAAGTACTGCAGTCTTGTTAATAGATCATGCTTGCAAGATTTGAATGAATTTGCAGTTCAACTCATGAATCATAATATTTTCAATTGCAAAAGTAGTAAGTGATTCCTTCAATTTCAATCGGCAATCCCCTTTATCGTGGTGTACTAACTCTTTCCACGCATATCATAATATACATTCAATAGAAAAATATGGATGAACTCAGAGTGAATATTCAAGTCAAAGAAATGACTGAACAAATGAAGGCTCATGGGATCAATGATAAGACGTCTCTACCAAAAGATCTTCATGAAGAAAGCCTCGCAGATAAAAACGAGGAAGAACATTTCGATTCCAAGAGCAAGGACAGTGAAAGCATCAGTACCTCTACGATAGGAGAAGAACATGAAGCTTCCAATCAAATTCCAACAGAAATCATCATTAGCACAGATCAGAAAGACAATGCGGCATCTATATCAAGCACCATCATGCCAGGATACATAACTACAGTTGCTGTTTGCAAAAGACATAAGGAATACTTTTGCCAGTTTGCGAAAGTGCTTGTGCGGTACCTACAATTGGTCTATCCGTCCCTCTATCTTCGAGCAAAAGACATTATTCGTGAGTGCGATAAGCTCAAGAGGGAAGGCAGATTCGGTTACGAGATCCTTGCATTCTCTATTCAATTCAATCTTCGTAGATTGGTTGGGAAAGAAATTTGGGCAAAGGCTGCAGAGTATCATACAAAGTGGCTGATGAATCACTACAAGAATAATAGTACTTATTCGTTAGAGTGTGAAGCAAAGGTTGCAGCTCGTCGGATTGTGCGTATAGCCTCCCAACCTTTGGTACATCCATCCAACTTATGTGGATATCGCGGTCGCACCAAGAGGGAAAAGGAGACTTCCATACAGAAGCAAAATTATTCCAATGACGATTCTTGTATCGAAGAAATAGATTCTGATCTTGGTAGTATCACCAAGGACTACGTCGTGATTCAGAGAAATAAGTTTGAGAGTTGAGTTTCTTTGCGGTATAAATTTCATTGAATTACAAACCCTAGTAATGCTGCTTCGGACAGGGGGGGAGGAATGCCTTCAAGATATAATAACAACAGCAAACAAAAAGTATTTTTCAGATACATTGGATAGTCTTTTAGTTTTAAATTCTATCGAAGCTTCTTAGACGAAAGATCTGGAAGGGTTTAGCTTCGAAACAGCAACAATATAGATGATAGCTTTTGTTTATATGAAATAGTAGACATTATAGATTTACTGCTGCTTATTTACATCTACTTCATCCCATCTGTGCCATGATATATCTATTGATTTGTTCCATTTCGCAAATTCTTTCAATATCGTCGGTACTCTTAATAGATTGGGCATTAATATATCTATTGATAATGGGATGGTTTGCAAAGTAGATTGGCCGGAGGAAATTGGCAATGGAAATTGTGTTAATGATTACTACGATCAAGGTGAGGAAGAATATAAAGAGTCCTACAATACAGAAGAATGTGGCTGGGACTGTTGAGACTGCGATGAAATGAATCAAGAACTCTGGGTAAAATATCCTGAGTGCAAGTTAGGTATCATTACTAATAGAATTGGAGACAATATAGACGGAGTTTACAATACTACAGAAGAGTACGACTGGGACGATGAAGATTGTGATGAAATGAACGAAGTATTATGGGCAAAATATCCTGATTGTAAGTATGGAATCGATCCTGGTAAAATTGGAAATACTCTATGCGATGGTGGAATGTACAATACAGAAGAATGTGGATGGGACGATGGAGATTACACTTTCTTTAATACAGAATTCCCAAATTGTAATGTTGTACATCCTTACAAACTCGGCAACGGAGTTTGTGATCCCGATGCTAACACCGAGGAATGCGGCTATGACGGAGGCGATTGCATCTAACATATTTATATTCAATGGAAACTAAAATAAACTCTCCTTTATATCACTTCATATCCGATCCAATGAAAAAGAATCTATTGAAAGAAAGAATTGATGAAATGTTCAACAAATTAAAACAATGACAATATTTAATAGGTATTGCACCTTCCATTTTGCGCGCGAAAGCTGACGTTTCTAGGATCCCAACTTTGGATCACAGAGAGAGGCTGATGTGCGATCCACAACCCACAGCACATCTTTTTGAATGAGAAAGTAATTCAATTCCATTCAACAGTGTCTTTGTACTTCATTGTTGAGATCTCTTCAGTCAAGTAATTCATCTAACAAGTCATTTGATACACTCTACTACTCCTTCAAGTAACTGACTGTATCACCACAATGGCCCTCTCTCCCAAAGATTGCTACTTGGTAGCCTACAACATTGCTTGTTGTGCAGGATGGGCCACTGTCCTTGCATCTGCCATTCAAACCCTCATTAATGGAGATTCACTCGCTTCCATTTACGATGCACCAGGTCTTCCATCAATGCTCGCATACGTACAGACTGCAGCCCTTCTTGAAATTGTTCATGCAGCAATTGGCTTCGTACGATCACCAGTATTCGTCACCACCCTTCAAGTCGGATCTCGTATCGCTGCATTATTCGCTTTGGTCAATTCTCCTTCTGCCGCTCATCAATTCGGAGCAGGAATGATGATCATCTCCTGGGCATCGGTAGAAGTACCACGTTATGCCTTTTACGTAGCAGCACTCATCACCGGTGACGCTACCAAAAAGACACCTTATCCTCTCTTTTGGTTGAGATATTCTCTCTTTGCAGTTTTGTATCCAACCGGTATCACTGGAGAACTTACCGTCTTTCTCGCTGCTGCTAAAGATGATGCTTTCTTGACTTTGATGGGAGATGATAAAATTTCCCTCATGTATTATTTCATCATGTCCTTTCCAGTCATTTATGCACCAGGTGCACTTCCCATGATTATGAATATGGCAGCAAACAGAAAAAAAGCTTTTAAAAAGCGTTTCGCGAAACCTGCTCCACCGCCAAAGGGACTTGTATTCCCAGAAGATAAAAAGGGAGGGAGATCATCTACCCCAGTCGCAAAAGAAATTCTAGCTGCGGCAATTGGTGCGGCATCTTCTTCCAAAGCTGAAAAGGTAATTAAGGAACGGAATTGGAGATTTGGATACGTCAAGCATTTCATCAATATGGTGGAGGAACAAATGAAATCTCCTGAAAATGCATTGGCGGTGGCTGAAGCTGGATTGGATAAGGCATATGAAATTTTCCAATTTGTAGATGAAGATGGAAATACTACTTCGTTCAAAGAAGCCATGGCGATAAAAACCAAGAATCCATTTCATACTGGATTTATTCAAGGGGAAGCTCCTAAAGCAAAGAATGTATTGGAAGTTCCATACAAGGGTAAAACTTTGTCTGGACAGGCGCTTAAAGATCAAGTGGATAAATGGGTATCTTATGGGACTATTGAAGAATCGGCAGGAGTTGCCATCAAGAATTGTGTGGATAAACCTGATTATCTTGATTTGAGTGATCGTTATTTTGTACTTCTTGGAGCTGGATCGGCTATGGGACCTTTCTTGGTCCTCATGGCTCTTGGAGCTAATGTGATCGCTGTGGATTTGGATAGATCTGGAATTTGGAAGCGTTTGATTGAAATTGCAAAGAAATCTTCTGGAACCATTACCTTCCCTCTCAAGAAGGAACAGTCGGCTATTACCTCTGATGATGATCTTTATGCAAATGCTGGATGTAATCTTTTTACTGATACTCCACGTATCCGTGATTGGGTTTTGGATCTTTATCCAGGAAAGAAGTTGTCTGTTGGAAGTTATGCTTATTTGAATGGAGCGCTTCACGTGCAAGTTTCTCTTGCGATGGATGCTATCTGCAAGGATTTGAGTGAGAAGCGTCAGGCAAGTCTTGCTTATTTGTGTACTCCTACTGATCTTCATGTGATTACCAAGGAGGCACATGAGGCAAGTGTTCAAGAATACAAGACATACTCTTCCAAGCCATACTGTATGTTCATGAGATTGTTGGGTAAAAAGTATTTGAGAAAGAATGCTATGAAACCACTTCCTGGTGTAGGAGGAGATTTCTATGTTGTCAATGGATTGAGTGTAGCACAAGGACCAAACTATGCTCTTGCAAAGCGTATGCAGCATTGGCGTGCTGTTGTTGCTCGTAGCAAGGGAAGCATTGTTTCTTCCAACATTGCACCTGCAACCTCGACTGTTTCTGTGACCCAGAACCGTACTTTTGCATGGGCTTATGAGGGTATGCCATATTTCAAGCCATATGAGATTTTCGCTCCAGAGACTTCGAATGCAGTCATGTCTGCTATCCTTTTATCTGACTTGAATGATGAAAAGAATGCAAGTAATCCAAAGGTTCAATTGGCGAATCCTAATGAATTGTTCAAATATGGTTCCTTCAATGGAGGAGCTTGGAGATGTGCATACCAAGTTGACAGTATTGGAGAGGCAAGTGTATTCATCTACTTTGGAAGAGTTGCAAAGCCATACATTGCTGGAGTTGCTGTTGTAGGAACCGCTGTTGGATTGAAACTCTTTGGATACGTATAAAACATATGATGTAATGACAATATAATGGAGAAAGCTATGAAATATTTTTCTAAGTGTAACTTTTGAAGAGTTCACAATTTATACGATTTCTCGTTGCATTTTTCGAACAATCAGAAGTCAGTTCTTTTGCATGATCGCCCTTCGTAAACAAACGTGTGTATTTATTTTTTGTAATTACTTCTTTTATACAATATATACTCTTAGATGTATATGTATTGCAAATTTTCATTTCTGTATCTTTGAAACTTCATGATGCAATATATAAATACGTGAACATGAATATGAATATGCCTTCATTCATCCATAGAGCATGAAATCATTTAGTCCCGAAATATTTTCATACTCCATGTCATTTGAAACGGGTCTCTGTTTTTTATTCCCTGATCTTTCTCTTTCTGCTTTCATTAGATGTTATGCGTTTATGCTTGATGAGAGTATTTTCAAACTCTTGTTTCTTGAAACGTTGAAAATCACTCATTTCATTATAATCCTGTTTTTGGTACTCATTCCACTGGTTTTGAATGATATCAAGGCCAGTACTTTCCTTCTGCTTCTTGAGAAGTTTAGATATAGTTTTACTTTGTCCACGATTCTCTTTCCTCACTACTCTCATTCTTTCATCAAAATGCAACTTCAAATCAGCAATTTCCTTCTCATATTCTGTCTTGAGTAAAGTCTGTGCATTCTGAAAGTGCTCGATTTCAGATTGCATTACTTCACATCTTTGTAAGAGTGAAATATCTTTGCCTTCTTCTAAAACCCCCCGAACATAATCTGCAACTTTCCCCATGACTACATCTTTTCTCAAATGCCGCTTGGAAGAAATGTGGCTCATACAGAGTGGACATGATTTGAATCTATGGATTGCCTCTTCGATACAATCTTTACAGAACCGATGGCAGCAGTCGGGCACGATATGGGGATTCGATACTATATCTAGACAAACTACACATTCCAAATCTTTGACCAAATCACGAATTTTGTTCGTTTCATTTACTTTTGTAGATTCTTTCCCAACTGCTTCTTTTTGAATTAGATCTTCTGATTGTATAGTCGGAGTAGATGGAGTCAGCAAAGTCGAACTTGAACTTTCCTGCATATCTGGAGCATCGGAAGCAGTCGAATCAGTAGAAGAATCACCAGTCGCAGCAGCTTCTTCACTCGCACTACTTTCATCTACTCTCGATAAAGCCTGCAAGCGATCAAAGATTGTCTCATAAAAGTACATGCATGTAAATGGTAAATCGAGTATCTGCTGATGATGGCTACTTTCCAATTCTTCCAGTTCAATTTTGATCTGATGAGGAATGTCTGGACAAGAATTCATGTGGCCCACTAGATTTCTGTTATTTTTCAAGCTCTGTGCATTACAGCTAAATATTTGTCTCTTATTGCAATGTCTACATTGAATGCCCGGATATCCAGCCTTGTTGTGCCCACGTCTGAAAGGGCCTGTTCTTTCATTATCTGTTATGTAGCATACTTTGTATTGCTTTAGAACTAGATACGTAAAGTCAGAAGTGAGTTCACGATCGCAATCTTGTACTACTTCAGAGCTCATGTTCTTTGTTGGTGGCTGTGTTTTGTAACTTTTGATGTCGTAGCTACAATAGTGGTGGTAATTGTACTGGTCGTCAATGTTCTCTCAAGTCCTTCAACTAGTTGTTCGTGGAATAAGATTGAATCATTAGGTTCATCTACGTGAATGATCTTCTTTGCTTGCTATGTTGTGAGATATCGTGATGTTCTCTTTTTCCCAAAAAAGTTGAAAGATATGATGATTGATGTGAATGTCATTGGTCGTTGACGTACTTATGACGTCATGTCGTCATATTTTCTCAGGGACGGGAGAAAAGAGGAAAAGTCATAATAAGCACATCACGGATGAATGAAGGAAGTCCTTTCACTTTTGATTGAAAGAAAGGTCTCTTTTCTATTGATACGAAGACTGTTGTAATATCTTATACTAGACTACAAGTGTAATTCGAAGATTTCATTTAGTAACCAGCCATAGTAGTTTTGCACTTTTCTTCTCACAGATGTGGAAATAAAATCTATAGTTTTGAAAAAATTCTGCAGTAGCTTGAAATACGAAATTTTCAAAAACTATTTGTCTATTTTGGATACAATTAGAATAGTACAGCTGTTGGTAAATAAATGCTCTTAGTAACATTATCATTATAATGTTTTTGTCGTTTGCCAGCCAACAATTATGATGCTTGCTTCTTCCTATTGTGATGCCATATATATAATAGTATCTACTTGTGAATTCTATATTATGTGCATCAGCATACTACATTTGCTTCTTCCTACAAATCATCAAGAGCCTTCATGGCATTTCTGATGATAGTTCGATGGAATATTTTCAAATCTTCTGCTTCTTGCTGCTTCTGACTTAACATCTCTGATTGAGGACTACTTTCTTCTTCATTGTTCATCTCATGAGTAAAAGCAGTATGTCTGTAAAGATCTGTCGACCTTTCTCGTAGATTGCTGGTCACACGATGTTGGTGTCTACTAGTAGTAGTACTAGCAATCCTCTTGGACACTATAGAATGTGTAAATTACAAGCGATGTGATTAGTCATCTCCTTTGACTGGTATTAATAGTTCAGTTTCTTATTCTTGAGTATACACTACTAATGAGAAAAATGTTATCACTCATATTTGTTACGTCGTTATCTCAGGATGATTGTTGAAAAAGATCTTTTTTGTCAGTCCTCTTCAGTTATCAATACCTTTTGGTCTGTATCATTAATTGATGCCTTTTCAGCAGCACACCAACAAGCTAGCAATTTCAAGTTAATAAGACTCTTAGTTTTATCTATCGCTACTCATTTACATAGAGTTGAGTCAAACCAAGACCCTTCCTAGTTGCTTGGAGTGGTCTCATGCTTCTGGAGAAATACTATATTCTTGTGACGAGGAGGATGCTGATGCCTGATGCTTCACTTATCATTTACTGCCTACTATGTACTTGCTATAAATAACAATAGAAGAAGCGTTGTTCAAAGCAACAATTTTACTGCAAGAACAATGATTAAAGGTATATTCCTCTTCATATCGTACAATTGCTTGATATCAATTCACTTCAAATAGAGATTCATATGGTAATTCAGCAATTGGTTTTCGGAGAAAGTAATTATTGGCTCACATTTTATTGAGTCCCATTTTGATGTCTGGCCAAAGATTTTTTTAGCTCAACTACCACGTCATCTGACACATCTATTTTCACCTTCAAGTTTTGCTGATGCAATCATGATGAACAACATGTTTCATCATCAACTGTACAGTATTGAAACACCACACTAGAATGAAACATAAAGTACAATGAACTTGAAGAGTCTATACACAATTCTTCTCGCTTCCTCATCACATCAAAAGAATTGCAGCTTAAACATGACAACGACACGAAAAGGATTCATTCATCGCTTCACATTTGCATTTCTTGCAACTGCAAGTTTCCTTCAAATCAGTGAAGCAGCTTCTCCAAGATCTGCATTTGCATTCATGCCTCAGACAAGTTCGCCGTCTAGTACTTCATCTGAAAAGACTGCGGATATCATTGCCTATCAAGATCTAAAACTCAATATTCCACAGTTTGGTATAAATGTACCTGTGGCAACTTGGTACAAACCAGATGAAGAATTGACTTCTACTGAACTATCTAATGAAAAAGTTTTATACTCGCATCGTATCTCCGTCAAGAGAATTGGAAGTCTACTCGCAAAATTAGACTTTATACCAGCCTTTGTCGCAAAAGATTTTCAACTCGAGCCAACCACCAAGATTAATACAATTTATGGCAAGAATGGATCCTTTCCAAAAGATCGACCAGTTGTATTATTAGCTCATGGCTTCCTTGGATCGAGATTTGACCTCTCGCATTTAGCAGAAGAATTAGCTTCTGAAGGATTTATTGTGTTTAGTGCAGAATATCCAGAATCATTGTCTTCGTCGTATGATCGGATCGATGGACTGGATCGTACTTTGATCAATCAGGAATTATTGAAAAATATGGAATCGGAGTGGAATGTCAAAGCTTCTTCGTATGGGATTGTTGGTCATTCTTTAGGATGTGGAACTGTGACTTCTACCGGTGATGCGTCTTGGACGAGAGTTACCATTGCTGGTCCACCTGTTCGAAGGGATGGTGTGGATCTTGGAGGAAACATTTTAGCCATTACTTCCTTGAATGATGGGTTGGTAGCTATGAATGGTGGAATGGGTAGATTGCAAAGTATGATTCCTTCTGATTTTATTCGATTGCAAGAAACTACCATGATGGACAAACCGTTGCCTTCCAAGGGAATTGTCATTTTCGATCGAGACGATGGACCGAACCATATTTCGTTCTTGGCTGGAAATGCAAATGATGCCATGGTTAGTTTCTTATCGCCTTTGCTACCTGTTGCACAGGCTTTGTCTATACCAGTATTAGACTTTGATCGTTATAAAGAAAGTCGTGATAGCAAAGAAACTGCAGATGTAGTCATTCCCTTGATTTCCACATTTTTGAGACAATACATGATGTAAATTTGAATAACATACGAGTAAATAAAAGGCAGTATCTTTGCCAAACCCTCTTGGTTTGATGGATTATATACACATCGTACTGTATCAACTGCAATAGGATCCTAAAATAGCAACGATCGAATGATAGTGTGAATAATAGTCGTTTAACAAACTGCGAAGTCCCATTGAGTTGAACAAAAACCTAGTATTTCCTACAATCATGATGACGATAATAAGTATTTTTCATGGGCAAGATATGGGTATGTAGCAATGACATAGTAGTAGTCCAAGTTTCCAAAAATCATTTTCAATGGACTCAACTCGTTGTTAACGAGCGATGATGATCATGATGAATATTTTTGACGAAGTGCTAGATAGGGGGCGCTTGAAACAAGAAAGGGCAATGCTGACAAATTAAGTAATGTTTGACGATATTCTCCTCTTTCAACTCTCATATTTATTTTGTGGTGTTCGGATACGAAGAAATACCAAAAAGGGAATAATAATGGAAAAATGATAAAAATGAGAATAAGGAAGCTAGTGACAGTAGGATTCCTCTTTTTTGAACATGACGCGTACATGTATCGCTTCTCGATAAACCTTCCCAAAGTGTCAAGCATTTACTAATACGAATACGTACATACAGAGTTCTCATGCATTAGCCATCTGTTTCATGTCAAAATGAAATGTAAAATTTCTTATGTTCTCTATGTCCTGTTGCTCTCTCCATTTTAATAAAAACAAGATTCTACTCTCAAATATCAAACGCTATAACCATGAACATCCCGACTTGTTATGTATCCAACACACGAGGACCAACTTACCGCCATGATGTTTTGTCCTCTGGTAGTTGCAATGCAAGAAGAATGAATATCAGACGCATAAGTGAAGTTGAAGAGATCATCGCACTTGGTGAAAGGAACTCCTCTATTTTCCAAGTGCATTCTATTGCTAGAGTAAGAACAAGAGCACCAAAAGTGAACTCTAGACATGCTTCTGAAGCTATCTTGACCTTCAAGACAAACAGAGAGAATGTCAACTTTAGTACTATCAACGTGGAGGGGCCTGCTGCTCAGTCAATACTCAATGCTGCGTATGATTTATTAGACAGGCATCATGAAAACAAGCCAAATTACAGCGAAGAAGACGAAGAATGAGTAGGTATTTAGAATATTAGTCTCCGCAACCAAACTTGTTGAGGGGTTTCAAGTTTCTTTATTTTTGTGAATAAAGGAATGACCATAATGCATGTACATATTCAGGCAAACGTTGCTCACGATCAATTCTGTAGTTATTATGATAATATAATGAGCAATATGATTAGCTATACAAGTATATAATTATGAGCAGTACTTTTTCCATTTCAAGAATCATTATCCAAACTAGCCTTGTCCATTTCAGGTCGTACAAGAAACCAAAGCAAAGGACCAATCAGTGGCGTAGCAAAAGGTAGCATCTTTACTAAACCCTCTTGTCTTGATGGAATATACCCACGTCGTACTGCATCATCTGCAATAGGATCCAAAAATAGTATCGATCCAATGATCATGTCAATAGTAGTCGTACTGACAAACTGCGAAGACTCATTGAGTTGTACAAAACCTCGTACTTCCTCCCATACTCCATGAGAGGAACTTTGCATTGATTGATAGAATGTAAAGATCAAAAATAGATTCATGACAATGACTGCAACTTTAGCAATGACATTGTCCAAATTTCCAAAAATCGTTTCACCTATAGATGAAGTAGACTGTTTCTTGGATGTTGATAAAGATTTACTCGGACGAAGTGCAAGATAGGGATATAGCCCAATATATCCAAACGCAGCACTTGAAACTACAAAAGGCAATGCTGGCAAATTGAACGTTCTTTGCTTGGTACTTTCTTTTCCTCCTTCCACTTGTGGTTCTGGATACAAAATTCCACCCCAAACAAAAGGAAGATAAATGAATGGATTGAATAACAAAAGAGAAAACAAAGCATATCCAGCAGGAGGATCTTGAAACATGACATTGGAATCCAAGAGACTCCCAATGAAATCTAAATCTTGTTGAGGAAAAAATGTACCATCGTGTCCCGGTGCCAAGACATAGGAGAATACATTTTCAAATACAAAAGCTGATGTCATGATGATCAACCTGTACATTGATTCTGGATTTTTTTCATTTGGTTCTTCTTGATTGTAGGATGCAAATAGACGAGAATTCTTTGTATAGTCAACTGAACGGCGTAACTGATGATTCTGTTGGTAGACGCTGCACATAGAATGACTTTTACTTGGTGCTATAAAAGCACTGCTATTTCTTATGCTCTTTATTTGTGTACAGTCAGCACGTAAACTTGACAAAGGCTTAAATTGAAATGCTGACTCGGTTTTCCGTGCCATAGCAGTGCCTGTCGTGAAAATGGTCATCAGAAATATGCGAGCAGCAGTCGATACTGATTTCATTTTGTCTTTCTTTAATCTTTTTGAACTTGTAGTAATAGTAGACTCAACTCGAAACAAGCACTCGGAACTTGAAGTAAAGGAAACAGCTGAAGGATTAAAATGATCAATAATATCAATAGCAATGAAAAAGTGACCGAACGAAAATGCTTGGGAAACAACACAATACATAGTATCGCACCACCATGAGAGAAAGAAGAAGAATCATCATCGAAGCAGAAGAAAAGAAGATGAAGGGGGAAAAGGAGGGCGGACCGACTTGTTTTGTGAGCTCCGTGTTTTAGGTGTCAAACAGAATTTTAGACATGTCAATAATACTAACTTAGAACAAGATATAAACGAAAGATTTTCTGGGAAAAAAGATACACCTTCCGGAGATCTGTCACCACAAGCAGTAGAATAAAAGTACCAGCAAGCAAGCAGCATGAAGCATGACACTCTAGGCTGGAGGTCTACTTACGAACACATAATCAAGCGAATAGATGCACCGAGTGTCTTTCATGAATGGACTTCATAGTCTTAGTACATAAAAGCAGATGAGTTCGAAAGAAAAAGACGAGAAGCAAATAATCAAGATCTCGTATCAAGAGTTCTATCAAAAATATTTGAAAGATTCTACTGCGAATGTAGTATGTGAATACATGGCCTTGATACGACATCATCGAGGGAACAAATTTAGTAAAATTTCTATGCTCAGTGATGAAAGTTATGAAACGAATGTATTGAATGAGCCAAAGTTTTGGAGGTCTAGTTGTCAGTGTCCAATCTCTAATCAGTCTTTTGAGTCGGAAGTTCTGATGGATCCATGTTGTAATGAATTGAGTAGTTTCTATGGACAATTTGGAGTAGACTTTCGCTTTTACGATGGAAAAGTATACTTTCGAGTGAAAAAGATGGCTCAAAGAGCTGCAATGATTCATGCTTACTACCATGCAATAGTGTCAGATGTACAAGATGGACATTTGTTACATGAGGAAGAAGTTGAATCATATCAACAGAAGCTGACGTCCAATGTTCTAGTGAAAAAGATAGAGAAGAAGCAAGATAAAGTAGTAGACGCAGCTCCTCAAGATCAAGGTGTTGAGACTACTTCAGAAGGAGCAGAGCAAAAGAAATTACTTCAAATGTCATTTAAAGAATTCTATGATAGATATATCGTTGAAGATCCCACTGACAATGCTCTTGGCGACTACATGAAATTGATACAAGTCCATAAAGGCAACGGATTTAGTAAAAAGAAAATGTTAAGCGATCAAAGTTATGAAACAAGTGCTGCAAATGAGCCAACCTATTGGAGGTCTACTTGTCAATGTCCAATCTCACATCGATCTGTTGAATCCGAAGTACTCACTTGGAGCAATCAAGTTAGCACTACCTATGGACAATATGGAGTAGATTTTCGTTTCTTTGAAGGAAAGGTATACTTTCGAGTAAAGAAGGTTGCTCAACATGCTGCAATGATTCATGCTTACTATGGTGTAATAGTCAAGGACAAGAATCATGAACATTTGTTGAGGGAAGTAATTGATGCAGTCAATTCCAATCCACAAGAAGCTTCCACGGAAGAATTAGAAATTTCGAAAGAAGAAGCAAAAGAAGAAGACACCGAAAGTAAACCGATTCAGAATGATGCATTTTGTAAAGTTTCAATTCCCGATGATATCAGATTGCTTTACAATCAAGGAGTAAGGAATGATTCCATTCAAAGCATTGAATTTCATATTGTAGACCCGAAAAGCAAAGATGAATATATAAAGATAGCTTCTGCGCCCATTTCCAAAGAAATGCCTACCTTGATGATATGCAATATTGAGTTGAAATCTCCGAAACTAAAAGTTACCTCGCAAAGACCCCACAAGTCAAAATCCAAGGCATTCAAAGATACGGTGTCGGTTCTTATCCCACAACTGCTGGATTGTAAACAATTACGATGTCAAGATAATGAAGAGATGGAGCTTGTTGCGTTGTATCAACGGTATCATGATGCTGAGATATTCTACAAAGCGTTCCCACCTCCATGTACCATTCAAAACATCTTTGAAGCGAATTCAAAGACTCATCGATTTCATCTTTATACATATGAAGTCCCTATGCTAGAATCGTTAGGATCAACTTGTTGTGGAATATTGTTTCCATACTGTGAGTGTATACATACTTGCCAGCCCTTAATTCTTCATAGTACAGGAATGAAAGCTTTTGCTCAAATGCACCAAGTTTCCATGGTCGAGCTTAGTAATGATGAAATAGACATATTGATCGGATTTAATTGTCTACTACATGATGGGACATCTTATGGGCGATCTAAAAAGTATAGAGAGTCTGAGTTCAGCCGAGGATTTTTCCAAAGACTGTCGAAATTTACACAACAAAGTAAAGAAAGAATGAGGACATCGATGCTAGATAGGACGCATCTGTTTATACCTCTTGATAGAAATCGCAACATTGACTTCAGTTTGATAGACGAGGTCTTGTTGAATGATCTGAAGTCATGCAGAGAATGGAGATCTTTTGTTATGAGAGGAGAAACGAGATATGCTTTCGATAAAAAGAAACCTGGAGAGGTATTCATTTTATTAGGAGAAAGTTTTACATCGGTTGATGATAATATTCATATCTCTGTGGTACCTGCTAAACGAAGCACAAGTGTCAAGAATGATTTTAACTCCATATTGAGTGCAAGAAGTAAAAATACATTCATCCAATTGGACGAAGGAGAGGTGCAAATCTTTCCACTACCATTCAAACTTATGATGGCTTTTCATTCTTTAAGTTTCTTCTACCCACAATTAGAGAGAAAATTTGAACTTCGGCAACTTGAATTGCTTCTCAAAATTCCATCAAGAGTGATAGAGGAAGCTACGACGACTTCACCAGTTGCTTACGAGCGATTCGAGCATTTAGGTGATTCGGTATTATTTTACTATGTCGCTATAAAATTATTCTTGGGCAATTCCAACATGATGTATGATGAAGAAGATATGGTACGAGTAACACATCAATCTTCATTAATTTTTCTTTGGGATTACTCACTCACTCATATTAATAATGTTCATTTCATAGGCTGACATAAAAGCCGAAGTAGTAAAGAATACTTCACTTACAAGAGTTGGGTTTCGATGTGGAATCAATCGTCTTCTTCGAGATGTTTGTGTAAATTATATTCTCTCATATTTGGGCAATGAAAATTCTCCCGGTAGAGTTGAAAGTAGACGAAGAGTGAATCCTTGTCTAGCAGAGGTAGTAGAAAGTTTGCTTGGTGCCGTGTTCTCTCAAACTTTTAGTCAAAGCAATGAAATCATGACTTGGCTCCTAAATGAATTAGAACTTTCACTTGACTCATTAGGCAGTGATGCAGATATAGACTTTTATAATCCTTCATATTGTGAGTGGCAGGGACAATTAGAAAGTATGAAAACCATGCTAGTATTATCATCCCATGCTCATATAGCGCAGCAACTATGTCATGGTTTGGAGACTCTGCAAAGGCTCTTTCGCCTTACTCAACTCACTATCGACGAAAAAATGATATTTTATTCTGCACTCTATGATGATAGCTTGGAATGGGACATGGACGACGACTTAATGGAAAACAAACTCATTCTCTTGTCCAGATTTCGAGAGAATCTATTCTTTATAGGTGAAGCTAGTTTACATCTACTGATAACTTATGAATGCTTCCTGCGTTTTCCAACTTGTTCAGCTGGTGATCTCCATTTACTCAAAGCATGCGCAATGGCCGACGATGTCATTGCGTACATCACAATAAAAAATGGAATCCATAAAATGCTCTTTGACCAAGATGAGACCGAAGAGAGAATAGAATTATTGCAAATGATTGATCAAGCTGAATATAAAGGCTTAGCGGACTGGTGCACAGACATGAAGAGAGGATGGGTACTTGGACTAGAAGAATTTCAAATGCGCTCAAAGTCAACTTCGCAAACATCTCCTCGTTATTGTGGCATTGGAGGAGGCTGCCTCGTTGGACAGAAGGCCAAGCTAGGTACAAAGTTTACAGAAGACTTGGTCTTTTCATTCAAAGCTATAATGGGAGCATATGTGATTGTTTTTGGATTTAAGGAAATGCGAAATCTATTCATCCCAATATTCGATGAGCTTTTACTGCTCACACCCAATGAAATTCGTACAAATTATTCGACTCCTTTGACTAGAACGAATTCTTCAGGAAAACGAGATAGATCCCATCGTAATATGGAAGCACTGAGGCAGAAGTTTGGCGATGGATGGAGTGTATTCAATGTGAATGATATATAGATGTAGAATAGTAACATAGCAAGAGGTGAACATTTGCCATTTCTCTCGCATAGTTGTACATACATTGGAAAATATCAATAATATCGCACATTTTACAATACAATTTACATTTGATGTAAATATATATAAGTAATGCAGCAACATTGAAATGTACAATACATATAATGGAGGCATCGTCCCTATGTCATCCGTTCAAATTTACTTTCCAATGTCAAGAAACCTTTTGATGATATGACTTTGAATACAGATGTGATTAAAAGTGATCTTGAACAACTCCGGGAAATCAGCGCTCACTCCTGGCAAAGTAGCCTTTGAAAGCTTCTGTGCAAAGTCTTCCTCATTCAACACTTGACGAAGACGGTGAGGTGAACAGTTAATCTCACCAAAGACGTTCACAGCGCCACGACCAATCTTGAAAACGACATCTTCATTTTCATCCCTAGCTCTATCAACGAAGTTACCACTGGCTTCAAAATGGCGGTTTGGTCCAATGGTAACAGTAAATTTATCTAGTGAATTCATTTCAAGAGAAAGTTCTTCTCTCAATGGAATCATCCATAGATCTTTTTTTGGACCATCTGTGATACTGTGAGCTCGTCCAATTTCACGAAGAAAATCCGGATACATCATGCCTTCATTTAGGTTGATTTCACAAAGGATTTCACCGTCATATTTCAAAATAGAACTTTGAAGCAGACTCTTCATGTAGCACAGAGATTTGAGCTCACACCGCAACTGTTTGTTTACACGGAGACCATCAACTAACTTGCCATGAACTAGAGACATAGCCACTTGGCTTCGCAATGCATCGGATGCAGTCAAATCTGTCGAATCAATTGAATTGACTTTGGGGATGTTTGCTTCTTTGATTTTACGGGCGAGACCATATGCTCTACTGACTTCCGGGGTGAACTGGATGCTAAAACTTTCAAATACGAACATCAAATCAGGGCTATCATGAAAGTAATCATTCATGTGGAACTCAGGTACTTCGACTTCAGTATTTGCAGCGGAAAATCTATGATTCCACCTCTCACTCATACGCTTGATGGCTTTTCTGATCTGATTCGTTAGTCCTTCGATGCCTCTTGCCATATCTTGTGGACCAATGTTGTGTAACGTACCCTGAAAAGTGACTCTTTCTTGGCAGAAAGAGAATACAGCACAATCATCTTCCGTTGCCTTGAGATACAAAGAAAATTCTTTGCCGGAGTCATTATCGATGACACTCATTGACCCTGCATAAAATAAGGCAGCCACAAATGGCACTTCTCTTGTTGTTCCGATCAATTCTGGAATCTTGAATAAATCATTTTCGATGTGGTCAATGGTAAACTTGAGGACATGTGACTCATCATGACTAATTTTACCATCTACAATTGAATAAGTACGGCATTTTTTCCCAATACAAATATCAACTTTTTCCAGCATTTCTTGACACGTCTTGAGGTTGTTGATGTGTTCTTGAATAGATCTGTTTTCGGACGAGATCTCTGCAACCAAAACATCTTCCAAGACACTGAGAGCTACTTGGCCTTGGCTTTTAGTCATTGTTGTATGTCGGTTTACAATGGTAGTAGTACTAGTAACTAGATATTGAATCAATTCCTATTTTTTGAAAGATGTGTTTATGTTTGTCCTTCATCACTTCGTCGATCTTCCAGCTGTTCCAAGACTCAAAATCCAAAAGATTCGACTCATTTAGCTCAAGGAGAGGCCTTTTCGTCGTTCTTCCAATGACGTTCTCAATATTCATGCTGTATGACCACTTATGTACGACTGCTCAAATTGAAAATTCCAATTATCTGTGCTCATGCTTTACTTCTCACACCCGATGAAATTCGTTGAACTTACTCAACTCCCTTCACGAGAACGAATTCTTCAGGAAAGCGTGATAGATCCCATCGCACTATGGAGGCATCGACGGTTGGAGTGTATTTAATCTAATGACATGTAGAATTGGATTATATTGAATATCAAGATGTCAATAGTAGACATTTCTCTCGAATAGGTAGATATTCATTCAATCAAGTGTCTTTTCCCCAGCTTATTCAAAAGATGACGATCCATACATTATTATGTACTCATCAACTGAATGTGAATGGACAAGTATAGTTACTTTCAATAGTACCGGGCGAAGGATGATGATGAATGACGGATGCAACATCAAACGGCAGCTTGTTGGCCGCACGACAAGCCAAATTAAGTGACTCCGAATTTGGAAGAATCAAATGTTGATTCAATTTCAGTACAGAATCATAGATTGCCGTTGTAAATGATAATTCTGAGACACTTGTTGTAGGGGTCAAAAGTTCCGTTTTATTTAATACCTCCGGTCGTATAGCAAAGAAATCAGTATGTATTTTGTATTCTGTCCATCCCTTGTAACGACAATTGATGAGTATTCCCTTGACTGATGTAATATTCTCTACTTTGAAGTTGAGGTTGTATTTATTCCATACATTGTATCTTGTCAAATCTTTGACGTTATGACCATCTAATATGATATCATATAAGAAAGTTTCATTGCGAATAATGACATCTGGGTTAAGACGGATGACCCAATCATAATTATCAAACCAACCATATCGGATTGCATCTTTCATAGCGTCCATAGCACCATCTTGTAGCATTCGTTCTCCATTACCAGAATGTAGCTGTTCCTTCACGTGCATCGTCAAGTCATGATTCAATTTTGATGAGTCAATATTTTGAATTGTATGATTGAAATGGTTATGTGTTGCATTCTTCATAAGATGGGTATATTGAAAAGTTTCTTGTAGTAATTGAATAGCATCTGTATCATTTCTATTCATATACACAAAGACATCAGAATTCTGTATCAGCCTTGAATGCTGAATGACTTGTCGCCAACATGATTTCAAATACCACTTGTGTAAATCTGATGCATGAGTAGTCATGAATAAGAGTACTCTTGGTCTCTTGATTGTTTGCAATTGTGTTTCATTATGAGAAGGAGATTCTTTGTAAGAGTCATCGTCGAGATCATCACGAGTCGTCGCTTCGTGTATTTCTTTGTAGGTTGCATTCTCATCTATTACGAATGCGTCATCATCTTCTTCATTCTCGACTGTGTTGTTACTAGTAAATGAATATGATGGAAATGAGAATACGTTCCAACTCTCGACACTTGAGATTGACTTGAGAAAATCAGTTCGAGGCAACAAGTTCCTTAAGAAGCGTCCACGGAATATCTGAGTTTGAGATATTATGTACAGTGCAATTATTATAGATGAAAATGTTGCTTTCTTTGCTTTTGTATGTCTACTCGTCATCTTTTAGATTTACATTTGCAAGAATTCAAATGAAGAAAGACTTATTTATCAGCATCAACTTTGTTGAACATAAACGTTTTCTATTTTTGGTGGTGTGGTGTTGGCGATAACTCGATCCTAAATTCTGATTTAGTCCCATGTAGAATGCCTTGTATTTGGATAAATTATCTGAAGAGCATTTTAATTTCGAAAACATTATTTCTTTATCCCTATTTTGGATTTTCTTGATCTAAGTCTTTTGCTGCGTCTTTTCACTGCAGTGTTCTTAGAAGCAACCCTTTTCTTGCTGCTTCTGTTGACTGGAGTATTCTTAGAAACAATTCTTTTCTTGCTGTGTCTTTTGACTGTGGTGTTTTTCCTCAGACTCCATTCAAAGCCAATGTTCTCAAGTTTTTTGACTTTTTCTTCAGTCATAGAGCTCTTTAATCCTTCTAGCATGCGTTTATATTGCCTTCGTTGTTTACTAACCCATCCACCAAGAGCTTTATTTCCCTCATCGATCGTTGACACATTGCAATGTCCATTTTGTGCCTTGTACTCTTTCAGCTGCTCAAGCCTTTCATTCCATATTTCACTATATTTGGATTCTTTCACTTCCTCCTCTTCACTACTAGATGAATCTTCTTCGTCTTCTTCCCTAGCTATTTCCGAACTCATGATCATCAGAATATTCATCATGATCAGAATATTCATCATCATCATTTACTTCCTCTTCTTCACTGTCAGCTGATTCACCGCGAAGCTGACGACGAGCTAGATCAACACCAACAAGGCGTTGATCACCGCAAGGTATTGTAGATAATATCTAGACAGGTAGTCCAGCGAATTTTCGCGCCATTTTTTCCAGTAATACGTACGATACACTCTCGAGCTAAAAACATGCGCGGCACCTGATGCGCTCATTCGAGTCAGGCAACACAACATTTTTCCAACGGAGAAAATTTGAGAAAGCAATTACACTACTAACGGATGTAAGCAATAACACTATGTGCATATTTATGAAATACATGGCATAAATCATATGCTTATATTATTGCTATGGTCTTTTGTCTTTCAAGTTGTACTATTGTTATAGATTACATCCGTTAGTAGTGTACTTGCTTTCTCAAATTTTCTCCGTGGGAAAAATGTTGTTTTGCCTGACTCGAATGCCCTCGGAATGAACCTCAGTATGAACAGGTACGTACGCATCAGGTGCCGCGCATGTTTTTGGCGCGAAACGGTCGCTGGACTACCACGGACGGCAAGAATTGGGGGGAAGCAACATCCCCGTAGACACGTACAAGTTATACCAGAATAAATGGCCTATTGCTTCATAGCCACCAATTTTTACACGATGTGAAAAATACAAGATGGGACTTAACTCGTTCAACTCAACGATAAAAAGTTAATTAACTTTCAAAATTTGATAGTTGCGAGTGCATAACTCGTCTGAAATGTATTATCTAGCGACGGCAAGCTGTACATGTATTCATTACTAACATATCTGTATACTTGTGGCTCGCCGTCGCTGGATATTGACTATAAAAAATGTTATGGCTCACTGTGATAGCTGCTTCATGACGAAAGAAGGGTAAAAGAATTCGGTCTTTCAAGCTGTATGTATTGCAACTTCAATTTGCTAAATACAGGTACCAATTGATCATGTAGGGAATATCCATCGCTCATATGATTACAGTTTTAGTATTAGGTTGTAGAAAAACAAATATGATTACTATATATCATTCCATGATTTAGGAACTCCTCTAGCGGCCGCCCAATGAGTCTATTCAGAAACAAAAGACTACTTTGAAAGCTTTTACAAATGCAAAGGAGACAGAATAGTTGATGAATATGGTTAAGCCGAAAGAATATGATTGAATTCAAAATAGTTACCAGCAAGATCAAGTTTCTTGACATCACAAGCAAAGGCGTAAATATTCGTTTCTCTTCTGGCACTCTTGGAGAAAACGGCAAAGACAACTGCAGCATATACAAACAAAATTGTTGCAGCAAATAAAATTCTATCTAATACGAGAATAAAAAATCTTCATTCAACTTTGTTTAACATCTTTGTAAATTAAGTAAACCAAAACTATGTATTGCACTCGTCTGTTGTTGAATGAACTTGCTCGCCACCATTTTATATTACAACAAAGTTGAACATTTTCGAAATTGCAAATAGATATTATTGAATTTTTGCGTTACATATGCTTTAGAGATGGAAAAATGAGAAACAACATGAGGAAACAGAACGAAATGGTGAGCTATTGAAAATCAAAGAAATTAACAATGAAACGACATTGTACAATGTGACGGATAAATGGCCTAAATATCGTCAAATAGAGATATTTTAGCCCATTTATTGGGGGATTTAGCTTTGTTAGGAGATGTAACGGCTTGCCGTCCGTGTACCTGTCGGTGAAGGTGGTGGATAGCTGGGAAGGTGGAGAATAGCTGGAAACCAGCTATTTCCCTCCAGTTCCTCTCTTTTTATTGTCAAAAACTAATTTAGATGGTACACATAAGTTTCTGTTCCGTTGTGTCTTGTAAAAGATCTTATCCTCCAACGGCTGCTTTATTATTTCCACATCTCCTATTCAACCAATTATATTATATGTAGCTTTGCGTCAGCGAATGTTGACCAAATGAATAGTTAGTGACTGTTGGTGACTTCTGACCTCACTAAGCGGCATGTTCGGTACCCAGGCATATCCCCGCGATAGTGTATATGCGTCGTAATGGGTATGATAGGTTGGCGGATGCGATGTCGATAGTGGATTCTCTTTGTTTTGCTTTTACCATTTCACTACCATCAATCTTTTGTGAACGATAGAGTGATTTCATATATGAAATAGGAGCTCCTGTCCCCCTTTTGTTTCTCTAGGAATCCACTTGAGTTATACGTACATAAAGAGATAGACACACTTTGACGGCATGAAGCTCCAGATAGACGTATGGATACGCTTAATTTCATGAGAGATATGCATGCTTGGATGACATGAAGTTACAGCTACACATATAAATAGGCTATGAAAACACATGGCTAGACAAGGAACGAGAAGAGCTACTCAGCAGATATATTGTTACAATTATTGGATTCTAAATTGATTACACGTCGACCACAGGCTATTTCAAGATATATTTGAATAAGGAAAAGAGCATAAGACACATGTATAGCTATAGATGGACTTGAATATCGGTGAAATATTTCTTGCTCTGATCGCAATGCGCTCTAGTTACATGGAAAGGTGTAGATTGATGAGGTATAAATACGGATTTGGATTGTAACATCAAGTCACAAAATTGCATTTGAAATGCTAGTGATCCCGAGCTAAAGGTGAAGAATCTTGTGGAGTATCTTTTTGATCATAATAAGTTAGAGGACTTTGTGAATAGTTTCGAAGGTGTAGATGGGTCTTTCAAGCCGAACAGCTTTGCTTCGAGGGCTTCTAATGGTTCTTTTCGTGGAAAGTACCTGCTTGGGAATGGGCTTCCTCAGAAGATTTCGAAGAATGTTCTCTATTTGACTATGTTTATTCTGGAGATTTCATCGAGAAAAAGTGTACCAACTAGTTTTGGTTTTATGCTTATTGGGGTTCAAAGAGTACGCTGTATGCAGTTTCAAAACTGGATGGATGACAAAGGATGGACTATGGTCCAGGGATGATTTGTTGCTTTACGCAGCTCAAGATAGCCTCATGTCAATACCAATTGTATATCACAAGAGAAGCTGGAGTCCGACCAAGGTAGCAATGGTATTAGTATGCAAGGGTAGCAATGGAGATCGATTAGAAATAGCAATAGAAGTAGAAGAAGTAAGGAAGAATAAGTAGTAAACTTCTATTTGCACATCTGTCCGTTGTAAGTTGCCGTTGATATTTAATACATAAGATTCACATAGAATTAGCCAGTCAATGTCCTGGGACTGACTTCCCAGCTATTTCCCACCCGTTCCAGCTATCACCCACCGCTACCCTACCTGTCTCTATTTATCTAAGTACCTTGGATCACCGTAGACCGTCTTCCAAGTGTAATTCATTTGGCTTTGCTTCTATCACAGCTGCTTCTCTTCTCAAACATAAATAATGAGGTAAGACTTGTACATATGTATTTCAATGGTTAGTTGTCACCTCAACTAGTGTTCTTTCAATAAGATAGCATCATGTACCGTCATATTGAAAATTCCACGTGCAGAGGAAAGGATGGAGAAAAGATAGAGAATTTCCGGAAATTGTTTCTAGACCCGTTTTTCACGCTCTTTCTGCTGAATCTGGCAGAAAAAGCAACAGAAACGATACAAAAAAGATATTAACGATCTAAATCTCCTTAAAATGGACAAAAGCTATCTTTGACGGCCGTCAATCTATCCGTGGTGTTCGTTGCGGCAATACTAGACATCCAGCATAAATGTCTGAGAAATTCTGATTTTGGACAGATTGACATGCGATTCCCACAAAAATAAATTAGAGCCCGAAAATGCATTGCAACGCCTACTAGTGTTGGAATATCAAAAACTAGGTTTTCATTTTAATTCGGCGGGTGCAGCCCATTGTTGTGCACCCGCCGATCAAAAATGAAGTCCAACGGACATCGAGAAAAAAAGTAGTAGAAGTTGCAAAATGGCCTAAATTTCGTGCACGGGGAATTTTCAATATGACGGTATCATGTGGCTGACGATGAAAGTTTCTTGTTTCTTCTTGCCGCTGATCGCTGTTTGATGCTAGTAAGGATCATAACCTATTCCATGTGTTTATTTGCATGTTTACTCTTCATTCGAGGAATAGCTTTGATGGATCGATCAACCTGTCAATTTAGGTAATCCTTCGGAATATACTGTTGCTGAATTTGCAACCTATATTAAGAATTTGACTAATAGTCAAAGTAAAATTACATTCTTGGAGCATTCACAAGATGATCCTACTCAGCGCAAACCTGATATTCATGTCGCCAAGAGAGAACTTGATTGGGAGCCTGTTGTGCCTGTGGAAGAAGGCCTGAAAAAAACAATCGAATATTTTCAAAATGTGTTATAAAAATTATCTGGTGAGATTATACCCACTGGACCTGCAAAACCAAAGGGTGGGAATTAATGATGAAAACAAACACACAGAAATAAATAATATATTATATAATTTAACGGATATTTTAACATTCTGTAATAGTGTCATTTGCTAAAGTCCCCATGTATCTCCCGTTGATTGTACTGATTGATTTCCTCAATGGAAGTAGAAGTTCTGCTTCGTGACGAGTCAAAGGTTTTGCCAATAGCGCAGCCCAAAGCCTTTCTATAAAATGTTCAACAACACTCATTTTTGGCCCATCTGATAGAATCTTTTCAATCCTGGATATAATTGGTTTCAACTTTGGGTTTGCATACAACTGAGTTGCTGGTAGAGCGAAACTTCCACCATAACACACTTCAGTGAGAATTTCATTCGGAAAAGACCAGTCAAAATCACCAAATTCACGTGTTGTGAAATCCTGGATATTTTTATAACCTGCAGAATTAAAATCATTCAGAGACCATGTATTGTCCCCATGTCTTCTATAATTCACCTTTTTAAAATCTTTGAGAAGACTAGTATCGTGGAAGACAGACATGTCACATGCTGGCTTGACTCCACAAACAAACTGTCCATTGGATGCAACTTGTAGCATTTCTTGAAATGTCCGATAACGTCCCAGTTGGTGACAGGTCTTGGTAGTTCTAGGAGTATCTTTGAGAAAGAACAATATAGAATTGGCTGAACTCTCTAAGCTTTCTCTCACCATGTATTCATTTATGAAGTTAGCGATTGCAATATCACAACCGCCTTTGTTGGGAAGGTTCTTTACTTGCACCTTTTTCACATTTTGGATGGAATCAAACTTTATTTTTTGAATCATATCTTGATTTCCACATTTTGATAGAAATGTAATGATGATGTTGCTCTGACTTGGTATCCCATTTGCAATCGCTTGTTTCAGCCAATATAGATCTGAATTACAATATGCAACTGCGATCTCAATCGTTTTCGCGTTTTCCGTCCGTACATGAATATCCCTGTTGTCCATGTTCCCCTTTAGTAATCTTGATTCGCTCAAAAGTGCGTCTACATCTTGATAAAAGTAGCCGTCATCCAACTGGATTTCGTGTAGATTTTTTCTCAACGATTCCCCTGACCACAGTTCCAGAATTTGTGGAGGTATTGGCACTTTGTTGCTACGATATATATAGGGAACAAACAGTTTAGCTACCAAAACCCACATTGTCATGATAACAAGCAGCAGTGTGAATACATGTACATGTTTCCTCGAGATCAATATTGATTGAAAGGGATGTTTTCTTTGGAAGCGCATGAAGATTTATGTTTTATTGTGTATTTTGTATCTATTTTGTAATTTTTATTTTGTATGTTGAAATCATCGCATCATGATGCCAAGCAGGTTTTCAGAGAGAGAGATGAAGATGAAAAAGATGTGGTGTGATGAAAGAGAAGTAATAAAAAAGTAGTACTGTACTGTACTGTACCGTTTGAATCTTACCGTGAGTAATATATCTTCTAAGAAAAGAGTCTGATAGTAGTAGTATTCTGATATTCAAAGTTATTATGATTACATGTATATCTAATTGTTCTTCTTCTGTGTGATGGGAGTGTTCTCACTCTGTGATTGTTCTTCCATGACGCGCCACACATTATCCGTGTATGTACAGTGGGATTTAAATGAGAAAATCCCACTGTTAGGTTGGTAGATTATGAGAACCCGAATTCTTCACCCGAATTCTGTTGGAGAATTCTTCTATGTTTTTGATCAGAACTTTATATATTTTACATAACATAATTCTTATTTTGATACGAAACAACTCTATCTTTTCAGTTTATCAATACCCAATAGCTCTAACCAAGAAAGAAATTTATGTAAGTGAATTTTTGTTTGACTAGTGACAGTTTGGTGTGATTATACCTCGCATGCTGCTTCGGCCTCTGCAATGAAGGTGCACAAACTGATGACATATCAAACGAGGTCCGAATATGAAACGGATAATGGAAAGTACTTGTGTTATACAACACAGTACACCTCGGCTCACGGATGGAAAGAACCTCTCTATTTAAACCTTATGTTTATAGAGAGCCCAACCAATAGCTTAGAACTCAGTCTGATCAACTGGAGTTATGGTTGGGAGCTCAGCAGAAGCCTATGGAGCAAGTAACCGTGTGAGCATTCCTATGGAATGAAATCAAAATATTTTGCTAATAAAATTTTCCAAATTTACCAAATAAATAGAATGGACGATGTTCCAACTTTCACTGCATTTGTGCAAAATGTTCTAGGCGTAGCCGTTGTAAGAGCTCGCACTGAACTTGTTGCTTATATTCCAACATTTAGAAGATTGATGACAATCTCAGAAGAAGACATTGATAGATTCATTTCACAAGTCCATTCTTCCAACTCTGGTCGCGCTGCTGCTCAGCGTATTGTCTATGGGCCTGCTTTGGCTGCGAATCTTAAGGCATTATCTTTCACTCTTAAAGATAGAGCAAACTGTAATGCTCTCTACGATGCTGCAGGTCTTGCTGCCTTGGATCAAGCCCAGTTAGCTCTCATGCAGAATTATCGTGACCAAGCACTACAAGATAAAGATAATGATGATGCTGTAACTCTACCAGATATCGATGTGCCAAAGTTTACTACAGACAATTATGATGATTTTATGGCTAAATTCCTAACTGTCATCTCACGTACAAAAGGTGTATATGGCATATCTATCGATTACATTACTCGTCAAGCTGATGGAAATTTCAATGACATTCATCCAACTCGAAAGTTGAAGATGATAGCATGTTTGTCCAGAAGAGGTCCGAAATTCCAAGAAGACTCCAAGACTCTCTTTGGCTTGTACCTCCAGTACATTGGTACAACAGGACATGGAGCAAATCTCGTGAAACAGTTTCAACCTCGTCATCAAGGCTTTAATTTGCACTTTGCTTTTGTTAACCACTTTGCAAATGCTACACACCTTCAAAACAAAGCAGCTCAAGCTGCAACAGACTTGACTAAACTGAATTACTCTGGAGATAAGATGCGCTTCAAAATGGAAGATTATTATAATCGTATGACACAGTGTTTTAATGACTTAGCAAATGGTGGTGCCCAGTATGCTTTGAATGATCACCAGAAGATCCAGGCCTTCTGTCAGGGATTGAAGAATGCAACTGCGGTCAGATACCATGTGGATGCAAAGCAGGCATGGGATGCCATCCAAGGACCAAAAGATTTCGATACCTATTACAATTTGTTCTCGTCTAAACTTCAACAATACCGTACTTTGATAGGAGATGGATCACATACCGACAATAGACGAATCAATAATGTTGATACAGGAGGTAGAGGCAGAGGACGTGGTGGACGATTTGGAAGAGGAGGTGGTAGAGGTCGTGGTCGTGGACGTGGTAGAGGTAGAGGCTCTTACCACAATAACAATCCTTACCACAATTCCTCAGGTCTTCCTAACTTTACTGCAGAGGCTAGGAACTACCCTCAAGAGATGTTTTCCAAGATGTCCAAAATGCAGAAGGCTGCTGTACAACAAGCGAAAATCGATAATGGATGGAAAGATGGCCGTACACCACCTGATGGCTTTACTGTAAATGGTGACGGTTATGCCATTCCTTCCCCGAGCATTGTTGCTGCGATTCAGTCTCAAATGAATATTAGACAGTTCCAGCAGGTACAGACCCCTGGTGCTGGTACACCACTTCCACCACCACCACCGCCTCCGCCAGCTGCTCCTCCTATTCCTGGAACCATCACTACCAATAATGCAGGTCAAGCTTTTGGCTCGTCTGCATCAAGGGGAGGAAATGGTGATGCTTCTAGTATTATTTCTACTGTCAATGGTCGGGCATACAATGGACATGTGTATGATGCGAACGGTAATAGAATCTCCTGAATGATATGCCAGTTGTTACTGATGACTGGCCTATTTCTCTTGTCCCGTAGACTGTTTCGGGGACTATTGCTTCGTTCCACTTGTACTCCAACTTATGCAATTAGAGCGTTCATTACAACTACCATCTCTGCAACTAGATCATCCTTTGATATTGAATCCTTTGTGCATCCTACTTTGACTGCAAATGAACATCAGCGTGGTACGAGACTTGGTATCGACTCATGGGCAGATACAAATTGTGCTGGAAAACATGCCTTTGTCGAAGAATTTGTTGTTGACAAGTTTGTTACTGCTGGTGGATTCAGCGCTTCACTTGGAACCATTCCAGATTTACCCATTGCAAATGTGCTCTACGCTTATGATACTGATGATAGCAAGACATACATCATCGAATGCAATAACTCAATATACCTTGGTGATAGGATGGATGACTCTTTGATGAATCCGATACAGGCGGAAGAGTCTGATGTAAGGGTTGATACGAGACCTAAGCGATATTACTCTGATCCACATGCACAAACCATAAGTTTTCCCTGTGGTACCGTGATTCCTGTAGAATATGATGGGGCACTGCCGTTCATTCCTATTCGTCGTCCTACTGCTGATGAAATTCATATCTGTCCAAGACTTGTCATGTCAGCTAAGTTCCCTTGGGATCCTAGTATTCCTGGTGGTAACTTCTCTCAGCCAAGATCTGTATTCTCTACTTCTTCAAGCATCCTTGATTCAGTGCAAGATGATCCAGTTGGATCTTCTCTCATGTCACTGCAT